>CM060967.1:39574406-39891906 GCA_030765045.1 Tenodera sinensis
TACGACTCTCCTGATAACGGCTTCTAAGAAGCTGATATCAATACCCTCCTGAACCTGCATCCTGCGGTATGCATCGCAGGCGACCTCAACGCTAAGCATGCACATTGGCATAGCCGCGTTACCAATGCCAAGGGGCGAGGGCTCTACCGCCTGATCAGCGGTAACCCAAGCATTCTTGCGCATGGACCGAGAGGACCTACGTTCCATCCGGCCCGAGGGAGGCCAGATGTGCTCGATATCATGGTCACCAAAAACATTCCTTTCCACCTAGACCTCTCAGCGGTCAATGAATTGGACTCCGACCATGACCCCGTCTTGGTGGATTCCAACATTGACCTGCCAGCTCTGGTCACTCCAGACTGGACATACGAGGTCGACTGGGATGCAGCCATCCTTGAACTTAACCAGTCTGTGGACCCGCGTCCGCGTGTCGATTCTATCGATACACTGGAGGCGGCAGCCACGGCATTCTCCCAACATATCCGGGATGTGGTACGTGCCCACACGCACCGCATTCCATCCGACATACCCAACCCTCGTACCATCCCCATTGAACTCAGACAGTTGATCAAAGCCAAAGCAACTGTCCGAAGGCTCTGGCAGCGTTTCCGCCATCCCAGGATACAGGCAGTTTACCAGCGGTTCAAATCCCTAGCACGACGTCTGTTGCGTTTACATCGCAAAACAGCCTGGGAAAACACGATGGCAAATGTAGACCTCACTGAGAAACAACCATGGCGGATAATCAGTTCCCTTAGGAAGGACAAAAACACACATCAGCATCCTCTACATGGCACTCGCGGGAGACTCTCTTTTGAGCCCCAAGAGAAAGCCACGGCTTTCGCAGACCATCTAGAATCCCAGTTCGAGCCCCGGGAAGATGTCCAGGACGAAGACTTTACTGAACTCGTGGAGGCGACAGTAGATTACCTCTATGAGGCACCTCCGCCGCCACGCGCAGAGATCCAAATCCCCTTAGTCACCCCAAGAGAGGTGGCTTCTGAAATCACAAGGTTAAAACCTGGCAAATCCCCTGGGCATGATGTCGTCACGGCGCCCATGCTTCAGCACCTTCCCCGAAAGGCCGTAGTCCACCTGACGAGGATTTATAATGCATGTCTGCAGCTTCGTCACTTTCCAACTTGTTGGAAGGAGGTGAGGGTGGTCTGCATTTTGAAGCCCGGCAAGGACCCGGTTTTCCCTTCAAATTACCGCTCCATAAGCCTGTTACCCATCGTTTCAAAAATTTTTGAACGATTATTCCTATCCCGCCTCACTCCCCTCTTCGAGGAAAGGCAACTTATCCGGATCATCAGTTCGGTTTCCGTCATGGACGTTCCACAGCACTACAGCTACTGCGGCTGATTGAGAAGGTTGCAGTGGGTTTCCAGGTAAACTGCAAAACAGTCGCAGTGCTTCTGGATGTAGAAAAAGCCTTTGAACCACATGGTACCAAGGGTTACTGTATAAACTCAGAGAGGCAGAAATCCCTCCCACCTACCTCACCCTGATTGGTAGCTTCCTTCGGGATCGCTCTTTTCGGGTGCGGGTGGAGGGGAAGTTGTCCTCGGTCAGACCCATAGCGGCTGGAGTTCCGGAAGGTAGCGTGCTATCGCCGTTGCTCTTTGCTGCCTACGTGTCTGACCTACCCGTGGAACCGCAGACGATGTCCTCATACTGGCACGGAACAAAAATGTTCGGTAC
Source organism: Tenodera sinensis (assembly GCA_030765045.1). NCBI lineage: Eukaryota > Metazoa > Arthropoda > Insecta > Mantodea > Mantidae > Tenodera > Tenodera sinensis. The sequence continues at coordinate 39,576,111 of CM060967.1, forward strand.
TGCTTCCCTCCACTACAGTGACAGCTCGATGCTATCGGCAGGTGGAGTGAACAGTGGAGAATGACCATTAGCCCGCAGAAGAGCCAGGCTCTACTATTGGGCAAAGTTCGAAACTGGCGGCCGGGTGTATCCCTGGCAATGCGGCGGAGAAGAATCCCATGGGTTAACTCTGCCAAATACCTGGGGGTACTACTTGACCGTGGTCTAACCTTCACTCCACATGTCAGAGCAAAGGTTGGTCAGGGACATGGCGCCCTGAGACAGCTATATCCCATACTCCACTCAACCATGCCTACACACCTGAAACTGCGCTTGTACCGTGCGATCGTCCCGCCCCTGATTCTGTACGGCTGCAAGGTCTGGGGTACGGTGGCTCGTTCCACCATCCGCAGGCTGCAGGCCGTGCAGAACAGGGCGCTTAGGATGATCTACGATACCGATCGTAGGTTTCCATCACACATCCTTCACACTCATTCCGGCATCCCATACATTGTGGACGTTGTGCGGGACAGGACTCGCACAATGTATGCCAAACTCACACCTCGCCCAAACCAGCTGGTGAACACCCTGGGGCAATATGACCACCGCCTCCCTAGGTGGAGACAGAGCTACCGCCTACCCAAGGACACCCTTGGCTGGTAGGTACCGCTTTCCCTTCACCATCCGCCAAATGTAGCCACAGTTGGCACCACCACATCTATCACCTATTCCCCTCGGTTTCCTGTCACTAGCACTGCATTGCTCGACGGCTCCACAAGCGGCTGACGAAGTAATCAGTAGGGCAATGGTCGCTTGGATGGCTAGACATCCAAGATCTGACAGATCCCGCCGCCAGTGACATATAGGAACCCAACCTGCACCATCAGACATACAAAGACACCAAAGCTTGTAATACCCTGAAACCTATACCACCTCACGGGTAAATCCGTAATTAAACGGATAGGTACCGTGGCCACCTTACCATCCGCCTGGGTTAACCCAGGAGACTCGTACTCACACCTGGACTCCTGGACTCCTGTATACAATTTGACCGAAAATCATAGTTGAAGCCGTTCTCCATTCAAACAACCGCTCCCTCCATAACATCCAGAGATTAGGCAGTGCCAACGGCAGCCATCGGGTTTCAAATCGTTGGGAACGCGTGATACGCAACGGGGTAATTACATCAAAGGCCTGTGAAGCTTAAAACGTATGTATGCTAAGTATCTAAATAAAAAATAATTGCCAAATCAACCCATATATGATTGCAATGTAATTTGAATATCATAATAAATATAGAATTAGGAAAACGTGCCCTGGTATAAGCAATCATGGCCGGGATGAAAGTTTTCAATTTTATTTTTTATTTACTTAGTTGCTCATTCTAAGATGGAGATACAATTAACCTACATTCTCAGACAGTCAGCAACTCATTTCAAATAGATCATTATTAGCTTAATTTCATTTATTACTCAACATAACTGGTTTTGTCCGTTCTCACACTCAGTCACGCATACCCTCAAGGGGGGTTAAAAACTCACAATTTATGACTGGAGCAGTTGGCAACAGATTCATCGAAGGCATCAAAAAGGTGACTCGTACGAGGATGTCGTTATCACACGAAATGCTAATAAAGGCTCCTGTATTGTCATTTTTACGATCTGTAAACCAATTTTAATGTGTTTTATGATAAAGTGTGTCATTGAAAATGCGAAAATTGTTCTAAAACTGGATCTAAGTGCAAAATCCACGATCCACCCTTTTTTATGTTCTTCCGTTCTTTGTGTTTCTTTCTTTCCTTTTTCTTCTAGAACCTTTAACTACCAACTTCGTACACTTTTGGAATATTTATGACGTTCTGAAAGACGGAATAGAAATGTAAAAGACGGAACAGTTTCCTTTATTTGATGAAATAAAGTGGTAAATGCATACTTCATGCACTTCCAGGCAGATGTTTTAGATGTGACGAATGACTTGAAATAGTGCAGTGGTTTGCGGTTCAGTTCACTTTTGTATTTATAAGACCATAGGAGTGTTAGGTTGGTATCTCCGCGACCTTCGAGTAGTAAATATCGCGGGACAAATGCAGTGTCCACTCGCGTTATCAGCAGTCTCTTGTTCATTTCAAGTAGGAAACAGAGATATTATCTTCACCATTCAATTTTTATAACGCCATTCGCGCACATCCGAGCAAGATCATTCGCCAGATCTAAACATCTGTCTGTATTCTTATGATATTTAAATTATCTACCTAAGTCCGTTTAAAATGTGAAATTTTGGGCGTAGGGAAATCATAGCTATAGTCCCAATGACAATGTAATTGCTTTCAAGTGTCAGGCTAAATTTGACATTCTAGTCTTTAATCACAGTTAATTGATTATTCCTTTTGGAGGGCACTTTCTACCCTTTTGCACACAAGTTTTGGGTTGAGTTATTAACTACTTAACTACTGCTAAAAGGTGTGTTGAAAGATGGTTACCCAGATATTGTGACGCCGGCCGCACGTCAAAGAGATGCTCAAAGTCAAGCTACTTATTGTAAACAAGTTAGACAATGAGCGCTCAGAACAAAGACGGCTATTAGGACGATAGAAGAGAGAGAGAGATTTCAGACTATTCCAGAAACTTTCGACTGCCGGCTTGGTTACTAGAAGTTCGAGAAAAGGTGTATTTTCCAGAGAATTCTCTGGCATATGGCCTAGGCTATAACAGCGAATGAGTGTGCCAATGGATCCTTTTAAATGAAAATCAAAAATGTATAATAGAAAAAAGTTACTTAAATGAAACAAAGGGTTGTGCAATCACATGGGGGGAAATTTGACAAGAGGTGAGTAAACTTGTTAACTCTGGCTGAGCTCAAGTATCTAGAATTTGTCCAAGCTAGTAGATGTTGAAATATATTTCCGTAAGCAAATTTAATAATTATAAGTGACAGGAGAACACAAATGATAGAAAAAAAAAAACGTTCAAGCATGTTGTATGATTTCATTCATCAGTGCTACTGATTAATAAAGTTTCATAACTTAAGCTAATTTTATACCTCTTCTGTTTACTATTCTGATTTTGCATCAATATACATTTCTAATTTTTGTGCGTTATGCTTTAGCATGTATCAAACCGTTCTATATTTTCTCTGTGATGGTTTAAACTACTTTAATTCACAGTAAGTTCAAAATTTAACTTATGTATTTTTACTTCATTACTGTGGATTCAATTTCTTATTAATGTTACATATTTCAAAAGATATAATGTGATTAACACAATTGACTCAAATGATCTAATTTGTCTTCCAAATGCTATGCAAAATGCTAACGGTACAAACCAAATTACGAAATTTCCGATGCCAAAAGATAAAAATCATCACCACTATCTACAAAATACTTATCTTGTAAACATATTTTATCCCACCAATCAAGAACTCTAGGATTTCAAAGTAATAGACAATAAAATCAGGCCCTTTTTATCTTCTCTACAGCTTACCTATATCAAATGCAGGAAGAGTATGAATTTCACCTAAAAAGTTGATATCGAGACTTCATTGGAGCTACATGTTTTTAGGCTTCCTGAAGAAAAACCGTATTTAGAAAAAGGCCAGTGTGTGTGTGTCTGTGTGTGTGTGTGTGCGTGCGTGTGTGTGTTAACAGCATAACTCAAAAACGAATATGCGGATATATGCCAGATTTGGTATGTAATTCAGTGATACGAAGATCTTGAAGAAAAACCCACTCTAAACTAACCTTTGTATGAAAAAAAATTGATACTTTTTAGTTTCTTAAAAATGATTCTCAAGCTTTTCTCCAAAATGAATATGTTTATGTGACAAATGAAATGTATTTGGGAATTTTACATAGAAGCCCTGTTTATTAGGAAGGAATTTTGTATAATGTGGTATAGTTACCATTGATTCTTTATCCCTTTTGTACCTACTATGAAATGAGTTGCCTGTAGCAGTTTTTCAGGTCTGTCCTCTCTCCATAAAGACATCTAGGAGAAATTTCAGTATAGCAAATGTTGGATAATTTATTATAAAATTCCTTACGTGTATGTCTGACATTTTATAAACAAATTGTGAATACTAGTAGTACCTAAATTTATTGGTTATACTGATGGGAAATGTAATTAATAAATGTAAATTAATAATGTAATTAATGAGTTTAAAAATTAGCTGTTATGTTACAAGATGGTAGCTATAATAATCTGTTTCGTAGATGGAACTGGTTTGTTCATATTAATATTTTTTATTCTTTATGCAATTATCTTTTTGCAACCTTAATTGTACATTTAACTTTACCATGGGTAATACCCATTTGCAGTGAATAAATAAATACATGCAGCTGTATAATGAAGCTATTTCTGAAGACACTTACCTCGATTAACAGAAGTAGAAAAAAACTTTCGCAAGAGTAGTTTGCAGTGGGTCGTACAGAAAGTCATGTGAATGTAATGCATCAGTTTTTTTCATAGCATTTGAGAACTTTCAAGCATGTCCATCACATGATGTTTTGGGAAGAACTGAACTTGTAAAATGACATATTTCGAAAGACTGCAAAAATACATTTGATACGAATTGTGTGTTCTGGTATTCCTAGAGGAAGTTTCTATCTATTTTATAAGGTTTCCTAGTTATACAAAGTTATGCAAAATTCTTCTATCTATATGGTGGTTCGGTGGTGCATTCTAGGAAAAATACTAAGTTTGCTATTTATTAGATATTTCATTTTGAGGTATGGTGTTCATGAACATACGCGCGAACATTTTTTACTAATTTACATTTTATTCACCAGACCTTAAAACATGTATTTCCTGTGACATCTCTGAAAAGTAACCTCTTCAACTTAGCCTGCAATCTGACGTATAGAACTGAAGTTGTGCTTTACATACAAAATCAAAGGCAATTTGCATCATACTATGTATCTTTTGGGAGTCCTGTGCTGTGATGCAATGGGCTTGAGCGTCATTCTTCGAAATGCAGAATGCGTATTTCTTCCGGTTAGTGAGAAATTTAAGGAACTATTGGTAGCGATTGCGGAAACCAACATTACGGCTGAAGGATGCAAGATGCTGACCAGATCGCCTCCCATTCCGGTTGTTGATTGCCTATCTTTGCAGTGTGTATGTGGGCAAGGGGTCGACAATCGGTTTGATAGCTCTTGGTCCTTAATGGACTGTCATGGGACACAATAGCAACAGCAATAATAGAAGGACTATTTCTCTTACTACTACCACAATTAAATTCGTTATACGAGCGTTTCAGAGTTTCAAATGTCGAAATAAGTGGATCGATGCACCCTTGTCTTGATTACCCACGTAAATAACTATATGAACATTTTCACGAGTTAATTCCATTTTTGCGCTGAGACACAATGTTCACATCTCAAGTAGGTTATGGTAAAAATGTGGAACTTTCCAGTAGAAACGTCAGATGGCACAACAATCAGTGTTGCCAAGGCTCAAAACATAAATAGCGGCAAGAATCCGTATAATTCTTTCTGAAATCCACACCCTGACATAACCTGGGATAGGAATCTTAGTGTTCAAGCTACAGCCAGAAAAAGGAACCGACTGAGGACTTCGAGATATTGTGAAGGTACAATCTTAAATGTCGTGCAGAACCACTCATCATTTTACCATCTTAGCTTAGATAAACTGCACACAGCAATCGCTTCAACTGGTGCAGCGCCCTTCAGATCGTTGTGTATCAAACTGTCGCACCAAAGTGGAGCTTCCAAAACCACTACATGGCGATACGTTTTTAAAAGATTTGACTATAATTTCAACCTGCTGCATTCCTTTTGCGCTATAAGGGCACACCTGCAAGCGTTCAACGTGGTTAAGATAGAGCAATGCACTTTTGCATATTAGCAGTTCTCACTACTTGATAGTTCAAGTGATCAGATCCAAAATGCAAAATACTTTATTTTTAACTCTTAAATATTAAATCATTCATTGTTTGCAAAATAGCCTTTTAATATAAAGAAATAAATATAATAAAGTAAGATTGTAATTAATGCAATCAATTTAAATGATTGTTTAAAATATTTGAAGAATCTTCTAAAATATTAAGAGACATATTTTTTACTTGAGCCCATTACACAAAACCCATTACTAGTGATAAAGAGCGGGTAGAAAAAGTCACGTGAATGAAACTATAACATTTTTTCTTTATATTTTACATGCGATGCATAGCCCGATGTCCATGGAGCTTTAAGTTACCGTTCGTCTTCTCAGAATAAGGGAAAACCTCGGAAAAACGTTATCCGGGTAACTCACCGTAAGCGAGATTTGAACTCGCGACCTCTTGGACGTGAGGCGGACACGCTAACCACCACGCTAAGGAGGCGGGCTGCAATACACGAAATGTGCATATGTGCATTCAATAGCATTTATTAATTCATTGTGACTTTGAATAAAATATATATTTAAAATATTTACCTGAGTTATAAAATTTATTATTTTTTGTGAACAACCTATAGTTAAATTATAGAATTTATAAAGATGTACAAAACCTACAACAGGAAAATGGGGTGTTCGATGTATACAATATGTGCCCAAAAATTCGACACTTAAAATTAGAAAAAACATTTTTACGGAATTATTTAAATGTTATCACCAGGTTAATTTGTTATTCGCGCAATCTTTTAAGTAAACATGCAATATGAAATATTTCGGAAACAAATAACCCCGCGGCGCAACAGTCCTTTCCAAGCCAAGCCCTACCGCCCGGCCGCTGCGTCCCCCACCTCTGCCCACCACAGGTGTCATGAGTGAAGTGTAATACTGGAGCGTGGGACGTGGTCAGCAAGTATGGAGCACTATCTCTCAGTCAAGTACCTCTTCAACTGAGCCCTCAGGCATCCAACGAGGCTGAGTGTATCCCGCAGGTCTTCCAGCGAGGGAAAACCCCCCCGGCGGTACCGGGAATCGAACCTGAGTCCCCCGCAGCGTACCACCGTGCTAAGGTGACAACTTTCAAAAACAACTGACGCTATCAAAAACTTTAGTTGACACAAACTGTGTATTCCTTCAGATGGACTTAGTTTGCTCATTGTTTTCTAGTTATACAATTACACGTACAGAATTCAGTAATACATTGGAGAGTTCAAAGGATATTCACAGAAACTTCAATATGCACATTTGACTTTCCATGCAACATTTTCGCATTGGATTTTTGTGTGGAATATAATTGCTTGCCTTAAGTGGTCTAACGTAACAGAGCATGTACGTATGTACGTATGTCACATTGACACTGCTGTATCCCTCGTTGAACTCACCAATGCTGAGAGATGCGTATGAATTGTTTCACGCCTGCCAGGTGGGCAGATGCCAGGCGTTAGTGGCATTGTTAAGATTGTTATCAGTTCTCTGGATTAATTAATAATCATCAAGGCCTTACTGAAGGAAGGTACCTACCTACCTCTGGCAAATCAAGCGCTGACAGTGCCCGACACCTACGTTCCTAAACAAAGCGACATGTTCAGTAGCTGAGGAACCCGTTCTGTTGCCCGCGTGGGGGTCGGCTTCCTACTGGCTGGGCTTTAGGCGCGTTCGCACCACTTGAACAAAATCAAAGGCCATAGCGGAAAACAAAGCCTACTTATCTAGAGCCACCTCAAAACTCTAGAGAATTCGTTAAAAAAGGCTAGTTTATAAAGTTTTTAGTTAATTTTTAAGGGCATTTTAGATTAGGTTTATTTTATGTAAACAATGAACGGTTTAAAATTTCGTTTGGATATATTTTACTTACCCCCTTCCCCCCCCGAAAAAAAGAGTGAATTTATGAAAAGTATAATCCTAAAATAAAGTGTTTGATGAACACCAAGCTTAGTATTTCAATTCAGTATCTTCAAAGGATGCCAAACAAATTTATCCCAAAAAATCCCCTCCCACTCTAAACCACTCTTTGCATGGAACATTTTTCGTTGTCTTGTTTTTCTCTAAAATGATAAAACAATGCTGGTCAAAATATCATACATTTGGTGTATTGGCATGATACATAAAACGTATATCTTGAATTTTTTATGAATAGCCTGTGAAGTCACTCTTATTTGATTAAATCGTTTATAATTAACTAAGATATTTTAAATATATACAATATTTACAACAGCAAACACTGGCATCTCAGCAAAATGATCAATTTTGTGTAATTTCACATGCTTTTCAAGGCTTCCTAAATTGCATGTTACAAGTTTACATTTTTCCCAAGTTTTATTTAACGGACACGCTTGAAAATTTGCAAGCATTTGAATGTTTGAAATGTTTCAGAATTTTGTATATTTTTGCTCTAAAATTCCCCTCACAGATTTCTAGGACTAGTAGATGGGACTGAATAGAAAATATTTTGACTTGAAACCCATGCCCGAAAACGGACAGCCATTTGGAAATATGTTTTAACGTAACAACTTTTAAAAGTAACTTTACTAGGCGTGAACCAGTACATCACTATTTTACTGTTTCAACTCATTAATAACCACAGAAACAAAAAAGGAAACTTAATTTTTCATAAACATTGTTGTTTGTCCTTTTCAAAGGATAGTTAGCATTCTGATCCAGTACAAGTAAGGTTCGATGTGACCAACCTCGGTGCACACATTGTACCTACGAGTTATGATGTGTTAAACTCGCTCTATAACACCTGAAGTCTCTGCGATCTGTACTGCAGCGACTACAACTCGTGCCACCAGATCTTCTTCTGTCTCATAAAGCAAATTCTTCATTCGACCTCAGAGGAAAGAGCACAACAGAGTAAAATACAGTATTGTGGAGGCCATGCGAGTCGACCATCTTGGCATATCCATCTTTCTTCGAATCGTTGGTTCAAATATTCTCGAAAATGATGTTGCTCTACCACTCAAAGACAAGTGAATGAGGCTCGAAACAGGTCAGAGATATAGGATGGACGTCAAATGACATCAGCTGATCCGACGTAAGCACTCTACCCTGTTTCATACGTGCCAAGCAAACTTGTTTTCAAACGGGTGTAGCTCGGAAGCGGTACATTTCTTGACATGGGTTTCAGCTCAAAATATTGTCTACTTAGTCCCTTCTACAAGCCTTAGAAGTTTGTAAGGGGAATTTCAGAGCACTCTTTATTATGAGCAAGAGTAATAATTGCTTTGTTGGAGAGAAGGAAACGGAAAATTCAACACAAGTGGGAAGCAATAAATTAAAGATTAATTAAAATGTTATTGGAAGTTTTTGGCAGCATATTCAAAACAAATGCTGTATAATTATGTTCCTATGGATGGTTCTTCGGTTAAGAAGAAGCACAATTCATTTAAAAAATTTAATACATTATGAGTGGAGGAAATTTTGATTGAGGGAGCTCTTAATATTAAATTGGGAAGAAATAAGGGATGCGATAGAGAAATGGAAAAAGGTTCATAGAATTTTGTAAATCCCAGAATTAAGGCATTATAAACACATTTTTCGCATTAAGGACGTGCTAAGTTCGATTGGCAGCAACCCACAAATACTCTACGTTCAGTGTGTTACATTCTTGGTAGACGGAATAGGAAAAAATTATTAAGGATGATAGAGCGCACAGAGAAGTGGAATGTGGTACCGTTCTTCTAATGGCTGGAGTAGCATTCCCTATATGTAATAAATCAGGAGATATGTTTATTGCACAGAATGAAAAAGAGATTACTGGTATATCTCAGTCTATTACAGGACTGAAGCATTCAGACACGTCTTAAACAAAAGATTGAAGAAATGCGAACAGGATTAGACAGAACTCTATCATTTGAAAATATGGATACATGAAATACTTGAACATGAAGGAAAAATTAAATGGAAAGCAGAATGGATGACAGAAGAAGCTAATGTCTGTCCACCAGCTCATGGCCTTAGGTGAATGGGTGAGGTGAGAGATTTCAGTAGTGCAATCAGAGTGTTGCAAACATCCTCGCAAACGTTCTAATTCTTCATGCGTTGCCAACTTACCTCCAATATTATTCGCGCTATATTTACTGACTGCTAATTCTCTTAGTTTCAATTGTAGAGTCGTATGAGCCAATAGTGTTATTTCGGAAGTAAAGTAAAAAGGAGTGATATATTCTGAAGGTAGGGAGATAATTGGGAAAGTGAGGAACCTGGAACAACTGTATAAAACTTACACTGAGTCAAGCAACTGCAGGAGCTGCTGCTTAAATAGATTTCCTAAAATAACAATCAAAATAATTGGCATACAGTGGAAGATTAAGTGTAAGTGGTGATAAAAAGTGTTCTAAAGACCTTGGGAAACATTGTAAGGCACACACTGTAGTGAATGTGGCTGATTTTGATAGGTATATTCAGAGAATTATAGATGACGTTTTGCTTGTTCCTATTATAAATAAATTGCTACTGTTGTTCGGGAAAAGATGAATTTTCCACGAAGACGAAGTTTGCTTTGGAAAGTAATTTGAGATCTGGGCTTTAAATAGAGAAAATGGGAGAACGAAAAAGAAAAAAGTACTTGTAGAACATCGTGACTTGGAGACTTATTATTTAATTAAAATAAAGCATTTGCGAGAAAGAGGGAGAAGTGTCTTCTACACATATGGATGCAAACCGGGTAGGTAGAAACATCAAATTGACGAATGTGTCTTTTTATAAGCTGAACATAATTTTGAAGACGAAGGATCTACCAGAGAGCCAAAACCTTGCCCCCTAAAACCAGGTAAGGCGGCAAACGAGCGCTACACCTTCCGTGGGTCTTTCCATTAGGGCAATATCTGGTTACCTAAGGAGCTCCCACCTGCTGTTACACAGGAGGCGGAAGTGGATACTCGCGTCAACCCATCCGGAAATACTACCATAACCTCGGTCGGGCAACGTGTAGCTTACCGGCTACTAGTTCTGCAGGTTAGTACCGAGAACTAACCCCGCCTTGACGAGTGAAGACGTAACCTCCCATGGGTAACGGGAACCACTGTCCCACCGAGGCCAACCCAATCCGAACAGTTCCCATACGGAAGGGGCTCGCTGTTCGGCCCGACGTACTTCTAGTAACATCAGATGTACCACAAGTCCTAGGGGTACGCGGCGCTCCCAGCACAGCAGCTGAAGGGGTTGGAACCCCTTCCTAAGGGTATGCTAAACATATTGCATGAACTGAATAACATTTAAATTTTGCTATTCTGAATTACTTCTTTGCTTTAATTTTTTACGGCTCCTCCGGGCTTATTTCGCCCTCTTCAGCCAAGCAGTTCTTTGTTTTTATTCATATGGGGAGGACCTATTTTTTTGTCTATTTTAGTTGCTTATTTGGAATTACATACATATTTTTTAACGTTACTATTATTTTTTTTTCCCTTTCTTTCTTTTCATATCATCTCATTTTTCAATTGACATACAAGATACATACAATCTAAGATTACATGTTTTAGATTATTTACAAAATTTACAGGTTGGCCCCGTAGCTCAGTCGGTAGAGCACCAGCTTACTGTGCAAGGAGTCCCGTGTTCGATTCCCGGCTGGTGGTGGGAATTTTTCTCTAGTTAAGATTATTTCAATCTTCCCCAGAGTCTGGAAGTAAAAATGAGAGTGTGAATGTTTGTGAATTTAACGTATAAAATCCCTAAAGACTGAAAATCCACCGCTAAATAGTTAGGCAACTTGTTCCACAGGGGAAGTCGCCAATATGATCATCGGAGTTCAAGGTGGGATATATTAGCTAGAAGAATTAAACAATTACAATTTGTTATAGCCTAAATTAAGTCAGAGATTGTTATATCCTATTTATCTGTATACTCTCTTTGTCTTGTGTCACCACAGTAATCGTTGTAGATGTTCCTGGATTGCTGCTACTTTCAGCTTTTTGTACGAGTATGTGGTTCTTTATATTCTTTGGATCTGGAAATTAGCTTCTCTTTGTGTGGGCGTGACTCGGCGTTGTCAATGTACTATGTATTATTATATGTTACTTTAATCTATAGTGAATAAACATTTGAAGCTTGGTGCTATTGCAAGCACGAGATGAGTTTCAGATATCGCTGTTTATCTGCAATTGTTTGCTGACGCAATGGTTCACTGCATTGTTGTCAGGGACCATTAGCTGGTAAGTATCATAAGGGCAAAAGAATAATCTTATCACACACAGCTAAGCCTAGACGTGATGAAAATCTGATACATTATCGTACACTCAAGGAGACCAAGAGATGGCACGACAGTTGTGAGGAATTAAGTTAGGGAAAAATGTGTTATGGAATAGAGCAACGTTAGGTTGCGCGAGAACAAGGGAAGTTTACAGAACCGTAAGGAATGCTAAAGCCTTAAATTTGAGTAAAGTGATATTGGGACATTGGGATCACTGGGCTTTAACAATGAACCACCCAGACCGACGTATAATATACATACAAGGGTATCTATCTTGATATGCAGTTTCACATTCAAATCCACACTTAAGATCAGGAACATTGCAGCACTGGTGACTTAAACAGGAAGTCTACTGTGGTGCCAAGGGATGTCCAAACCATAGATTCATTAGATTTTTCAGTCGTACAGAAATATCAAATAATCGAAATAAGGTAAATAAATGCTAAAATAGGCACATGTTCTTAAATGTGCATTAACCCTCAAAATATGCATTTGCATATGTGCATGTGCATTTTCGAAAAATTGGGTCCTAATTATAAGACAAACGATGTTGGTAGATATCTGGGACTGTGTGAAATGTTATTGGTCAATATCAAATATGTGGTGAATGAATGAATGAATGGATAAATGGGATAATACAGTTAAAACAACCCCTATTTAGTTAGGAAAATGTTTTTTATACGTGTAGCACGTGGAAATAGAGTTGTAATGCTGAAGTCTTCACCACGCAGATGAAAAGACAAACATGGCAGCATTCATCACAACATCATGTACCTTCAAATACTTACAATTCTTTAGCAGTGGGAGACATGTAAACACCTGTTGCTAACATGGCTTTGCCACACCTAAACGTGATAGTTAATATTTCTCTGTGCTCTTTAAAAGAACTTTTTATTGGTCCTTCTTTATTGCATTTTCTTTCCTTTGTCCATAATATTTTACACAGCATAAGTACTGTAACCACAGAAGTGCACACTTAATCTTGATAAACGTTTGCAAAAATAGTTTCATTGCCCATTTAGTTTTAGGAACAAGAAAGATACAGGAGGCTGGAGTGATAATGGAATCTTTAAATGGTGTGCTTTGAAATATTTATAGACTTTGCATAACATTATGAGCTACAACAGAATGGTAAAAAGTGTTAGAGAATTGAAAACAATGTTAACAAATATCTTGAAGATGGTTGACTATGACTATGGTTATTTTTTAAAGCAGGTTTCCTTATAGCACCTCAGCCTAAGAAGACCTTTTTGTCCGCTTCTTATTTTCAAATCTAGGGATCGATGTCTAGTATCTGTCTCACTAAATTAGCACCTGTTTAAAGAGTAGCCGTCAGGAACTATGGCGGTAAATGAAGATATTGTAGGGGAAAGAGGGGAAGTGCTGCATTGTAACTGTTTCCCGTCTTTCTCAGGAAGTATTTGTACTTATTATACACAATTTCCCTGGCTTGATTGTGAATAACACATTTTTTTGCTTCTGGCATCTTCGGAACTGTTAATGGATTTGCTATCACACAACGGACTGGACTTATTGCTCCGAATTACTTACTGCTACTGTAGAACTGTACAAATACTCTCATACACGCGCTCTGAAACAGTCTACGTCTGGTTGGCTAGAAAACACGTGACGGTGACGTCACTGAATATTTGTCTACTACGCAGCCGCCTTCGTTCCTGAGGGCGATTATAGTTATGTACGGTCTCTATGTGACTTCACATTCCAATAGAATATCCTTCGCTATTTCCTCGGCTCATAAGCACAGAGCAAATATGGGTTTTATTTGAATTAGCCCCAAAGTTTTCAGATGTTTTCTGAATTCGTCGTGTCCAGTTATAAAGCTAATAATTCATCTGAATACAGGTTTAACGAGATACCTAGTTTTTTTTACAAGGCTCATAATTATTTGGCTGTAACATTTATTAGTGGAAGTTCCTTTCCAATTCTTTAGGGCTTTATTATGAACCCAAATTTAACTGTTTTTACGACTAGAGTGCTTATACCACACACAGGTTTTGGTCATATGAAGGGAAGACTGTCTCCTTTCTTTTTAGGACATCAACTTTCTCATTTCCCTCAATACCAATAAGTCCGGGCACCCACGGGAAGAGAGAGAGAGAGAGAGTAGTTGCGTCATTCCCACAAATATTTAAAGGTTTAAAATGATGGAAATTGAGTGCTTTAAGTGCATCTTACCTGTCAGTGTTTATTAGGATATACTTTTCTATAATACCCCTTTCATAGTATTGGTGTGCACTTTCACACATGTTAACATCTTTGCCTTATCTTCCCAAGCTGATGCTACAGCCATTGACTTGCCATAGATGCCTGCTCCAGTTTTTCCATTAATACATGAACCGCCAGTGCAAGTTACATGTTGCTTCTTAACTTGGATTTCTCTTCAAAGTGCTTTCTATCAGGAACACTTACATTGAAGGATTGAGTTGGAAATCTCTTAATGCCATAAAACACAATTGTGTGTTTTAAGCAGATCTACATTTTTATATAGTAAGCTTTTGTGCGTATTTTATGGTTTAACAGTTGCTCAATATTACCTATATAAAATCTATTCAGAATGAAGAGGACTCCACAGGCTATTTGCAGAAGATTCAAGATAAATCTACGTTTTATTTATCATGCAAATATCTTCAGTACCTATGTTATTTGAGTGACATCGTAAAACCATCCTTAAGAGGCGTTATCTTCTGTTTCAATACGTCACAGTGCTTTAAGCAATCTTCCTGTGATCTACAAAACAACAAATGCAGAATACAAAGAAGTGTTCTGCTGCCTAAGCATTCACTATATCCTAGTTGAACAAGTTACCACGCTTCTATTTGGCTTGGTAGATTTCTGTTGTTTACAGGCTGATTGTGTGCATTTGATCTTACTTTTGAAACAATTAGTGTGTTTATGAGATTGTTTGAGTGTAATTATTGATATATACATCGTCTATAGCATTACTCATTTTGTTTGTGGCGAAAATAAAGCTTAACTAGTGGCAACAGATAGTTCACTTTTGTTTCTATGAACAGACCACGTGTTTGTCAACACTGATGTTAGGTACATTTTAAAATCACACATTGAATTTCTCTGTATTGGAATGCCGAAAAGAAGGGCTTACGTCAGCCTTATCAAATTGATGAACTAAATCAGATGGGGAAGGTTAATGAGGAAGTGTGTCACAACTTTAAACTCATTTTTCTGCAAAACAATTTTCTCATACTTAAAATTTATCTTCACGCACAAAAATCTAGCTAGAGGTCTAAAACTTTTTTCCAATATAGTTCAAAATATGGGTATTAAAATGTTCGATTAGAATTGTGATATTCGTTATATATTTTTAAAAAAAGTAATACAGTAATGTACTGTTTTATGAAATTTTTACACTTTGTGGTGTTAAACATTTTTTTAAGAAAAACTATTCATTTTATAACAATTTCCATCTTTTAATTTGTTACAAAGGTGGCTGATAAGATATATAATTTTTAAAAATCAGCTTTGTATTTCAACATCTGTTGGAGATAGATTTTGATTATACCCAATAAAATTGATGTAAATTAATTAATATATCAAGAATGTGCTTAAATATTAGAATAAAATTCGGTACACATATTGCTGTAGTTGCTGGAAATGTCTGTGAGACAAATCAAAACAAACCGATATTAATGGCCACAACAATCGACACTGTTAACACTTCAAAATGCTTCAAAAATAAAATTACTTTTTTTCATAGCGTTCTTATTTTGGTTCAATATTTTTTTTTCTATTTTTTACATCTCTTTAGCTACGTAGTCATATCGCGACGGATCTGTTACGAGATACCTCGTAGATGGCGTGTGGTGGACAGCGTTAAAGGTATCGTCCCTTTCCATGTCATCCTGCTTCGTCACGAGTACACAGAGGGATCTGTGCAGGTCAACTGTACCTCCGCCTCTGTGACGGGCAAATGCCATTAGGGCGCCATATAATCTATCCGCTTTCATTACCTATAGATAGATGACACAGTATATAGTATTACTATCTATTTTTCGTTTTTACTAGACCTAACGTGGAACTTTCGATCCTAATATCATATATCCAATCCGGTATTTACCTTGGAGATTGAGAGAAACCATGAAAAAAACTAAGGCAGATTGGTCAGCTACGGGATTTAAACCCGGAACCTCCCGAATGCGAGCCAGATATTGAAATTTCGTTGATCCAGGGAATTCAATTACATGTATAATTAACTGATGAATAATAAACATACATTTCTGCTCTTAAAATTATACGTACATGCGTATTTTCAAATTAAAGTACTTCCATTTTGTGTGACACATTTACAAGTCATGATTATGTATAGTAATCATAACAGAAATACCAGATGTTTATTGTGAACCCTGATTGCACACAATTTGGCATATTTACAAGTTTTATGTAGAACTGCAACGAGGCAGGCAGGGCTCACTGTCGTGTTGTAAACATAGCTACAGTTCTGTAAAACTCAGTTAATCTGATGCCACGCATCGCTGTCCAACTTTCACTGCCTGGTTTTAAAGGCAGAACAGCCAGAAATAGGTACATCACATCGAATTTTTGGGTGGAATACAATACTTCCTTCTACTTACAATAGAGAAAGTAAAAATCACCACGTTGTGCCAAGTAAATGCGTACTTACAATAAGAAATAAAAGTCTGAATGTAAAGACAAGAAATACTATAATTTTATTGAAAACATTTAGTTAAAAACATGAATATACCATTCCTACGTAATAAAATCACTAAACGTTTACGGTTGTGTATGAGAAGAGCCTAAAGCTGCAAAAGAAGTGGGTAGGTTAGATTACTTGCTATGAACGAGAGAAAGGATTTCTCAGGCTTGATGTATGCCTCAAAAACATAACCGCCCCAAAATATGGGAGGGTCACTAGATATATATTGACACAGAAAATTGGCCACCGCTGGGAAAAGCATTGTTGCTTTGTCAAAATAGCTGATTAATAATGCAATGGTAGCCGGCAGACCACTGTTGCGCGATTCATTTTTGTTCAGTTTATGTTTGAAGTTTGGAAAGTGCTCGTAAAGGTTTTTTCAAGTTCAATGGAGATTCAGAGAGTATTATTGTGCAATGATTTTGTACGACTTCAAATGTGGCTTAAATGAGACGCCGTCACTTGAGAGATTGAGGGGACTATTCTCCGTCACGTGCCACTGTGTTCCGCTGGTTTGCAGAATTTAAGAGGGAGCGGCAATCTGTTAAGATATGTGCACTGCCACGATGTGACAATGTGCCCCTTACTTGGTTTTCATGAAGGATGGTTTTTAACACTCGACAAACTAATTCTAATACCAGTTCAAATGGCGGTCTCAAGACTTTTTCCTCATCATGATGGGGCTCGTTTCGCTTAAAGCCAACTCATAGAAGGCTCATTATATGTTTTGTATTCACTTCAATTGTGAGATTTGTAGTTCAATACAAAGGTATATTGCTTTGGCCTGAAAAATAATCTGATACTTGTGGTAACATTTTGAATCTACTTTAGTGTCCAATATAGCGTTTGGTAGAGTATAAAACACTGGGGGAAGGACCTAATAAGAAAGGTTATGATTAGAGCACCTCAATAAAATAAGTACACATTTTTTATTTAAAAAGCTTTATTATTTATTTCTTTACAAAACACGGCTCTGATACAGCTAATTGTTGTGTTTACATGGTAACTGTTTAATTACAAAATCAAGCTTTGCATGGATAAAAAAGTATAAAAATTTCTATATATAGCACCGTTAACTGCTTTGCCTACGTGATTCCTTTGTTGCGAGTACAAAAATCAGTATAAAACTTGCAAGGCTAAAATTATGGTATTGTAGTGGCAAATGTATGATACATCTAAAGCCTACATAAGGTAAAAAAGTGTAAAAAAATAGGACTCAGAGAGCATGGATATATGAAATATCTTTCACACCAAAATTATTTGCCCATATCTACAGCTTATATAGTACAAAAACTGGACTAGTCATATACAATTGGTTACATATTTAGTCTAAAAATTATAATTCACATTTGCTGAAAAAAAAGTTACTAAAAATGCGAGTGACGAAATGGTACATGAAATGTCGAAGCTTTTTATGTTCTCTTTGTATAGATTAGGAAATGCTGAAGTGGCGCTGATGTCCGTCAATGTATGATTATGTTGTGCGCCTGCGCGGTCAATATGAACAGAAAATCTCGTCTAACATAGACATTAAATTGGAAATGAAACACAAGATAACTAGAATTCAGTACAAGAAGAAATGCAGAGCTAAAAGAAGCTAGTTCTTTTTGATAGAGTAGAAGAGCTATAAAACTTATTTACAACAGATGATAATTATTTATGTAATGATAACGGAAAACTGGAACTTAATTTCTTAACAGGGAACACCACCTACACTCTGTTTTCACGACTAAAACGAAATATTGATTCAGAGTTTAGCCTCTAGACGGCTTTAAGATTTGGAGTCTTTACGAATACACGTAACCTACACCAATGAAGTTAAATAAGCCCATACAATGGACAGAATTAGTGTAACATATCTACCGGCTACTAAAGAGAACTAATACAAAATTTAAATAGTGAGATATTATTGTTGTTAATAGTAACAATAGTAACAAAGCAATAGTTACATTAATAGTAACAATAATTCAAATTATTGAAATATAATATTGGTTCTAAACAGTTTTAAACAAATAAATTTAAAGTTATATTTAACAAAATAAATATTTTATAATATTACACTAAAGGAATTATTCTATAAGTTCTTTAAACTTTAAAATAGTACTATTCAAGGATTTTTTGATGGATTTTTTGTCACTTTGATTTCTGAAGACATATAGTGATATCTTAATTTGACTGTTCGTATTTATATAGGTCATACAGAAGGCATTAGTTTCCTTCTGTAATTCCACGTTAGTTCATCTTTTTGTTGTGACGTCAACCCGGACGCGGACTTGAAATTCACTCAAAGAACGTTTATGAACAGCTAAGGATTAACTCGGTTTTAACATAATTCCTGTGTTATTACTGAATGCTCTCATTGGAATTATTCTTTTTGTAAATATAGAATTAGACTGTTTTATCAAAATATGTTGTCACCTTCGTATTTATATAAGAGTAATATAAAATACATAATGTTTCACTCGGTTTTGACCTGGATGAACGTAAGGCCCAGTTTCCCTTTATACATTACATTTAATTAAGATTTATGTAGAAAACGTTAGATTTATACAGCAGCTTTTATTACTGCTGGAGAAAGTAGCCAATGAAAGATCAATGTGTATAATTACAAGACAATAAATAAATATGGTCGAGGAATTCAGGACACAGATACCGGAAACTAAACTACTTCGACGTGAGAAGCATTTTCTAGAAGAAAAAATAAGGAAGGCATCAAGCGGAAGGAATAAGCGAGCAGTAAAAGTGATACAGGCCACTTTATAATCCGTTCACGTCGAACGACATAGCGTGTAACACGGTAAGTTTCCATATAGGGGAACCGTGTTCGATACCCAGCATCGAAAACAGCTGTTTGCAGCTGCACATGGTAACTATAATGTTTGTACCTAACTTCTCCATTGTGAGGGCGTGAGGAAATGCGTTCGTGGTGTCGTGCGATTCAGAAGAGATACTTTGTACTTGAAGCAATGCTTTCATAATTCGATCCATATCGCTACGACATCATGAAATAGCCGTACGGCACTGAAGACAGGGAGGGATCTCTGTATGGGCTACTGACGTCTGGAGCTAGAAGGGTTCCCTAAGGTACTCACTCACTCGTTCAGAACTGGCAAACCGATTGGTATTATGCGCACATTTAAGGGGTAAATACACCTTCAACACTTCAAGTGTTTCTATATATTTTTAGTGCAGTTTTTTCCTGTTTTCTAATTCTTAGAATTAGAATACTAAAATTTGACTGTGTCTCGAAGTGTAATGTAAGATACAATTACATCTGTTGAATTATAAAGGTTCTAGAATACACTGTCGAGCAAAAAATGAATTAAAGGAGTATCTCTTGAGGGTTGCTCTATCCTATATACTTATGTTTCTGCTGCAATTTATTTCGTCTACGTATTTCGGAATAAGAATATGAAAACGCCATCACAGTTCGCTGTATAGACATTAAAATTTATCTACATGGTACCGAAGGAAAAGAAGAATGAAGACTGTTTTGAAATATATTTACAGATGAAACTTATGTAAAAGTCATTACTAAATAAAGCAAGAGTCATATAAAGCAAACATTAGATAACATAAGATTTTAGGTAAATTCCATACGTTGTGCTGTTAATTATCCAACTTTATGCATTTAGAAAACAGATTTTTATGTTTCAGTATGTGCATCTGCTAACTTTGTAGATAAACATTTTCCGCACAAGAATGAAGCTTGACGTGTGTAAGAAGATTAAAGATGTATTTTTTTGCCGTTGAAGGTGTATTACCTACTGAAAATAAGAGTAATTCTATTGAACGAAGAGGCGTCTTAGTGGTCTCCTAGCAACGCTGGGCAAGATACAAGTACAATATTGTACATAAATGATCTCCCGACCTCAGTGGCGTACTGCCGCATTCCTTAAGATGATAATGACGATGTTGATGACGACTTGATGAGATGAGAGCTATGATACAAGTTATTGGGAATCTACTGAGCGCTTCTGGTGCACAGTTGGTCCCTGCTTGGTTACAGTCGCGTGGAATCCTGTCTCCCAGTCTGCCACGTAGTCGACCACTCTGACACTGCCGTCGGGCTCCACCAAACTGTACTGACCCTTGACAACATCTCCATCGCGGGTCTCATGGGCCTGCTTGATGTCTCCCGTGTGAGGGTCGTTCACACCGTACTCGTAGGCATATCGAGGATGATCCTTCTGCAAAGCAAACACATCACCACTTACTAATCTGAGTTCAGAAGAAAATCAACCGTTTCAGTCCCACTTTCAGATCGATAGTGGCAAAATAAAATAAGGAACATATTACTTCGAATAACGCTCTATCCTTAATTTTATATATTTAGGTCTTTGATGTAAACTATGAATGTTAGAATATATTGTACTAAATAAATATATTAATAAAGTTAAGCTTTTCTCTAACATCCAATTATGTACACTAGTGGTCAAAAGATTTAGATAACCCATCACAATTATGGATTTGTGGTTAAAACAGGAATTTTGTTTTGAGTATTCTATCATCCCATTCGGATAGTGAAACAAGTACAAATATGTAAATACTAAACGCCTCTGTCGTGTGTTTGACTGGTTGTTCGCACAGGGAAGAGATGTTTGTATTCAAATAGCCTCATTCCTTCAGCTGTCTGTGGAACAATAAGTTCGCATTATTAACAATAAAAGCTCACACTGGTACATTTGTGTGCAGTTAGCAAGCGTGTTTCTATACCTGATCAGGTTCATTCTATATTACCTCCTACTGGACGGATCAGACTAGGAGAATTACGTCACTGCAGCTTCCGCCTAGCCTTCTTTTTCGTTAGAAAGTAAATGGTATACAAGCAGTTTCAATCTTAGTATCAACAGTACAACGCGATCTTTGCGAACAACATTTAAAGGAGTGTATAGCACCCAAAAAAAAACCTTTATTACACAAAAAAATAAGATGAAAATTGCAATTTTCAATTTATGTTATAGTTCATTAAAGGACACAAATGTGAAATTTCGCTAACAGTATTAAAATTGCAACATAAGGAACATTTTATCTACAGTAGTTTAACATTAATCTATTGAAAAATGTGTAATTCAAATAAGACTTAACATATTTATATCAAACTTTGCACCATAATTTCATTATACAAGCCTCAGACATTGCAGACTATTTAGTTGAGCAGTCTAGCTTTTGGAAATGTTTCAGTTAGGTGATCTTGGATGTTGTATGGTTTGAGAATAATCTGCAAGTTTTCTTGAACGCCACAAAATTATAAATGTGATTACTGTATTCCTTTTTGTGTCCAGACTGGGCTAATAAATACGTGTAAAGTTATAATATTTTAAACGTATAGGTCAATTTCTATACAGTGACAGTACAATTACAATCTTCATTGCCCGTTTATTTCTGTGGTGGGCAAAGGCGGACATTATGTGACAAACAACCACTCTGGAAGTTTTCTTTTACTCCAAATATTTTATTTTCTTTATACAGAAGATTTAAAGTGTATAATTGTGTTGGAAATATTAACGATTTTTCTGTTTTTTTTTTCTCTGGAAAGTACAACCATTAATTGTGTTGATAAGTGTTTAGTTTATTTATAGGCAATAGCAAAGGCAGCAGTTTTGCTACCGAGGTTCGGTTTGGCTTCAGGAAATAATAATTGCCAGCTGGGTTCTATGCACGGAAACGTCTTGTCAGTAGATAAATTAGAAATAATGTTCGCGAGGGGAGAAAGAATAAAACACGTGATGCTAATTGCCAGTTAGATTGTTTATATCCAGGACAGCATTCCCTGACTGGGGGACATTGGCGTCGTAAGGTGAACGCTTAGCACCATACCTGACGCACTGTCCACAAGCCTTGTAAAACAAGGTTATTTATATGGCCAAGTTTCTGTCGAGAGCGCCCTGCTGCTTGCACATCAGGCATCTTCAGGGGTTCCATCATACAGGTTACACCCAAAACTCCTCTCATATGTGATGCACAAGCTATTGTTTTTATTTCCTCTGCCACCTAGCTTATTACACTCCAAACAAAAGTTTTGTATAAACATTTTGCCGGAAATACATGTTTTGTGGTCTCCTGAATAAAGATATTTAGAAAATGTATGGTGTGTCTACTCGCCTGCATATCTGTGAACAGTATAATTAAAAGAAAAAACACGAATGCTGGAAAATACCAATAATTTTATTTAAATTCTATATGTTCCAAGGACACGGCGTTACTGTACGAATAGTCTACATATTATTCTTCATCCCAATTCAGTGCTGAATAATTTTTCTACAAAGTATAGACATCCTCGGCACAAAAATTTACGTCTCCACAGAACACGCACTTATGTCTTAATTCGTTTTTGCGGCATTAATCATTTCTAAATTATTGGTTTGAATTTGCAAATATTTTATACTTTTTAGTTACTCAAATCCACTTTTTAAGGATTTGCCTATTGCTGTATCTTCCTTATACATACAGCCAAATGTGTAATGAAACATTTCCTCTAATATTTATCTCCATTAACATGAAGCAAAAAGAACAATAAACGTTTGTAAGAATCGTTTGTGGAGAAGTGGGTAGAGAAAGCGTATGAATGTAACACATAGTTTTTATGCAATGGTATTATACTCCTAGTTATCGTGTAACAACAACCCTATACCACAATAGTGCACACAAAAGCAGATATTCTTGTTTGCTTCAGGTTAGAATGTAATTAGAAATACCCAACGCTCTTTGTTCCTTTCACGTATTATTTACTCATTGTATGTAACTATTATTTCTAGATAATATAAAATTATTCAGAGATGCAGTGTTACATCCAGGAGCCAGTGTAACTGCTTGTTAATGCATGTATCCGTGCAAATTTATGCCATATACTTTATATCATATGGGCAAAGACCACAACAGATATGCGGTATAATGTATCTCAAACTAGAATGATACTGTTGTAAATATAAAGGCGGGAGAAAAGAGAAGATAGGGATACTGTGATGTTGCCTGGCTGCTAATTGTTGCGCCTCTGCTTCCTACTTGAAATAAACAAGAGACTGTTGATAATGCGAGCGATATTTACTGCACTGAAGCTGGAGAGATACTAATCTGATACCCCTATGATCTTATGAACACATAAGTCTTGAGTTTATGGTTAACTCAACCATAAACCACTGCGTAACTTCAAGCCATTCGCCACGTCTAAAAATACCCCTGTACTATAAGTAGTTTTGTAATCACTGCTCAACCCGAATTAGTTTCACGGAAAGAAAATTGTAGAAATGTTTCATTTTTTCTGTTTTGCACATGCGCCACAGATGTATTTTCGGCTTGAGTGTGTGTTTACGCCATATATGTATAAGCATAGAGTTGTACACTAAACCAAAGGTAGGCGGAGTGATACATCATTAACTTATTGTTGTTAAATAATATGCTGTCTAACTTTCATTACTAATGAAACATTTATATAATAAGTTGTATTCTAATACCGTGCCGTATTAGGTCTCAAGATGAATACTGATTGAGATACTATTGTTTACGGTGCAGTAGCTTCTGACATTTAAGACCGTATTTCCTATACCTTATATCTCAAAAGCCCAGAACACCTGTATAAATTATTATTTAAAAGCAGCCAGCTTATCATTCGTGGAGCAGACCTGTCAATCAACCGAAATAAAATGCAACCGACACAACCTTAACAAGTGGTGAAAGGTAAATGATCGTGCTTTGTTTGGCGATTATTAAAGAAACTTCTACTCGATAATTTTAATTTCGTAGCAAGGTCTTACTAAACTCGAGCATGTAGCCTCAAACACGTGGCGAGTTGTGTCAGTTACCCTCGATGTTTACAACAGGATGGTACTTGTCTGAGATTGACTATAACATATATAGTGTTATATAAGGCACTAATAGTGCAGTTCAATGTAAGGTTTGTTTCATTTATTTCAACATTAACATGCTTTTCTGGCTTTGTTTATTTCCGATATGAATGATATTGAAGGCTATGGGTATGGACCGAACATCTGAGTCACTGCCGTCGGGGAACTGTTCAGATTGGGTTGAACTCGACGGGGAGTCTGAATGCAGCTGTGTCCGGTACCATCCTGGGCAGATGGCACACAGCGTAGATTATGTGACCCTCACCGGGAGTGTTAGGTGGTCTTCCCTTTGAGTATCTTCTTAGTTTTTGCGCAATCGGGGCTTTACATCTTTTCAGGAAAGAAAGGCCCTTAAAGGGAGATCTTTCCTGGGTGTAGACAGGGACCTTCTCTCGCGTGGACCACGCTCCACATTACATTTCTGTCCGTGTGAACGTACTATTGTCAAGAATTTGGACAGGGCTTTTCCACCTTTTCTCAGGGTACTTCAGTAATATTAAGGTACAAGGAACAAAGAGCATTCAGAAAATGGCTTACTTCCATCTTACTGTGCGCACTATTTACTTTTTTCAAATGGGAAGTCGTTATTCGCTTTTCCTGCTGGTCATGCAAAGGGAATGGGATTTCAAAGCCATTACATAACAGCCAGCTCTTAAAAGACTTAACTATCACTTAAGCCTACTGTATTTTCCTATACCCATTGCACCTAAAAGAAAATATGTAAAAAGAAGAAAAAGAACCTTTCTATAAATGTCTATCTCGATTAACACGAACTAGGTTAAAGAATAAATGCTTATAAGAACAGATTTTTCACAAGTGAGTACAGAAAGTCATCTGAGTGTACACAATTTTTTTATAAAATGCAGCACACAAAGATAAGTTTTTTTAATTGTTCCATTTGTATTTATATAGTTATACTTATATCCCGTCTTTAATTGCGAGGGTTATATCGGCGGCCTTTCCTATGGAACACTCTCATTCATACTTCCAGACTCTATGGAGGATAAAGATACTCTTGGCTGGAGAAAAATTCCTTCCCCTGCCGGGAATCGAATCTGGGACCCCTTGCACAGCAGGCAGGTGCTCTACCGACTGAGCTACGGGAGCATTCTACAAAGATCGGTGACATAGTGTTTAATGTTCGTTCTCAAAACAAAACAGAGCGCACTGTAGTGATTGCATCCTTAGGCAGATGCCATTTATTCAAAACTTGCTGCCAATACATCTCGATTTGTCTGAAGAATTTGGCGAGTCACAAGCATAAGAACTTGTTACTAGCGCGGGGATTCCCCTATCATTAATATATTACTGTCAGGTTTCGTGGATTATCAGCCTTCAGTCAGCCCTACAGACCGGATAATTTACGGCGTCTTAATAAACTTTTCAAGCAACAGGAATATTTGCATTCATCTGCCATTCATCAGAACACGCACGCCTTTCATTTTTCTCTACCGCAAAGTATAATTTCGATATGCTGGAGCCCAGATTGTATTTACAGCTATCTTAATTTATCAGTACCAACTTAACAAACTCCGGGCGTTCTTGCTCACGATGAAATGTTTTCATAGCGAGCAATTATATCGTCCCACACACCCAGCCATTAAATAATATTTATCAACGCAAATTACTCTCTTGTGGTAGTACTATCATTTCACACAGGGACTCCTAAGGCAAGTGTAATGAAACTTATAAATAGCCGTTTCAACAGCCTTAAGCCGGGCCACAAATATGAAAAATATGTAGCGAGATGTAACGTGAGGATCGCATTCGGGAAGTCTCGGGTTCAAATCCCATGAGCCGGCCAATCAGGCTGGTGGCTTTTCGTGGTTTTTCTCAGTCACCAAGGTAAATACCGAATTGGGTATTTAATATCACTACCTAAAGTTCCACATTAAGTGTAAAATTATAGTATAAGTGCGAAATAGATGGTGATAGTGAATGCTGTGCCATCTGTCCATAGAGAAGGTAAGTAGATAGACTGGAGGGCACCCTAATGCCATCTACCGTCACTAAGGCATAGGTACATAGAGTACAAAAGTAATAGACTTTGCATTTCTGATTGTTTGCAGAGGCGTCGTCTAATATCCGTTCACCCTTATTGTGGGGAAGGAGGAGGGGTTGTAGCTTGCCTGTTGTAGTAACATCCAAGGGAGGTGGCTATACCTATTC
The DNA here is from genome assembly GCA_030765045.1 of Tenodera sinensis. Lineage (NCBI taxonomy): Eukaryota > Metazoa > Arthropoda > Insecta > Mantodea > Mantidae > Tenodera > Tenodera sinensis. The sequence continues at coordinate 39,602,874 of CM060967.1, forward strand.
GTAATCAGCCAATGAGTTGACAAAACCAGCATGGGCATGCTCTTTTGGTTCCATACAGAACAAGAGATACGCGAGAGGAGGTTACCCAATTAATATAAATTTCCTTCACTGATCTAAGCTTATTTCCGCGGAGAGCCGACCACTCTTCGCGCAAGCACGACAGCACCGCTCTCCACAATTCAAGTCTGTAGTCCAAATACCACCATGGCTTTACTTTACAGAGCTTTTTTCAAAGTTCCTCAGTCATAAGTGGTAAATGCCGAAGAGGTATCCTATATTTAGGCCTGTAAGCTTTGTTTCTCAAGTTTACTTTCTCGATTACATTTCATTTCACGTATTACCAGTGTGAACGCCTGTGGTGCCGTACGTGATAAGAGTTACTTACGTGGTGCTCGTGATGCTCGTCATAGACGGTCTTGAGAACGGCCTTGGCTGCCACGGGAGTGACTGCAACTGGAGCAGAGGATGTGTAAGTAGCGATGGCAGGGGCAGCTTGGGCATATTGCCCTACACTGTAGGCTGGGGCAGCAGAAACGGCAACTGCAGGAGTGGCAACAGCGACAGCAGGGGCAGCAACGGCTATTGCTGGAGCGGCGGCGTACTGGTAACTTCCAGATCCTCTAGAAGCACCTCCGGCGCTGTACGATCCTAGGCTGGCACCTGAACAAAACAAATCAAGGGATTAAAAAACCTTGCTCCTTCTTGTGAACGTTATCATTGGTATCTTGATTGTTGATATACAGATCCAATTAGCAACAAGAACCATTCCGCCTTGCTTCACCACTCATTATAGTCATTCCCCACTCAATATCTAAGACATTTAACTATTCTTAAATATTTTTGTTTACGACCTGCGAAACGTCGGCAACCAACGCCTACATGACGCGGCCTACACCGGAAGAGCCAAGAAAAACAATATTCTTAAATATTTCCTAGCTCTAATATTTTCAATGCTGGGAAGGATAATTACCTCCCCGCTTTCTGCCCCTCTATTTCATTTCACCTTTCTATCAATCCAGTCTTTTAGAGTCGGAAGTGTTGGCGATAAACGAGTTATTGCGATGCTGTGTAGGGGATTTGCGCACTGTAACTGCTGTTCTCGACGAATGCGGTAGGTGTCTGCTCGGCTAACCCTAGTTCGATATGAAGAATCTCCAGCACACATTCTGCTCGTCCGGGCTCCCTCACACCCTTAAGGCATTCTCATTCCATCCCTTGCTCCCCGGGGTTTGATATACAATAGCAGGCTTTGGCTCAATGTGGAATCCCCTCCGCAAATGCTCTATCTCTACTTCTATTAAAACATCTCTGTATAACCATGATGGAATTTGGGAAAAATATATTAACATGTGTTTTTTATGTGTCTTCTTATTATGTTTGTGCCGTATAATTTAATTGGGAACTTTTAATTTACTAATTTCAACAACATTGCTTTAATATTGCTGATGCACATTTAAATTTTAGATGCATTTTTCAGCATTGTTATTACGTAGAATTCTAAGCGTATCATCATTTTTTACCCACTAACTTAAACTGTAAAGTAAACTGTCAATGATAATTACTAGAAAACATATGTCAGTTCGTTAAAGTGCTTAGTTCATTGGTTTTGTGTCAACTATTTTTCAAAGCTTCATGTTTTTAAAATAATATATATGACCTTATTTAAAATAGTCTGTTAAACTGAAAATAATATTTAATATTTAATGTACTGAAACAAACGTACATATATCATTAAACTTTTGTAGCTGAGTTGATCCGTTAGTAATAGCAGATTATTATGATTTATGTTTCATATTTACAGAATTGAAGTAAGAGTAAAATATTGAGAACTAAATGAATATAGTTAAGGCTAGTTGTATGATAATTGGAAATGAAGAAGTAAATTATTTAATTTTGTAAGAAGTAGCAGAATTGATATGAGGTTGTAACGGATATAACTACTTAGGTGTTAAAACTACAAAATATGGTGAACACGCAACAGAAATGAAGGGAGGGGGAGGAGGAGTAGGAGAGTGATCTATTAGTTAACCGTCTCCTATTAATTCCAATCTTACTCTACCTGAAGAGTAACCGGAGGCAGCTCCGCCGGAAGAATAACCTGACACAGCTCCACCGGAAGAGTAGCCGGAGATGGCACCACCAGAAGAATAACCGGAGATAGCTCCACCAGACGAATATCCAGAAGCAGCTCCGCCGGAAGAGTAACCGGAAAGGGCCGCTCCCGAAGAGTAACCGGAAAGGGCTCCTCCCGAAGAGTAACCGGAAAGGGCTCCACCAGCAGAGTAACCAGAAGCAGCTCCACCAGATGAGTATCCGGAACTGGAACCTCCAGTTGAGTAGGCCAAGGAGCCTCCACCGCGGCTGTAGCCTCCAGACCTGTAGGCGGAGAGGGCAGCTCCAGAGCTGTATGCAGAGGCGCCACTTCCAGTGCTGTAAGTGGACACAATGGCGGGCTTCACGGCCACGACAGGAGCGGCAACGGCGAGACTAGAATATCCAGCACTTGTTGAAGAGTACTTAACTCCAGGAGTGACGGAGTATGTAGACACTGCGGGAGAGACTGATGTGTACTTGATGGCAGGAGTGGCAGAGTAGGTGGCTACTGCAGGAGTAACTGCGGTATACTTGGTCACGGCGGGCACGACGGCTGCGGCAATCCTTCCACTAGAGTAACCAGCACCGGAGGAATAAGCACCGCTACCAAGAGAATAAGCGGAACCTCTAGAAGCGTAGCCGGCTCCACCAGAATAAGCGCCTCCGGAGTAAGCAGAACCTCCAGAAGAGTAACGAGAACCTCCAGAAGAGTAACCAGAACCTCCGGAAGAGTAACGAGAACCTCCGGAAGAGTAACCAGAACCTCCGGAAGAGTAACCAGAACCTCCGGAAGAGTAGCCAGAACCTCCGGAAGAGTAACCAGAACCTCCCAAAGAGTAACCAGAGCCTCTTGAGGCGTAACCAGCTCCAGAAGAGTAAGCGGAACCTCCTGCGGAATATCCGTAGCCTCCGGCGGCATAACCAGCGCTTCCAGCCGAGTAGCTACCGCGTCCGCTGGAATAGGACTGGGTGACGACGGGCTGGGATACGTAAGTGGACACTGCTGGAGCAGCCGCCGCGTATTTGACGGCAGGAGCAACAGACACGCTGGCCACTGCGGGAGCTACAGATGCGTACTGGACTGCAGGTGTTACAGCTACTGCTGGAGCTACGGAGGCATAGTTGAGAGACTGGCCGTAGCCGTAGCCGCTGCTAAGGGCTGCCGCTCCATATGATAGGCCCTGACTGTGGCCATAGGCTCCGTAATCACCATAGGCTCCTCCATAGCCTAGCGAACCTCCGTAACCATAACCCAGGTGACCGCACTGGAGTGTGTGCTGATGTTCTGGTGTGTAGAAGGCATCGATGCGGACTAGCAGACTAACTATCAGCAATATAGTCGGTGTCAGCACCTGTAACATCATCAAACATATTTATTTACTATGCGATACTCCTTGAATCTATCATTATCATAAGATACCTGCTAAGCATGGTTTCAGTCATAGTGAAAAATGTAAAGAAGAGAATATAACCTCACTCACACGACTTTCACTACTATAACCAAATCTCTAACATTAAAAAGTTGCTGGTCTATACACTTTGCGTTAATTGCGACAGACAGTTCATAATGAGCTCATGTTAAAGAAAGAAAAATAGTTTATTTTCGAACATTTCAGATTTATAGTTTCCAACGCGCATTTCAATCTGAAAATACAACAAAAATACTTCGGAAGCATTTAATTTGTATTTCAAATAGTCCATAGCTCCTCTCATTTTGTCTGTCTCGTATAGTTTACCAAAGATTTAATGAGGATCCAAAGAAGTTCATGGGGTAATTACAGAATATTCAATATTTATATATATTTATCATAACAATATATCAAATTTTAACCAAAATCGGTAAAGCATTCCTCTAAGTTGCGATAGTTAAACATAAAATTTGTATTTGTCAGATTTTTCACTTTTAGGCTGTGCTATTCACAGACATATAAACGGTTCATTTTGTATAACTGCTTTTATATATTGATTGAAATCCCGATATTAAATTGTTGTGGCTGAACATAATACTTTTTCTACTCTACACAAGCACTAGAGAAATTAAAAAGAAATAAAAAAGACATACGAATATTCGGACCACATTCTTTATAAACCCATAAATCCACGATATAAAGCTATTCATATAAATGTAATTTACGTATCTACGTTACTGATTCACATATATTTTTGGTTTGGAATTATTTCAAGCTAAAAAACAAGAAAACGTAAAATAACAATTGCTTTATACTATTTCTGTAAATGCATATTTCTCTTACGGATCTCGAAACGTGTATGTTTAGTTAAGTCAAGTTGTTTGTTAGAATGCAGTACTTTTTTAAGTAGGTAATAAAGAAAGGGAGCAGAAACGAATAGAGGGGCAAATTCAGGTTGAATTCAGTGGTTTGAAAATATTGGAAAATAAATCTAATGATTTAAAATTCTGCCGGGCTACTTAAACAAACTACCTTTGAATTATGTACCGACTTCAAGCAGAGTTCAGGTATTTCAATATTTCATTTCGTTGGTATCTTAGGATACAAAACTTTTATGACATCATTTATGGGTAACGACAGACGGATGTATAAATACAGACAAAGACGTGTTCTGCAATAGCGATAGTGCCTAAAAACCACAATAATGTTCGATTTTGCTAAGACAAATATTAAGACTATTATAAATGTACTACCTAAGCAAGGTCGACCGGTGAATCCTTGCATAGTTATCAGTTAGGAACCTGTTCAAGCATGCGAAAACGTGACACGAGATTTGCATCTGGAGCAAGCCACGTCTGAGTGATTTGACTTGGTAATATCTTAGACATTGACATTTGCCACTTAACAACAAGGTAATGTTTATGCTCGAGTAATCCACACGGCCTTAACCTCGGCCGCTGAGGCGTGAAGAAGTGCTCGCAAGGTCGGTTCGTTCTTAATAAGACCGCACAACAAGTAGGTACAATCGCCAACCGCAACAAGCCTTGCACTCGGTTACAAATTTCGATAAGTACAACTCACAGGAGATACACGTTTTGAGGTCCACTGTACACAAAGGAAGCATTTCTATATAAAAAAGTATGTTTATTTGTGAACAGCAACACTTAAAGAAGTGTTAAAAAATACACGGTATACCAGTGGCAACGCTGATGATAGATGCATTTTTATTATAATTAACAAAGCAAATTTGGAAAGGGAATGCTTCAGCCTTAACTTAAGGCTACTCCGCCAGCATTTGCTAGGCATAAGGGCTGGGAAAAACCAGGAAAAAACCTTTCATATAGAACGCTCCTTACTGCATTTCAATCGTAGATCTCCCGTTCACGAGTCTGTGACCTAACAACCTGGGCTACTCATGTCGATGGATAATACTTCGTATTGTTGAAGTTCAGCATCTTTCAATAATACCATACAGAAACTTTCAAGAAATCCCCTTCCTTAAACTACCCTTTAATACATTATCTTTCATTTTCTCGAACAGATTTTAACGATTTGGATAAAAATTTATAATATTTTGGATGACAAACTGCTTATTTTGAAATTTATTCTTCATATAACCGAATTTTGTATATTGTCGTATGTACCTTTAACTGGTAAGCCACAAGAAGCTGGCTAGAAAATAGCTAATTAATATAAACTATTTGTGTCAAGTGTTCATTGTACTGTTTTCTTTAAAATAATCGATGTAACTTCTTTAACTTTCGCAAATACGTTATCTGAGGTACGTATGCTTGAAACATTCGCTATTATTCTTTTGTCTTTCCGTCGCAAGAAGCCATCCTGTTACAGTGGTATAACATTTTAATGTTGTTTCTATATATTTTACATAATTAAGCCCTTGCTATTTAATTTGAAATCCTGTTTAACTTAACGCGGATACAACAATTGCGCTTCGTATCGTACCATAATACATAACGTATACAATAAGCTAATTTGCAATGCTTTAATAAAGTAATTTTTGCGTGTTCGCATCAGAGTTTAGAGGAAGGCCTGTTTGTGGGAAAAGTCCACGAATATTAAATGTCATGTTTAATTCAGGCATTAGTATGCAGTATGAATATTTTAACGATATTTCCCCTTCTCAAACAACTGTTAATACGGAAAAGTTTTATTTAATCTTAAATTTCTAGAAATTAACTGTCACTATTTTGATTTAAGCGTCATACGTTTGAGATTCGCATGTGTATGTTGCACATCTTGAATTTTCGGTAAGTAGCCTGTGAAGTCCTGTTCATTCTCAATAAATTTTAATGAACTGAATAGCCACGAAAGATAGGCAAAACCTATAGGCGCTGTTAAAATACTCGTCCTTTGTTCAATTCGTTTTACTTTTTAAGCAGTTCGTAATGAAGTGTTAAGTAATCGATGTTTTGTTTCTACAATGTACCTTTGTGTGTGTATTATCGTATTAACCTACCCAAGATACAAATTGCTTTTCGCTTAAATGTTTCAATAATTTTATCATTTTTTGAAGTACTTCATCTGCATTACTTTTATGCAACGAATATGGAATTTCGAGCGGCCTCATTTTTAAACCTTTGATTATTGCTTCATAATCGTACATCTTTTTGTCTTTACTACAAAATATGTAATGAAATCACTTCTGCCAACGTTTTCCTTGTTTAAAATAGATAGAAAAATAAGATTTTGTAAGAGTAGTTGGTAATAGAGGGAGTAATATGAATATTATAGCGAATTTTATTTTTCGTTTTTATTTAGGACACTTAGGAAAGCATAGCTATTAAATTTTCATATCCAAAACCAAGAGGTTTAGAATACATTTAGCATAGTAAGTCACTTAGAACGCATAGTCTAAAGGATTTCAAGCTGCAGCCAATGCGCATTTTAGCGTCTCGCATATTTAAAACCATACTACCAACATAACCTGTTCCTTACAGATGTCGGCTGTTCCATTTAGCTGCCATATTTCCTGCGTAATTTTCGCGCATGCGCTCTTGGCTGTCACATCGAATCTGTTTAATGTTGTTCTGATATTCTTTTCATGTGCAGGAAAACGTGTACTTTGAAGATAATTTATTTGGTTTAAATCCCGAACGACGGCCTACTGTTTCTTTACACGCAGAACATTTCAGAGTTACGAGGTTTGCGTGTTTCAGTGTAATAATGTATCTGGAAGCGGCCTCAACCGGCGCAATTTATCTTGCGGTAGTTTGGGGCAAAACGGCGAGCTTCCACGCCCTTGCAGAACCACGTGTTTATTATACCAAGAGAACTGTATCTAGGCAGAATTCTTTATGTCAACTGGTAATTAATCAAACAATTGAGATAATATTGTGGACGGAATAACATCGAGACCACTCGCTTTTTATGTGACTTCAGGCGGACTATCCAAACTATGGCTCGCGATCCCCGTCTGGTCCACCTGTTTATGCTTGTTTTATAATCTTTAAATTGCATGAAGATAACCTTTAAGTCCACCAATGTAATAGTACATTTACCTTATATTCCAGAGACATCTAGTTCAAATTTCAGTTAGGGAAATAACCTCGATAAGCTTTTTTTACGTTTCCCTCCCCCTCCCCTCAAAAAAATTATTACGGGTACTCGGTAATGAATTTGCTAATTTATACAAACTGTTTGGATAAATTTTTTTCATAGACCTGTTTTGTCATAGACCTTTTTTCACCGCTTTTATTTCTTTATTACGAAAAGTGCAGGCTGACTAAATACGGGGTGTGTTTAAGCTTGGATTGTTGTCTTAATCCTTTGTTGCCCTTTTTGTATGAGCCTTCTTCATATATTGTAAGGTGTCAGTAAAATGATATACTTGCTAAAATAATTGTATTTAGCTTCTGTTAGAATGAAATGACTAAGATTATACAACTTCTAAATTGGACATTAAAGGCTTGATCATGTTCTATTACATCATGTACATTTTCTACGGTAACCAACTGTTGACATTACTTACAGGTTTAGCTTCCTTATGAGATTTCTCCGGCCATCAATGTCTATACATTCATAACTTCTGCGTCTTTAATGAACTCTTTATCTTTTTTTCTTTCCAGTCATTTTCGGTAATAGGTTAATCGCGCAAGTAATAAAACGTGTCGATTTTGAAAGGGAAACCGCTTCATCAGCTGCAATAAGGAAGTCTTTATAGCACTTGTTTGTGATGGGGCTCTTACAAGAGTTTCGACTAGAATAGGAATTGGATATTAAAACATTTGGACGTGCCAAAGTCTGCAAAGTCATTCAACAGACAATTTCGTGGATGTATGGCATTCTGCGTCTTTAGAGGTGTACATAGATGAGAATGAGTCTATAGAATGATTGCCACTTATAGCAAGATTAATACTTATTATATTACATATTACTGTTACTCGTGTATGTAGTGCGGGAGCTTTTTAAATGGTAAACCATCTTAAATCTAAGTCCTAGGTATGTCCATAGGGAATTAAAGAGACCTATTCAAATAAAATGATAAAAAGAAAGATTTTTCCATGAGGCGTTAAGATATTTCTCCAAGATATTTGCACATTTATTAAACGAAATAAAATTGAGTTTGTTTAAGGACGATTTCTAACTGCTATTCTATAAGAGCACTCAGTTTTGCACAGAAGCCTCTTTATCAGATGAGGTTATGTTATGTGCCGTAAGTCTATTGTTGCTATGCTAAGAATCTTTACGCTCGAAAAAATCCATCACTCTTCGCCGGGTTTGAACCCGCGGCCTCGGAAACTAGAAGCTAACATGTAACCCCTAGACCACGGGGGACGACACCTATTAATTAACAGATATAGTCTACTGATAATCAACACACTGAATTAGAAGTGGTGCATGAATTCGCCATAGTTGCTGGACAAATAGCAGTTCCTTTGTTGAATAATTAAGTATCTGTATCGACTGACCGAAGCATCTAAATTGGCAACAGACGACTTGAAACAAGTATCTTTAAATCACGTGCTTAATTAAATTTTATGTGCGTTGCCTGGAACTGTTTTTAAAGGAAGCAACATTTCTCTTTGGCCTACAGATGCCTCTGTGTATATATGTACTGTGCTTCTGGTATTAAATTATTGTGCTAGGCAAGGCTCCTGGCGTCTATTTTATGATCCAATAATTCATTTTCCCTTTTTGGTCGAGACAACTACCAAAAATAATTCAATTACGATACCACACGGTGCGGGTTTCAGGGAAAGCACGCGATAAAGTTGCGTTTGTATATCGAGTTCACTGCCTCCATGTCACCCTATAATGGGGAGTACTTTCTTTGAGGTACACGCAAAAGTGTCATGCCTCTGCCCACAAGGGGAACCTCCTTGCTCATTCAGAATGACAGTTATCTATCAAAGTTCACTCTGTAATAAAGTGTATATTATGCGTCGAGAGCATAACGACAGCAATTGAGCTGCAAGTATATTTTATAAAATGAGCAGCAGCGAGTTTCATAATATTTATACGAGTATCTTAATTGCCATTATACTCAAGTTTCATACGAGTATTTATGCTCGAGCATAAGTGTATGTGTAAGACGTTTATAAAATGTTTTAACATTCTACGCTTCATATTGCTCTCACTGGTGTCCCACAGTTTAATCTTGTATTTGTTATTCGATTGTCCATACGAATTCGATTGTTGCGCCTTCAACTTCTATTGTTTGTTGGTCTTGATACAATGATACGTATGTGTGTGTGTGTGTGTGTGTGTGTGTGTGTGTGTGTGTGTGTGTGTGTGTGTGTGTGTGTGTGTGTGCTTTATCCTTAAAAGAGTAGACTTTTAAAAACGAGAAGACAAATTGAATTTATTAGAATATTATTTACAAACAGTAACACTGTTATTAAATAGAGTAGGTTCATTTCATATACAGGAATCAATAGTTTCTCTTTCAGCTACAGGGAGTGTGTCCAGACAGTGAAATATTGATTGCTACGTGGATGTTTTGATTGGTGGTTAGCAATGTGGTTATGAACGGGTGCATCTTTGGTTGTTGGATCAGCGGTGTCTTTGTGAACCAGGTGCACCTTTGTTGGTGGATAACAGTATTGTTATGAAGAGATGGATATAATGAGATCCATTACATAAGCATTACATTATGGCATGTTCGAGCAAAAAAGCATTTAATGAGTTTTCCTATATTTTGCAATACGAAATATTTCCTATAGCAAGCAAGACGCAAGTGGCATTTGTTTGCCGAAGGTTTCTTGACAAGTTTGCTAAACAGAATTTCCCAAACAGGTTACGATGAGTAGCAGACATAAGCCTATTTCTTGTAAGAGTGGCAGTCCCGCATTCAACTTGAGGGTTCTACAGGAGCGTAAATTGATAGTATTGGATGTGGATTCCCATTAAAAATAGTATTTTCCTATCCCCGCAGGAAGTTCTGCTAGGAGTAATAAAATCCTACCCGCGAATTCAAACATGAACGTTATTACTAATAAATAACAACTGCAAGCACGTAGAGCGAGCGAAATGTGTGAAGTGGTGGTACAAGAAACTAGAGGAAGCGTAGAACGACATTTTCATTCCCACTTTTACAGCTCTGTAAAACAACATTTATGGAAGCAGGAAAAAGCAGCAAAAGGAAGGATATTACGTAGCATGAAAATAGAAAGTTAGAATGCTCTAAAAGTACTAAAAACAGAAAACCGATTTTTATGTCTGCATTTTTAGCTCAAGTTCATTTACACGTTTTTATGTGAAAATAAAAAGCAACAGTTAAATGGTATCGGTTGCAAAGATCTTTGACACGTTTTACCGTTATAAGATCAGCCAGGATTTGCATCTAAATGTCCAGTTTATTGGTATGGAGAGTAATGCTGCCTTCCTTTCAAATACCAATAGATACAGAGGTTTTATTTGTTTATACCAACGTCTTCCTAAGCGTAAATGCTCAGCAGATTGTAAAAGGAAGACCCATGTAAACATAGCAACGTTCATACATAAAATATTTGTGGCGTTCGTGTTTTTTTAACAACTAACAATCCATTACGCGAGGATTTTCTCGCGTTGGGAGACCTGGCTTGGGGTGCACTCAGCCTCCTTAGGCCCCTGAGGGCTCAATTGAGCAGCTACTTGATTGAGAAGTAACGGCCTCTGGTTGCGAGGACCGCCTAACAGGCCAGGAGGGATCGGGATGCTGACCAGGTCCCACCTCCAGTACTGCACCCCGCTGATGACGCCTATGATGAGAGGGGCAGGGTGAGCCTTTGTCCGGAAAGGATCGTTGCGCCGCGTGGTTAGTTATTTAACCATTCGTTATGACGTACCTAGGAACACACTCATTTGTTGTGGTCAACCTAACCACAGGTGTTAATCATGCGAGTACCACAGCCATAAGCATTTAATATTTGTATTATATAAACGACATATTTATATTATACTTTCATAATTCGAATCCATTCTTTGTCTTTGCAATCATGTTGATTTTTACCTTACCATAAGCCGTATAGTCGCCTACCTGTAGTATCTGTTTTTGTTACTGATGGGTTTTGGCGGAAAGTGGACTTAGGATGATGGTGCTGCTGTTGCGTGTATGTGTGTGTGTGTGTGTGTGTGTGTGTGTGTGTGTGTGTGTGTGTGTGTGTGTGTGTGTGTGTGTGTGTGTGTGTGTGTGTGTGTGTGTGTGTGTGTGTGTGTGTGTGTGTGTGTGTGTGTGTGTGTACTCGTAGTAATTTGGGTACTGAACAGATGGCCTTAGTGCGTGGTCACCGTCTTGCAACAACTGTTTTTTTATTTGTTTACTTTTTTTGTTCCCTGGAAGGAACTATGAGTTGTTATTGAATATCCGATATTATACTTACTTGGCAAGTAAGGAAACCCAGAAAAAGAAGCAACGTCAGAGTACAAATTTCTGAATAGATAAATATACATCTCAGCCAAGCAGCTTCATTCAAGCAAGGCTTTGAACGTAGGCACAGACCGTGAAAGTCAATAATACCAATCCCGCATCAGTATACCGTATATTGTCTTCCAAAAATGGCAGGACTGCAAGATCGCAAAAGACTGAATTCGGAAGCCCTTCGCCAATAAAAGGCCAGCATTCCTGTCAATAAAGCTGCAGCTATAGCAGCTGCAAATGATGCATGAAATAAAAATGCCACCAGCATCGTTATATGCTAAGAGAGAATGTAATATAAACGAGGTCCCACTAAAACCTTGTTATGCCTTCATCCTACGTCATGTCAATGAACTTGTATCCTTTTACAGCATCTGGTTTCGTTATTGTGGCCAGGAATAAATACCATTGTGATGTTTATACCTCTATAACCATCACACTGCTACCATGGCATAGGTCTCTCTATTACAAGCTGGATGTAAATATTCTTGTAGAATCCGCTATCGCGAGTGAGAATAAAGTGTTATTATTAAGTCTGACAAGGGGACATAAAGCAGTTATTGTATGCATTACGAACCTGCTTCCCATTAGCGTGGGCACGTAGAAGTTGGTCTCTAACGAGGTAATCTTATACATGCAAGGTCTCCCAAGGTTGTTGGAGAGACCGCGTATATAACAATGTTTCGAGAGAGGGGGCACTGAATGAGCTTCGTGGCCGTTATTTACAGACGTCTTCTCGAATATCACCGGCGTAGTGGCGCCATATTTCGTTTGCTATGGAGGTCATCCATAACCACAGTATAGAACGCTGATGGAACTCATTAACAAGTCACTGTTCTACTTCAGCGTTGAAATCTTTCAAAGTTATTTTCTTTACTCTACGTTGAAATCGCTCAAACTATCTCTCATCCAGTTACTGTCTTACACCAGCGTTGAACTTACCAGTGTCGGAGATATTAGCAGTCTTAATTCGTACTATTTTTGTTTATTGACCAATATTCTTTTAATTTTTTAAACTTTGTAGTTTCATTGAAGAAAAAGTAAATGAAACAATGAGAGTTTGTGACTCCGGGAGACACAACAATTGAAAACGCTATTTTAATTTAGGAGAATTACTTCAGGATCTGCCATAGATATATATATATATATATATATATATATATTTGAGCCTGTGAAACATTAAAATTTGTACCGGCACCAGGCCAATACTTTATAATAAACAAACTGAAACTGATAAACTAAAATTTGTACACTTCACCGTGAAATCTTGAAACAGTTCATTGATTTATATTGAAACGAAGCAAACGTATTCCAATATGAATTAACGATAAAAACAGTGATATAAATATAATTTCGTCTGTCGTGTGTATATGACTGAACTCTTGCTAAACGGCTGGGCTGATTGTTATGAAATATGTGGAACACAATCTTTCATGGAACACAATCATACTTCTTTCTCTACTCGGTATTTATATCTATTTTTTTCATGGAGGTGTGTAAGCTGTTCATTTTACTATACAACACTCATATTCACATGCACGGCGTATTACATGCATTTAGATCTTTAATTGCCGAGTTATTTTGCTAAATATGTCGTTCTTCCTCTAATTCCTGAACCAGTTTTCATATCCGTTTTGGAGGCACCTCAGTTGAAGCGATGCACATTCCCGTGATCGTTAGAGTGACACGCAATGGACTAGCCATCCATTTAACTTCGCAAGTTCCCTAATCGCTTTTCTTCCTGTAGCATTTATGATCCTTTATCAGAGCATTTGCATAGTGTTTTCTCCGCGTTTTTATTTATTTGTTTTGTTTTTCCTTCTTTACAGTATCCTGTTTAAGCATATTAAGTAATATTTTTAAATTTCTCCCCCCCCCCAAAAAAAAAAAATACCACACACACAAGGCTATTAGACAAGTGCAACCCAAGTCCAAGAGCTGCAAGGATGCATTGTCGACCCACGGGCAACGCCGGGTATTTCAGCTAGTTGACTATAAAATTAGGTAGAAAAGTGTTTGTTTCCTGTTTTCTCGGATACTAATCCACTAAATGGGAGAAAAGTGGGTGCAGATGGATGGCCAAGCACTATAATGAGAACAGATTGCAATGCTTTATCATGTGCAGGAATTCCCTAGTTCGTATTTCTCCGTTGCTCGTGAGTAATTTAAATCATTTAATCATTTTATTTCCTACTTTGTTTCTGCTCCCACGGAATCTGAAATCCAGTTTGTTTGAACAGCTGACAGTAGCAGAGGTGGCTACGTGGGCGGCGGTGACTTGGTGGGCTAGCATATCCAAGATTTCTTTCCGGAAAAGCCACTCTGATACGTATATTCCTAAGACTAGCTGTATTAACTCTAATAACGTTCGAGAAGCACAAGAATAAGAATGATACTAAAATAACACAAATGACTCTACATAATAAGATACTTGTGAAGAGATCATAATATCTGAACATCGGAGTATCCATTTTAATTTCAAATTTATTATTTCGAAGTTAGGAATGTTTATAAACATAGACTTGTTTTTCTCACAGTAATCTTGCTGACGATATATTTTGCCTAGGAAGGATTTCAAATTTATCTGTATGGACTTGGTTACATAAAACATGAAGAAAAGCATTCAGGTATTTATTTGCGGTAACCAGCTCTTGCAATGGAAATAAAAATGAGGAAAAGAAAAACGAAGTGAGAACTTTCAAGGATAAGTTTTAGATGCACCATACTCGGGAAGGATGAGCACTATGGAAAAAATGTTTGACACAAATTGGGTATTTTAATGAAGTCTGCACCTTTGCAGTAGTAGATTTTCTAGTCTCTTTGTTGCAATACAAAATTATACCCAATTAAGGCAAATAAACGGAAGTTTACATTATTAAAAAAGTTAATATACACATTTTATTACTCATGCAAAAATGTGAAACATGTTTAATGAAAGTTGTTAGAGCGGTTTTCCGTTTTTGAGAAAATAAAGGAATAACGAAATATGCTTCATGCAAAACGTAATTGGGGGTATCTTCTTGAAAATATTTGCGTTTCATGCTTAAAAGGCACGGAATCCAAGTATCAAATTTCGTGTCACAAATACAGGACCTTTTTGTAAAATAACTTTTTCTTAATTTTTTTCTGGTGTTTCTGATGAAAGCTGGAATAAAGAATATATATGAAATTCAATACTTCGTCTGCTACAGGAGACACAGAAAGTAAAATGGAATATATGTATAGAGAGGGGAAGAAGAAGAAGAAGAAGAAGAAGAAGAGAAAGAAGAACAATGTTGTAAAGTAGACAGGCGACCTTTGGTCGTAATCGGTACAACGGCGTGGATTTTTATTCAATCGAAACAAAGATAAACAAATATTCATATTTTTAATTAAAATAATTTTTTTCTCTTTATTATAATCATGATTTACCTTTTGAAAAGTTAATAATGCCACGATAATTACTAGGCAAGTTAATAAACAATAAGTCATACAGTTTGAAATAGTAATTTCGTGTTTATAAATATTTTTGAGATTTTTTCTTGTAAGGATAATTTTGAGAATAAATGTGATCGTGTTATTATATCTCTAGTGACGTTGTGACATGTATGTATACTATTCATGAAGTTAGAAAGATTAGCACATCCTCCCCGCCCCAATTGAGTATTCCCTAACACAACCGGCTACTGAAGATAACCTAGTCGAAGAGTAGGCCAGCCTACCTCCGTATTCGGATCTGCTCTGAAACGCCTCGCATTGCACCTTCGCAATTTCGCCAATAAATATTATGTGTCCAGCAGATTACGTAAGTTTGTGGAACAGGTTTGAGATGGGAGGCGATATTCGGGAAGTCCCACCAAATGTGGATCTTATGACAAGTGGTTCAGGTTTGTCACTTTTCCTAGTCCACTTTCATTATCTGCACTTGAACTGCAGAAATACAGGGCGCGGTTTTAACCCAGTGGGTAGCATACCTCGCAATGCACGAAAGAAGCATATATCTGAGTTATTTCAGGATTAAGGAGATGTCACAAAAACGAAATATTGAGAATATTGATCATATCTGATAGCTTAAGCAGAAGCTTATTTCAGAAAGAGGAACTTAAAATTGCCTACTGTACCACCTGCTTTTGTTACCAACTTTAAATGTTCCTATTGAACTGTTTACCTAGGTTGCATTGTCTTTTTGCTAACACATGTGTTTTGGGATTATCCACATTGTATTCCAATAAACATTCAATCGCGCAGGTAGCAAAAATTGACCAAGTTGATCGAAATAATAAATTTCAACTTTAATTCCTCCAAATTTGAGTGTGAGAATTACCTGATCAGAATCGTTAAAAGTTGTGTTTGAGCAAACAGAAGACAGCGAATGTTTAGGTATGAGAAGAATTCCACAAAAACTATCTTGTATAATACTTTATTTTAAATAGCTTTTGTTATATTCACTTGACTTTCTCGACTGACAGTCACTTACTTTCAAATATCCTCTGCGGTCTACTCTTAATAAAGCTTATTTGTCTATCTACGAGAAGTGATAGTCAAAACTTTAAGAGAGGCTATTGGCAAATTCAAATGATTACAACAATTTTCTCGGAAATGGTTATTGCCACAAAAATGTGTTTGACAAATTGTGCATTTTAACCAAATCTGTATGTATGTTTTATGTGATGACTTAAAAAAAGCGTTTGTATTTCTTAGTGAAATGATACATGGGACCAACATCGTTCTACAGCCCTACAAATCCTGTATGTTTTCGCCTGGGATCGAAACCGGGCCACTTTGGTGAGAGGCGTATGGTCTAAACACTGGGCCACGGTGCGGCCATATTTTCCGACGCAGACGCGATTTCAAATTTTTAGGTTAGAACTCAATACTTCCCCTACCTTAGATAATATGTAGAGGAATTATAATTCGTATTTATAATTTGTTTTAAATGAAAATTAAGTAGGTAAGTGGTAATACAAATCACCACGCACTTACTGGTGAGCTAAAGATCATATGTAAGGAGCAAGGAGTACATTAATTGGCTAACTCCCTCAGGCAACTACATAAAACAGATCGCAAGTTGGAAAAATAGCATCTCTTGATTAATGACTACCATTGCTCTTCTATACCGATACCTTAAAAAGAATAATTTCAGGCGATATTACTCATTTGCGAGCAAGGGTGAAAGATTGATATCTTCACCGCTTCGATACTCGCATGTAAATGTTGGCTAAAAGATTTCGCCTTTTTTACACTCGCTTCCTTGACCATTAATGAAAGTTATGAGCCAACACTTTGTCTATGAGCATAATAACGTCGTCATAAAAACAGCTTATTAATTTCCATGCTGTGTTTAGGGCACTTTTCATACAATAGATGTCACGCCAATTACTTTAGTCATTTGTAATTATCTGCTTCGCTATAGGGTGCGGAATGGTTTCGTTTCTAAAGAAACAAGCATCTAAAACTTGGAGAGTATTGTTTTAGCGCAGTCTATATCTATACTTTAGCCTTGTTTACATCTCAGTAAGGTTAGGTGGCTTGGCTGAGGTATTGCGTTGTTTTTATGTAGAATATCGGTTACATTAAGTTTGTTTTTCCAGGTATTTTAACTTCCTTATAATCCTAAACGATTGTCAATTTATCTATAAAATTTGACTATCACGAGTTGCAGCTATTAAGGCTATTTCGCGAATAAATGATGATATGCAGTGTGTAATGTTATTTAAATGCTGTATATTGTAATTAATAACCTCTTAAAAGAAACATGTATGTATATATATACATCAGTGTCCATTGACACGGCCTACAAGATTATCATGTTGATGCTCCAACCTCTTAAGCTGTTGACAATGTCAGTAGTTGGAGTTCTGCTGTTAATTTATGATTTCGTTCAACACAAAATTTGTCAAACTAATTTCAAACACATTTTCTCTTTCATTGCTTGTACTGACAGATAGCTCTGGCCGGTTGCCTGATTGTTAGTAGAGATTGTAAAGCAATATTTATTTTTGGTAAGGAAATACGCATATTCCTGGTATTGTGTTGAAACAAGCTAAGGTGCTTACTAGCAATTTACAAAGTCAAAAATGTGTATGAGAAGAAAGTACGAATGTTTAAGAATTGGGGAAATGAGAACCTTGTTGATATAAATGAAGATGCCAATGACGGTCAAGATGTGTTCATTATATACAGACTACTCGATGTTGAAGTCAGTTTTAAAAGGAAACATGCAAACTTAAGTTTCCGGTAAATTAAACTTCTAGGCATATTCAGTTTATAACGTATTATAGGTATTTCGGCCTTATCACACACATACACGCACACACACACACACCCACGCTATTCCTTGAGAGCTGAAATCACATAACGAGGCATTATTAAATAGAAATCAATAACAACCAATATCTATAAAATGCCTCATGCCAAAAGATATTTGTAATAAAATGTATGTTTTAAGGTTATCTACATTTCATATGTAATAATATTTGTTTACCTCTTTTATGGTTATGAGTTACATAAAATTATACCAAAATTCATTCAGAATGAAAATAACTTCACAAGCTATCCACATGAAATTCTACATATGTATTTATTAGTTATGTACACAGTCTTTTGATAAAATAAAAAAAATAACGACAATATTTGCCAGTAAATTTTAGTTTGTGTTGGGAAAATTTTCTTTAACATTTTAGTGTCGCCACTTTGGAAGGCATTGATTTCAATTTATGACCCGAAAACTTATGTTTCTGATGAAATCCCGATACTGAAATTAATTATGAATGACAAAATGTATGTCACATATAAATCGATTTGAAAATGATTGAATAAGCAAACACAACATTATTTTACACCACCCAACAATTTAATGGTATTTAGTGATTCTATTTTTTGTATATTAACATCCTCCAACGTAGTGTCATATAGGGCGATGAATGAATGAAATGGGTGAAATGATGGTCAGATGAGCCCGAGGTCCGTCGACCTTAGTTACGTGACCCACTGAGCGGGTCTGAAACTTTCTCTAAGTTTGTTTGGATGTAAATTTTACTTTGTATTTATAACTTTGGAGAAACAAAAGTAAATCTACATAAAGGGTGGAAATTTAAATTTATATGGTGTATGCAATTTACTCGTGGCATGTAAGCGATGTTCGTCTGTATAGCAAGCAAATGCAACACTCGATGTATGTGGGTATGGCAAGGTCGTTAGGAGGTTGTTTCACTGGGACAATATATTTGTCCTGCACTAGTTTCCATTCACAGCAAACTCGTGTTTCAGAAGAGAAGGGAAGCACAACTTTTTCTGTTCCAAACATGTGATTACTGAAAGTAAGAGAGTGGACTTGAATGCGAAATTCCTTTTCTTCGACCCAGTTAGTTACATCAGCACCAGGTGGATGATATAACCGCGCAGATACCCCATTCCTTTTTAATCACCCATTATCGGTTGCGAAAAAAAAAAAAGAAGAAAGAAGGGTGGCTAGTCTGACATAACTACCCTGAGGCAGTGTAGGAAACATTCCAGATACAGCACATGTTTTGATTGGCGCACAAATTACATGTTGTAGCAGACAAAAGTTGGCACGCATGTTAATTGCCGCGTGGCACACCCGGAAGAAATTAAAATC
The DNA here is from genome assembly GCA_030765045.1 of Tenodera sinensis. Taxonomy (NCBI): domain Eukaryota; kingdom Metazoa; phylum Arthropoda; class Insecta; order Mantodea; family Mantidae; genus Tenodera; species Tenodera sinensis. The sequence goes on from CM060967.1 coordinate 39,622,330, forward strand.
GAGAGTAGAGTAGACCGGTCGATATGCAGATCTAGGACATGTTATACAATCCACTCGCTTGGCTTTTCTTTTTTGCTTTTTTTCGGTTTTACAGCTGTAGTTACGAGTTTAGCATGTCTATTTATTTACTTTTTGTAAAAGTTCGTTTACATATGGCAAGTAAAAGTATTGAATTTGCGAAGGTAATATAGTATACCTCTTTTAGAGAGTTATCAGGTAATTTACATGTACTTATTATATAATTAAGACGTAAACTAGTTGTCAATCTCAGTTCATCAGGATCAGTTTCCTTCAGTTACTTTAAATAACTAAATCTTTATTCTAGACATATTGCTAATATTTATTTGCATATATTCAATATAATAATACATTTGGGAAAGGATTAAGAAAACTATAAACCTTAAAAATTTGATGTAGCATGCCCACATGACTTTCTCTAGCCGTTATGATTTAGTTTTGTACAGCTTCTACAAACTACGTAAACAAAATAATATTTTTCTGCCTTATTCACGTTAATCCAGATAAAATTTGCGGAAATTGTTTCATTGCACATATGCATCTTATTTCCATGATTGGCAAAATGACTTTATTACAAAGAATAACTCAGAAACAGCTGATGTCCCGAAAAATCTTTGAAGTTACTTTTGGGGGGGGGGGGGGGGAAAGAAAAAAAAATGAAACTGTCTGTGGAAAGATAAGCTCGGGGTGAGGGATTTTCGTAAAACTTTGTCTCGTATAGTTAATATGTCATGTTCCTTATATACCCTCTATAAGTTGTGAGAATATTCAAAGACTAACGCCTCCAGTTTCTAGAGGAATCTACTGAAACATGATCACAGCCGATCTATATGAGGTAACGCCCGATAGGTATGCAATACACCTAACGTACAGGTAATGTGGGTAGGTTTTTAACTGACTACTTCCACTAGGAAGCTAGGTGCCGTAGTCTACACTTACTTAGGACAGTCTACGGTAGCCTACTGTAGTTTTAAAACGGTAGCTACGCTGCAGAAATACAAACGCACACATATACTCACATTTTTCTAAGATTTCTATCCAGGGACCTCAAAACGTGAACTCCTCCATACAAAAATGTTCGGGATTACAATGTTTCCACTACTTATTAAATAATGAAGCAAATAAAATGTGTAGTGTGCTATAGATGTAGATATGGTATGGGAGGTGTGGATCTATATGTGTAAAAGTTAATTTAAGAAATTATAAAATTTCATTTAGCAGATTGCTATTGACTTCAATACAATATAGATATATTTCAATTTTTAAATCCTTATTAAAATTTATAAAATTTTCTACTAGCAGAATTTTGCACAACTGTATTACATTTTGCATAAATGTTAATTTTGGTTTGTGCATTTATTTTCTAGCTCAAACCCTGCTCCGGAGTATGGCAACATCATCTTTTAGGTATAATGCTGGCAGAAATTATGAAATATTCTTCCAACAGAGAATGTTTCCATAAGTTTGTTCTCTTAATTTCTTGAAATATTTTCCATGTCCCTTACAGCTGTTTACAGTATTGCTAAAGGAAATAAAACTACCCCTTTCGTAATGAGTACCAAAGGATGTGTGACTGTTACACATCGGATTATAAAATAACATCTAACGCTGATCCCACGCTTGAGAAGTACTTTAAAACGCGAGGTTTAGATACCGAGGTCAGTACGCAACTAATCCGTTTCCACAAGGAATCGAAAGCTGGTCTCCCGCTAAGCGATCCGTCACGCTAGTCGGTGTTCAAGTTTCCTCACGCGCTCCTCGTCCATCATACCGCAGCTTCCAACTGGTCATGTTTAACCGCCGGATTAACATAACTCGTACCTACTGCAGCAAACCCGTGTTTCTTATTATTTCCCTCTATGTGCGCTTTTCACTGGAATATCTCGCTCACTTTTGTTTTCACCTTCTTGTCCTTCATAAAAAACATGAAACCTTTTAGTCACATCACTTTCTCTACTCATAAATTTAATACCGGTTCTACAAGCTATTCATGCATTCTTTTTGGGCATTCATGAGATAATTCCAATTATTTTAATAAGAAAAGCTATTTGTTCATGTTTCATGTGAATTTGGATCAATCACGAGCTGTTTTACTTTAGCAAATTTTATCGGTTGATTTAATAACCTTAATGTGAAATTTAGAGCCGCGACAGTGACCTTTACCAATACGACTTTTTGAGCAACTTTAAGTACCTAATGGATTATATATTTAAAACATAGGTTTTCATTATTACTTTTATTATGATCTTAATTATTATTTTATAAACTCTTTTATGGAATTAAGAACCCTAGGAAGGTGATACAACAGAAAAATGCTACTTATAAAATGAATAAGGGAATATAAAATTAAGGAAAGGAATATTTGGCTGAACTGGAAAATATTCCTTTTGAATCACTTAAGTAAGCTGAATTTGTTGAAGCACAATTAATTCTACAGACATTTAAAAAGATCTTTAAATGCTTATAGTCATAACAACTTGTTTACAGGAAGTCAAGAAACTTTAAAATCAGTCTCAAAAATGTTATACTTCAAGTGCGCTGCTTATCCACTAGTTTTCATTAAATCAGCCAAGAGCGAAAGGTTTGTTTTAGGAGTAAACTATAGGAAGTTATATTAATAGCCGGGTTAAGTGTTATTAATTAGGAATAACTTATGTTTTTCTACAAATGAAGATTTAGACTGTTTCTTTTTACATATTATTATAAGCATTGCCTACTAGATACAATCGCAGACAATGACATAACGTAAATGTTTGGTCTTTGAGACAAAACGTAATCGTTTCCGTTGCCAACTCAAATAAAAAGGAACCAAAAGATCGATATTACAGAAGGTTTTAGAATTTTCTGGGTTAAAATTGAATTAGAGTAAAATAGATTATAATACGTTTATGAGGCCTTGCTGAGCAATTATTATGGTACTCATACTAGAAAGAAACAATTATGCAGCACTTTTACCAACATAACGTACCTATCACAGTTAATTCCAGGAGAAGTTACAAGTTTACCTGATGAAAGTCGTACATGATATTTATTAAAGTTATCCTATGAACAAAATGTAACAGATTATGTAAGTAATAATACTTTCTTACAGTGTTGTTTAAAATTAAATCACCATTAAGTCAACTATAAGACCACAAAATACTAAATGAATAAATAATTGAAGGTGTTCCATAATACTAAGCAATCCTACCAAAACGAGAATGAGAAAATACTAAATCTCAAAATTAAGATAAGCAATCAGAACACAATAAATACACATCTGTTTCTAACATAATAATTGATTTGGAAATGGACACTATTTGAATTTGAATTAATTAAAAGCACAATTTTTTGTAATTTCTCCTCAACACCAAAAAAAATGATAGATATGATGACGTCACTGCATACTGATACGTTATAGTTGTGTAAAGAGTTAACATTTTATCCGAAGCACTGCTAAACTATTATTGGTCGATATCAAATAGAGCATAAGTAAAATAGTTGGTACTATGATTTCATAAAGCTATTTGTTGTCTTCCTAATATTGTGGTAAAGGTATATTTGTTGTATTATGAATTGATGTAAAAATCTTGTTTATTGATATCCGCAATATTTATAAAAACATGGATAAAAGAACACATTTTCGAAAATGCTTTAAACTATAAAGGTGCTTTTGACAGGAGGTTTAGATTTGCCGTATATGGAAGAAGTATTACAGATTCAAAGCTGGGATGTTCTCACGTGTAATTCTCTTGTTGTATATTATGTGTAAGTATTCTAACCGTGTAGTTTTGCTTTAAATATCTCGAACCAGCCTTTTCTAAGCCTGCTGTTTAGCTAAAGAATCCGGTTTCTATTAACTTATCGTGCAATTCATAAATGTGAGTGGTCCAACCAGTCGGTTGACAAAAATGTTAATAATTAAGCAATATGTAGGTCATTCACACTCTTTGCTCAGATACACCTGTGAAATTTACGACCATGGCAAGCATTGCTGGTTCAATTACATTAGTGTTTTCATTTTCACCGGTCCACACAAGGCCGCTTTTCCCCACCTTGTAGCCTCTTCCCACTGTGCTCGGTTATCCCTCTTGCAGTAGCAGTAGTATTGTTGTAACTCTGGGACCAAGCCATGAGGAAGAAAGGAGTTGGCAAGGTGGGAAAAAATGGCTTTGAGTGGACTGGTGAAAATTAGGAAATTTGTAACGGTTTAAACAGCTTAAAGTAAAGACTTTGCGATTAAATCCTGCAGACTATTAAAATTAAGCGATAGCTTTTTAAGTCTTTGTAAGGGATATACAAGATGATGAAGCGAAAGTCTAGTTTTTAAAAAGTGACTCTTTATTTGCTGACTTTGAAAGCCTAGATTTTGCGTGACCACAATAAAAAATTAACGATGACTTAACACTTAAAAATGTGAGATTAAGCATTGTAAAACTAATACCAATAGCATCTAATATTATAAACATTTATTTGGCATCATTTTTTTCACGAGAACTACATGTTTTGGAGTTACGGTTTAATCTATATCATATTTGTAGAGATAGAATTGTAAGAATGTATTCACAATGAAGACTAATCACAGATTATTCGCAGAAAATTCCAGAATTGCCTTTTTCTGCATGGAAATATCTTTAAAAATGTGCTATTCTATACAAAATCGTTAGAACCATTTTTGAGGGTCTAAAGCGATTAAAGAGGGTATATTCTCTTCAAAATCTGTATCCATCTTTCAAAAAATCCTGTAATTCAATATTCAGCTAGACATTAACCTGAATTCTCATGACAGAGTTGACCAGTTCTCTCTCTCTCTCTCTCTCTCTCTCTCTCTCTCTCTCTCTCTTGCACACACATTCACTCACACAGAGGTTCAGGGGATTTAAAAAAATGTATTCTTGTGATATTGTACATCGAATTTTGAGTGGAGTGTAATAATTTCTCTAAGGTAGTGTAAATAGTAACCAATTTCAAAATAAACGTTGCAGACTGGAGCAAAATTGCCGAGCTACAACAAGCCATTGGCTTAAACTGTGGTATTTATAATCGTGTACAGTAAGAAATGACCATCATTGTGTTTACAATGCCATACTTCTGTCTCGATAAGAACAGGAGCAATTCTCTCAGATACGCACAGCCATAAAGATTCTTGACATGCGTATTCAGACTTGAGTGTGTGACTGAGATAGTGAAACATCCTGTGGACGTTGTCAAAACATCTCAACCGCACAGTGCAGCTACAGAACAGGTTTGTGGCGTGCTGCAGTAATTATAACAGACGATGGCAACAATATTTAGCGAACACTGTTCCGAATGAAACAAATGATGTTCGCCAAAATGAACCTGACCGCGGAGTTGACGAAATAACCAGTTGGTATGGGTATACGAGTGCACTCAAGTGTGTTTATGGTGACAACTTGAGTTTTATTCTTTTTAACAGAATGTAATCAAACTTTGAGAATATGTCTGATTATTTACGCTTTCTATTCCTCTGTCATTACCGAGCGAGTTGGCTCCATGGTAACGTGCCAGCCTCGCAATCGGGAGGTTGTGGGTTCGATTCCCATCGCCGACCTTCTGAACCATGGATTATTCTGATATTTTCCCGGGTCACCAGGTAAATGCTGGGAAGGATAATTGCATCCCCTGAATTTCTTGTCCTTCAATTTCATTTTACCTTCTAGAATTTCAGAATCGGAGGTGTTGGCGCTGGGCGAGTTTGGAGTTGCGGTGTCGGTACTTTGCGAACTGCTGTTCTCGACGAATGGGTGGCGTTGTAGTCGCCTGACTGGTAGTCGCTTAGCGAACCCTAATGTGAAGATGAAGAATCTTGAGTACTCGTCAGGAACCCTGCAGCTCGCCCGGGTTCCAACACGCCCTTAGAGCGCTCTCACTTCATCCCTTCCTCCCGAGGCCTGACTGGAATATTATCAACAGCCTATGATTGCAACGGAGTTACCATAATTTAATGGAAGCGGCGATAGTTTCCAAGAAAGGAATTTTTAAAAATGAGCCGCTATTTCGTATTTATCTCAAGAATTCTTCGACAATTATAGGCGAAGATTTTTCACACAATTTTCCCTGCTTCAAATAACCATTTATGCCATTTTTTATCTTCTCAAAACATCTCTAATAAAATATTTTTATTAAATTGTCATTATTATGTGACACTGGCAGGATAAGTAAGATGAATATTAAAATTAGCAATTTGTTTAAAAACTTTGCCATTTACTGTTTCTGAAATACTTTTGTTATTCATTAAAATTTTCTCCATTTTAAGCTTTACGCTATGGTTAAGTATTTCACACAAAAGGGTTATAAAATAATAACAAATTCGGAAGTGACTGCTCACTGTAGACAACTTTTAAAAGCTTATAATAATGAATTATTAATTTATACATTTTGGATTAAGCTTACACATTAGCTATCAAGTTTCTATGATACATTTTTCTAAATTGCTTCTAAGCTCTATTTATTTTGACCTCAACATTTTATTGCTTTGCCAAATAATGTATTTAAGAACGAATTAAGAATAATAATCCTATTATAAGTTAATTAATTTTAAAGATTATCTGTCTGTATTTAATTATGATGTTGTGGTTACGTTGTGTTGTTTACTTACTAGCTAAATTGTAATTAATCTATTGTTTCATCCTCACAACAAGAGAAGATCGAAATATACATATATAATTTTTGAGTTTCGTTTTCTTCAGTTGGCAGTGCTGTGTAATTGAACTACATTAATCGAAATGGATATATTTTAGGTTATTCTTTATAGAATTTAATATTTTGTGGTCAAATCTTTGCGGTATAGTGCTTAAATCTATATTTTATTTATGAAATAACTAAACTAACTAACTAAACCCCGGCGCGACAGCCCACAAGAGGCCAAGGCCTCCAGATAAATATTCGACGGTCTGACCTTCTCAAATGAATTCTCTCGCTCCGTTCAAGGCTGAGGCAAGAATTTATTGCTTACATAGATGAGACGTCTTATGATATTACTTATGGTAATTAGTGTAGTTACACAAGCACAAAACATTTGCTTTGACAGAAAACAATTTTGAAGCACTGCAGCGGTACAAAGTCAAGAATGCTGCTGAGCTTCCCTCTTAATGTTAACAAGGTTTGGACAAAGCAGCCAGAAGCCAAATCAATTCTTTCTCGTGGTTGTATTAATTACTGTAGCCGGAGGGCAGGTGGTTCCATTAGACGAAACCTATCCGTTTGTGCGAAATCTGAAAGGGGGGACAGTTCTAACTCTCCCACCTTATACGGCTGAAATATCCCTCTGGCATCCCAAACCGGTTTCCATACACCCATTTTAAACCAAATGACTATCCTTCCTTGTTAAGTACAAACAGGATGGTTTCCGTTGCGACTGGCATATGATGTATGTGGTGCGGAGTTTGCAATGAGCAGAGTTTATTATAATTAGGGAAGGATCCTGGCTTCTTTTAAATCAATGACTTCCAAATGATCGTGAAATAACACCAGTACTGCATTTGTCACACTATCTCGTTGGAAGCACAGAAAATATTATTAATTTTGCTGATATAAAATATACTCCAGCTTTTTATTTAGAAGTGAATAATAGCCCACATTTGTCAGGACTTGGAATTTCTCACCAATTAGCTGTAAGATTCGATTATTTTTCAGATCTTGAAGAAATACATCAAGCCACCTGATTATTTTTAGTTTCTGCAGCTTCCACTTTTATAGTAGACAAAGGAAGTATTACATTCCATCCAAAAACTCTTATGGAGATTTCACTAGAAATGTCCGTTTTGAAGCTCCCTAACAATTTTAGCTCTAAGCTCGTGTTGTGAGTGTCTTGCAAAAAAAAAAAAAAAAAAAAAAAAAAAAGTGGAATAAATACCAAAAGAATGCGACAAGAAGATTATGAAGGTTGCATCTTTGGTCTGGTGATTAACATGATAACTTTTAAATCCGATGTACCGGGTTTGGTTCCGGATGAAGGATGCGAATTTTTTTTAGGCAGGATTATTCCTCACCCTCTCTAGTCTGGAAGTATGATTGAGAAGTAAATGTGTTTGTATTTTATGTTTATAAACAAAATCCAAAGTTACACAAACTGTAAACAAGTGAACATCATTGCTGTTGAGCATTTGTTCTCACAAAAATCCGCCAATATGAGCTTAGATATTAAAGTTCGCATATACATGAGCACAAAAAAAAAAAAAAAAAAAAAAAAAAAATCTGGTGTGTTGCACTCACATGACTTTCTCTACTCTTGTAGTACCCATTCTTACAAACTCTTATCCCTATATCTTCTTCGTGTCAGTTGAGATTAACATTTGCAGAAATTATGTTATTGCTTATTTCCTTGTAGGGTACAATGGGAATATTGGGAATACAGGAGGCTTTGAGCGATAGTCATATCTTTTAAAGCTTTGAGATTCCGTTCTCTTTGTATGCTTAACATAAAAAATGAGCAACGATGTTGCATTTAACGAAAGTTGAAGTTTTCCAAAAATGATACAAATAAAGAGGAATATCTCCGAAATGGTTCACGCTACAAAAAAATTAAATTGGAACATAAATCGTATTTTAGCGAGAGCAGAGCAGAGTAAGAGTTTGTCTATATCTTACGGTTTACGATTTATTCAAAAGTCATCCAGAGTACACAGGACTACATAGGCTATAGCTAGAAAATTCAAAATATACATTTCATTTGTCATAAAAATATCTTAAACATGTGTCATTTTAAACTTTCATCGTTTTATAAAATGCTAATGATCTGTTGTTGAATATCTCACTAAACAATGTATTTGTACATCCTCAAATCTCTTTCTTGCCATTTTACAACAAAAAATATTCGCATTATTTTCTCTTCTCCTTATCTCTCCTAACCGCCACTTTCTAAATGTTTCTTAAGAGAGTTTACGCATCCATTGTTCTTTAAACATCTCTCCTAATATGCAAGACACTATAACGTTCTTTTGGATTGTATCATATTCCCTCCTTTATCTAAACTCATTGTTTTCTTCAGAATTTCAATGGTGCTTGTTTTTGTACATAAACCAACAATGCTTTTATTTACAACGAACTCGTGGTTAGCATATTGCTTTCTTCTGCCTCCTCCGCAGTACAAATAGTATGTCATACGAGGGAATAATTGGCACTATGCTCAGGTTTCATATTATTATTTATGCTCAGCCTAATTCAACTTTAAAACATTTATAAATGTTATTATCACTGATTTAATCATGTATTTGCTATTTGATTGTACATAGAATCAATAGTTGCATCTTCAACTTTTATTATTATGTTGACTTTGACATAATGTTACACAGAGAATAAACTTTAACAAAGTAGATTTTTAAAAATGAGGTGACAATGAATTTATTATAATATTATTTGTAATATCAACACCGATTATTAAATAAACAGAGTAGCTTTATTTCATATACAAGTTGTTTATTCGATTGAACATTCGAGATTCCTAGTTTCGCTTTCAGCTGCACCTTTGATTGGTGGATAGCACTATCGTTATAAAGAGCTAGATATAATCAGGTCCGTTAAAGTGGCGTATAAGCGCTACATTATGGCATGGTTGAGTATAAATGTATGTTATCATGCTACCTAAAGTAAACTAATCTGCACAAACATTCTATACAAGTTTGTCGTGATTAGCATACAATGGAAGACAAAGAAGGATTTTTATGTTTGCTTTTAAGAGTGTTTATATACAAAAGACGCGTCTGTACTGTATTAGCGCAGGTATTTTCCCAAATGATAAAGAACAGGATTCTCTTCATCGTGAACTCAAAGCAAGGTAACCAACCACACCTCCGGAAAACGCTGCATGTTCTTGCTGAGTTAATAATTGAACGTTGCAGTAACAATTGTAGCGACGTAAATGGGATATCATGTAAATGTTGCGGGAATTTGACTCCGGGGTTCAAGGAAGTTGCTGTAATTATTATTAAGTTTCACTAATCGCATGTTGGATAGAGTTGTTACCAACATGATGACCCTCTGTTGGCCATCTGTGTTTTTCTACCTTTTGTCCAGTACTCCACGAGACTGCCTCCTTTCTGCACCGTAATAAAGCAGACTTCTGAATGACAAAACAATGTTTTTATTTCTGTAAAATTCCTTAATTTGAAGAAATTAAATTATTATTTATTAACGCGCTTCAGTTTGGCTGACACCCCCTGAGAAATCCTTATAATCGTTTAAAAACACAGACCCTCCTTCCTTAGTCTTTTCTGCAGAGTTACAACCTCTTAACATGAAACTTTGCATCCAATGAAATAGAAGAAATAACTGGAATTCATAATTTTGGCAACTGAGACTCCACGTGGAATCAACATGTGACTGTCACTTTGTTAAAATTGACGAGTATATTTCGGAAGTAACCCATTTCATGAAGTCATAAGGAATAAATTTTGTGTTTTAGAGGTATCTATATTTTTTGTTTATTAAGTTTTTTGTCTATCGCTTATGGTTTGCCAGTTATACCAACGCATACAAATTTTATTTTCAATGAACGGAACTTCATAAGTACTTTGCGGGAAAAAAAAACAATAAACAAAACAAAAAAAAACTCAATATACTTATTTTATTGATCATATAAATATCTTAAACATGTGCATTTTAATCAAAATCGTTAGCCTCTTTTGAGAAAATGAACAATTGTAAACGTTTTTCTTGTAAATATTGGGATGAGCTTTAGAGTAAAACCGAAATAAAATAAATAGAATGCACTGAAAGTGTTCCTATCCACCATAAAAAATTTGACAATCAAAGTATCGGAGAAGAAATCTGACTTTTAATATGTAAAAAGAACATACAACATAACCTTTTATGTAGTCTGACATTTTTCAAGATTTTTGATTTTGTTCGTTTTATTTTCATCTTTTTCATGCATGGTAGTTTACAAAATAATTTTATATTCATTTAGTAGAAATTTTTTTTTACATTACGTAACAATACCAGCAAAATATTAAACTGAAGGAGAAATAATATCTGAAATTAAACGTCAACACGTGAGCGTTTCAACACGTGGTTCCTGATTCAATTAAAGAGAACTATATCAAATGAAATCGTTTACACAATTTTATTCCATTATATAATTTTTTTTCAGTGGCATCAAAAGCCTTTTTGTGACATTTTCAAGTTATACTTGCCACAAATTCTAAAATAATGTTATAAACACCAAAAATGTTTAAAAATCCATTCAGGTTTACACAAACTATAAAACTAATAAAATGAACAATGTTTAAAAACACCGGTGGATATCTGTTCATTCTAGATATTAAACAATATAATTTTATCTCCGCTGATTTTGTAGTTACAACTTTTTAAAGGAAGACTTATACTTTCTGGAGTCACTTCGCTACGGCAGGGAAAGCAGTGTGATTCCTAGGCACGAGTATTTTTTTATCAAAGAATCCTTTTACATTTGTCAGACTTTAAACTGACAAATCCCCCAAAGAGGAACCCTTCACCGAGCAAAGTAGCATCCTCTTGGTACAGGCTTTGTAAAACGTGATATTGTCATTAAAATTGCAGCGAGTTCAAGCCAATCAAAAAGGAAACTGGTTCAGAACTGGTTGCTTGTTATAAATTATGGTCTTATCTGCTTCTTTAAATTAACCATTTAGAAGATAATGGAGTCCATTATCACAAATGTTTTCAAAATGAAAAATGCACCTCTCAAAGCAATACTCTTTGGTTTGTACAAACCTGTAAATCTATGAATACCTATAAAGTGTCAAATCAGTCTCTGAAAAAAGCTTTTTTTTTTTGTGTTTGTGTGTGCACTTGTGTAACAGTGTGCCATTACAAGGTTGCCGACATGCCCCAAGACACGGAGGCTTCTTTGAGAGTGTCCTTTTCTTGTTTTAGTGCTTAGGGCGCGATGCGATCTTCAGATATTTTTATAGCAACGGACATTTATCGAGGTATTAGCCTGTCCATCTCCGTCACGGACATTATGACTCTGTGCTCGAGATTGCAGCGCTCCAGGCGCTGTTGTGCCAAATTACCGACCAAGCATGCATTACGGTGCTCCACCTCATTCCTTCAACGGTGAAAATGTAACATACGCCTGGTATGGTGTACCTGAAAAGGCTTGAACAAGATAATCTATTACAATGCGAAATTATATCATCTAAGGATACACATATACACAACAACCTTTAAAGTAAATGGAGGGAGAGTTGAAGGCAGGGCAAAGAACTTAAAACCAACGCTGCGAATGTTTCCGAAACGAGAAGTCCATTTCCAAAACTTCAGTTCAAACAACTGCTCACTTTGACCACATAAATCCTCCAAGACTTGCTAGAAAAAGGAATTAAAGCTAAATTTAAAACGAATGAATATCATAGCTCACGAACGATTATTCGGTTCCATTCTCTGCAGATTATTTAATTATAATATCTTCGTCAAAGGGATTTCACATTTCACTTCTATACAAACAGGCAAACAGTAGTATCTATGGTCTACACGCCTAGGAACATGGAAGGGGTTGCAGTTACCTTTTTATATAGGTAGCAATAGTATTAGAATTTCAAAACGAGGAGAATAGTTAACTTAGACAACAAACACTACATATTGTTTGTTAAATAGACAACTTAATATACTAATTTAAATGCCCCTTTTCTACTTAAATTTTTGGCAGTATATAGAACAACTTCAGTCTTTGGTTTCAAAACCTGAAAATCTTTTTTAGCTTTAAAAAATTAAATACACAAAAGAAGCTTACAATCTTTTCAATATCCATTAAGGCAACAAAATTAATTACTTTAAAAGTAACAACTTTTTCTTCTTGTCAGAGATTGATGGTGTTTATTGGGCAGTTAGAGTTGATAAAATAATAAACCTCTTGTGATATTCAAGTTTTTGATGCGCATGGAATATTTTGAATATTCAGGTATTTTCGCATTGTCAATAAATGGAATAATTAATTTCCTCAAAACTATAAAATAGATTGTACTGTAACTTTGTGTGATATTTATAACATAAACACCCTTGAGTGTGCAAAGTGATGATTTCATGAAAATATGAAAACATAGAAAATTCAAATTTTAGTCCCAGGGTCCCTTAAAGCAACGTTTTGAAACAATGTGAAGGATTACTTTCTGCTCCGGTGATCTAAATTTTCTTGTGTATTTATAATTCTCTCTTATGCATAATCAACAGATACTTGTGAAGCTTTATTAGGTTGAATTTAAACTAAGGGAAGAGAAAATGCAAGCGTTTCTTGATTGTATACGTCTTTTGGAGACATACAATATCGTATAAAATAGCTTTTTCGCCAGAGAGAATTTTTGCAGATCGTGAAGTGACATATTACTGACACCTCCCAAAAAGTTGGTTGTTTCTACAAAGTTTTCTCTATCTCCCATCGACACGACTGTGTGTTGAACAAAAAGCACCTTGTCACACCTGGTCTGCATTGAAGTGGCGAGCATTATCACTGATAATATCGGACCAAGCCATTTTCGTCTTTTGTCGTGCCTTTAACAGTTCCCTCATCGATCATGGTCAGCGGGAGTGTCAAGATGTCAGCCAGGCCGTTTCTATGGCGACGATCTGTCTGCCGCAGCTGTTACTGCTGCTGGTTCGACACCCGGGACTTGCCTTTTTGTTCGAGACTTCTGTCAATGCCACGGTTGTTGAACTCCAGTCCAGTTTTGAGCCGTACACACGCATGAAACAACCTGCAAACCGCTGGATACATTCAATTAAAGTTTTACATGTAAACATTTTAAGATAGTTTGTCGATATTTTTCAAATTTCCCCCGTTTGTATGGTCTCCTTTAACTTCTATGATCTGCTTTGGCTTCAGAAACAAGTGATAGTGTCAGTAGCATCACTTGTGGGTTTGACGATGGTTAATTAAATTTTACGATGAAACAGACTACTCAAAATTTAGGTCTGAGACCTTTGTTTCCAATATTTTATGTCTCAATAATGATTTCATTTCGTGCATCATCATTATCCACCACCTGTAGCGCTGTGTGTAGTAACAAAGGGTATTAAACGCATTAAAAGTAAATAATTGGCACAAAAGGCACATATTGTATTGGAAAATAGCTTCTGCTTGTGCTTAGACGCTACTACGCAACTAAGGCCAACTGCCCCGCATCAGACTGACTCTCTGTATATACCCACATAATAGGAATTACATCATCACTGAAATTCACCTTTCGAATAAATAAGTAAAAAACGGTCTAGATGGTATATGAAGGTGACATAGTTAAGGCCATATGTATGCCTAAACCTTGAATCGACAAAAAGAAGAAGAGGCAGAAGTTTACGTATCGTTAACAAGGTCGTCTTTATCTAAAACAAACCACAAACATTTAAAAATGGGATTTTAATTTTTTTGGAATTTCTTCTACGAAGAGTGCATGGGTTCCACTGTCATTTCACAAAACATAGTGATTTCTACGTTTCGAAAACAGCATCACATAAGGTTAATTAACCACTTGTGATCTTAAATTCAACCTTTTGATTGATTTTATGTTATTATTCGCTTCAGTTTATAATACAGATGCCTTGGGTATCCCAATTAAGAAAAACACTAACCAGATATTAAACTGTTCTCTTCGTAATCTAAAATTTAAATGAATGGCACAGTAATATTTCACATACTTAATGAAATTTCATACCATGTTAATAGAAGATAATAAGGATGCATGGAGAAAAGCTTTTTGCCATAATGTAATGGGTATCATTAAGACACTGGGGTATGAAATGGACATTTAAATTCACTACACGTCCTTGATATGTCGGTGTTTAATACCAGAGGAAGCATCTAATTGGCCCAGACTCTAGTAATTTTATACTTATAGCGGGAGTGTGGTGGTATCCAGGCAACCAACCTTCGAGGCAGGGCACAGTGCTCCCAAATATTATAACTTTATTGTACTCTTACTAAATATATGTATTCTATTGAAATAAAATTATTTTCACACTCTTGCTCTCATCAATCATTTTTGCATTAATTTATTATTTTAATTTCAAACATTCCATAAATTTATGTGAAGGAAACAGATTAACTCTGTGACTCGTGAGGTAAAGAACCAAAGGCTAAATATGTTATTTAATTAATAAATCTATTTCATGAAAACATGAAGTGTTTTTTGAAATGTTAACTGCACAGCATATGAATGAAAACTAGAAATAAATACACAAATATGCTTGGGAAGCTAAAGGACTACGATATTCATCTGAGGAATGAGGAGTGAGTATGATTTAAGGACCCGTCGACAACTAGGTCATTAGGGCCCGGAGTCAAAAGATAAAAGCAGCGAAATCTAAAACCTGCAAGCCTCGCCCGAAAGAAGCTAAAAAGTGAATGTTAAAACAACTAAAAATTAAAAACTTGAATTTAAAAAACAGCGTTAAAAATGTTGAAAATATGACAACCTAAAAGGTTAAAAAGCTCCGAAATAAAATGCAAACTAAACCAAAGACTACCAAAGCCAATAATGGAAATAAATCAATCACTGCTGAGGGCAGGGTTGGACCCAGGCCAAGGGACTGGTGCTCACGGGCGTATCGCGGACAATGAATAGGTATAAGGACTAAGGATAAGGCTCGAAGATTACAACACTACGATGGGTATAGTATTAGCCTCACCGTTAAAATGTCCCAAGTTCGAATCTCATTTGGAACGATAAGGTCTTTTAATGGTTTTTCCCTCATCATCGAGCAGCTCTAAGCTTTTATAAACCTTGAGCTCGTTTGAACACAATTTCATCTCTCACAAGATGAGAGGTAAGCATAGTAGTCCTACACCTCGCAAAAACGCCTTTCTTCCCCAAGTCACAAAAATATGCAACTGCGTAACACCACATATGACTACGTAAAATACGAGAACTACCACTCCACTGAACTGGCTAAAATGTCCTCAAAAATACGCTAAATTGAAAATTTTTATGATGAAATATTACGACAATGAAAACGTATTGAAGCTAAATATACTGCTAATGACTTACAATAAAATACAATAAACTTTCAGTTTTTTTCATCGTAAAATCAATAGAACAATTGAAAAGGCAATATTGCTTACATCAACTGAAGTGGTTACAATGTAATACCAGCAATTTTATGACAGCAGATTACGTTTTTCAGAATCAGAAGGGAAAATGCCATCAAAATAAAAGTTATTGCTGGTTTATAAGTATGAAGCCGGGAGCTTATACACATTTTAATGGACTATCTGGAATCGAAGCACTATTTCACTGCAGTGCATTTGTCCTGAAGTCACGTGTAGGAGGTTACATATGAACAGCTAATGGACGCAACAGGTGGAATGACTGAGGCTGCAAAATATTGCCTCAACAATGCATGGGAGTGTGAATGTATGTGTGTGTGTGTGTGTGTGTGTGTGTGTGTGTGTGTGTGTGTGTGTGTGTGTGTGTGTGTGTGTGTGTGTGAAAGTAATGTATATTGAGGATTTAAATGCAGTCTAATATGGCGACCAGGTTATCACGCCCCCGTTTACACTGCACAACATTATCTTCTTTTGCCATTTACAGTACCTTACTTTTTTAAAACTTTAGGCACATTCCCCCCCCCCCCCCCGCCAAAAAAAAAAAAAAACTATAGTAGATAGTGCTTTAATTTCTTGTGCATATGCATAAGGCACTGCTCTAAATAGTCGGTGAAAGCATTTTATCATACACTTTCATGAAATTCCTCAAATAAGTTTCCATATATAAAAGAATTAACAAATAAACAGAGCATAATTATTTACTTCTTAAATTGCTATTATTGGTAGAAATGTAATCGTTCACTAGCCATGTTGGGTAGCGTGTTTCTAAAGTGACTACAAAAGTTACTGAAATGTGTCACTTTAACTGTTTAGGAGAAAAGTGGACCTAAATGAACCTTAAAAACTTTTTTTGTTTATTGGAATATCAACAGAGTAAAAAATATTAACTTTATTTATGACTTATTATGGTTTTTTGATGAGCAGCAAGCTGTTTTATGAGCGGTAAAAGTTTCATTATGATAGATTGCACAGTTTTAAGAAGCACTAATACATTACATTGATATTCTGTATAGAACTTGCTATTCTGACACTGGTTTTTGAGTACATGTGCAATGCTATGCTTGTTCAACAAACTTGTCCGAGTGTAGAAGTAAAGGGGAGGGGATGCCCAGTTACGCTACCGTTTTGAAGCCCAGAGCGCCCAGACAGTGACACGTTATGAACTGGGGCATGGTTTGACTTCCTGGACGGCGACCAGAAAAAAGCTGGTCCTTCCTTGCAAATCCGTAACATGGCGGGTAGAGTCTGGTTACCAGAGAACAGGATCGGCCGGTTTACTATATATTGCAGACCAGTAATTTGTCTCCAGCATAGTTTGTGTAATATGTACACAAACATCTTATTTCACAGCATTGTTGTTACGTTTTACTTTCTGTGATCCTGAATTACAACAGCTTTCAATTATTATTATTCTTAACGAATACAGCTTACAAATTATATCAAATACGCACTTAAGACGCCAATTCTGACCATAAAATTATTATTGAGAAAATCAAAATTTTCGGAAAATTTTCCATGTAAAGGGTAGTTTAGGGTGGAGGAATTTTCTTCAAAATCTTCGTGTTGTATCATTGTAAGATATTAAACTTATTCAAGTTATGCTGTTCACAGATAAACACAGAAACACACACACACACACACACACACACACACACACACACACACACACACACACACACACACACACACACACACACACACGAACCTTTTTCTAAAATACTTCCCCTATTTACTATACGTAATAGAGAAAATAAAAAAAAAATTAACCTAAGAGTTGTAAAACTCTTTTTATATGGATTTCAGTTTTGCAAAATATTTTATAAAAGTGAACCGCGTATTTTAAAATATGCACATAAGCTTCTTATTGCAACACCTCTTGAACATTTCAAGACACTGTGGCTCGGTAAACATTTTAAATACTGGAAAAATTTTCGGAAACGTCGGCAACTAAAATTTTAATGTAACAGCATGAGCACCACATGGAAATTTGTGCTATAAATAATATAGTTAAAATGCGTACTATTTTATTAAACTTCACTGCTCCGCTTCTCCCTTTTCTACGCCGAGGATATTTTATTTCTCTATGTTCGATCTGTGACCTAACTGTGAAAAACTATAGTAGTTTTCACTAGCGCGGTGAAAGTTTTCACCAATAGAAGGCAGGCCTCAGGAGTTCTGTTCCGTCTTTGCTCCGTTTTTTCTCTTTACTTTTTTTCCTCGTGCCTTTATTTCTGTTAATAAATAGTTGTCTGGTGTTTTCGCAACTTGTATCGTCCAGGAAGGAAACGGCGCTCGAGGGGACCGTGTTCACAACGGGTTTCGCCTTATCGCCACTCTCTTGTCTCGCTGGAGTAGTAGGCTTGCTTCTGTCTACATGCAAACACAGCATGCGGAAATATAGGAGGCCTTGGAAAAGCCTCGCGACAGCTTTAAGCACGATGGTAATGCTTTGCGATTATAATTATTTCAAATAAAAGCTAAGAAATACTACAAATTAAGTTATTTCGCAGTAGCCTGGACACAAGTATTTGAAATGTAAGTAGTACTTGTGATGTATGTTCTCAAAACCTAACAAAGTATTGTTGTGTTTTTGTTTTGATGTAGATTTATTTCTACTACATTAAACACACATTGATTTCGCGTTAAATTATTAGTAATTTCATTTAAAGTAATTTAAAAATTTAGAAGACGGTGCTTTGGAGCTGAAGCTGAAGCAATGTCGATGTTTTTCCTGCACTAGGATCACACGCGTACGAGAGCACATGGTGGGCTGCCTAATCCCAACACACTCCTACTGCCGCATCACAGTCACACAAAACACTACACGTATTTATTTTTTCTTTTTTAAAAAAAATCAGTTTTCCTCGAATTCAAGACAGCACTTGTAGTATAAGATAAAACCTACCTTAGTTACCTCCATTGTAAAATAGAAGCCTTTGAAGAGGAGGAAAAACTTGTTTACTGAAAATCCACACACAAAATGATAGCAGGATTGACCACATTCACATTTATATAGGTTCTATATCCCCTTTTGCGATCATCCCCCCTACTATTGATACATAGACCCGCTATCACCTTTTGCTGAGTGAAAGAGAAAGGGGCGGGGGAAAGGCGGCGTGGTGCCGGAGGGGGGATTGCGACCAATCGTTAATAGAACACCGCCACACTGTCGTTTGTTTTATTTTTAAAACAAGTGCCTCGCGTGGGGCGGGGTGTTTTTCTTCGATAGGGAAAATATTTGGTGTAATTAATTACTGAAGTGGTGGGGATGATGATATTGCATCACCTCGCGGTTTATCAACAGAAACAGTGTTGTGGTAGGCTGTTACCGTCCCAATATAGGTCATCAAGGATACCTATACCTGCCTGCCTGCCTACCTGCCTTTGTACCTTAGTGCTAGTATCAACTGTGCTCTTATTCCACTCAGACACAGTTTCATCAACAATTAATGCTTCCATCACTGACCTAATAGTGGTTAACCATGAGGCCCGGTGCTTAAGGTACTTAGGTGCTGTAGGTCGCCATTGGGGTGTGTTGCCGTTAGAGGTATAATATGTGAACATGTTTCTATTCACTAAAAATCTAGTAAATATGCTCTAAAAGTTTTAAAATATGTATAAAAATAAAATCTGATTGTTGCATTCACATGACTTTCTCTACTCTTGTGCTAACTATTCTTACAATCTCTTATTCCTATATCTTTTTCATGGCAGTTGAGATAAACATTTGCAGAAATTGTCTTATACTTTCTTGGGAAAGGGAATGTGGGAATAAGTAGGCTTTGAGCGACAGTCAAATCTTTTAAAACTGGTCGCTATATAAAGGCTTTGAAATCCCGCTCTCTCTACATGCCCAACAAATAAAAAAGTGGACAACGGCTTTCCATTCCCATTTTCTGTATATGTAGTAAGATTTGGTCTTTCTCTTAAGGCTTACCACTTATGCAAAAGACATCAAGAGTAAACAGGAGTACATGGGCTGTAGCTAGAAAATTCAAAATATACATTTCATTTGTCATAAAAATATCATAAACATATGTCATTTTAATCAACATTGTTAGAGCCACTTTCAAGAAAATTAAAATTTTCGAAAACTTTTCCATGTAAAGTATAGTTTAGTGTGGAGGAATTTTCTTCAAAATCCTCTTGTTGCATTCTTGGCACATATTAAACTTCAATACCAACTTTAGTTTTTATCCGTTTTCGTTTTGTAGTTATGCTGTTTATAGACAGACACACACGCGAAACTTTTTCTAAAACTGCTTCATTTTATTCAGGGGGCCTCAAGACATATTTCCGGTGAAACATCGACATAGAAATTTTGGATCGAATACGATACTTCCCCTACTTACTATGCGTATTAGGGAAAGAAATATATTATTATTTAAACTTTCTCACATTTATTAATCTTAATGAAGTAATCAAATTGTAATTTTATTCTTAAACCTCAGTCTTTAACAAAATTAATATTCTGTCATTCAATCTAATTTAGCATTAGTTGTTTTTATTTCCATAATCAAATAAATATTTTCTCCAAATTTATAGGAGAAACGACAAACGGCTTCATTTGTAATATAATGCAAACCCTATCGAGTTTTATGGTTGTTTCAAAATGAATTAGAGAAAGCCTTACAGGGAAAAATGTAACTTGCTGTGGAGTTTAATATCGTACCGGCATGTTGCAAAGGCGACTTGGTTAGAGAAACGGTGCGGTAAGCTCGAGATCCGTGGTTCAAATCCCGGTTATAACATTGACATTTTCAGCCTTATTCTAACTTTCCAATTAATTCTTGAAGTTAGCAATCATTGAATTTACTTAATTTACTTTATAATCACATTAAGAAAAGCGCTATTCCACCAAACATCGTTAACCTTAACGACCCGTTAAACTTCATGTTAACTGTTCATTTCAAATGTTCATTTTTAATTTTGCGGATCATTGCTGACATGGCTTACAGTCAGAACAGAAAGCAATCGGCCACTATTTAAATACATTTCAGCCGACAAATTAATGAAGGAAACTGTTTCATATTTATTTGATTTACTAGAAGACGTATTCCAACCAATTACTCGATATCAGTACTTCATCGAAAGTAGATGGTTTGAGCTCACTGAACCCCGAAGATGAATTAATCCAATATTTGTGTTTAACTTCACTATCTTCCAAGAATGCGACACTAAAGTTCAAGAAAATCCCCAAATACCTTTTATATGGAAAAAGTTCCTTCTCAAAAACAGCCCTAACGATTTTGATGACAATTTCATTTTTTGGCAGCAAAAACAAAATGCATGTTCTGAATTTGTCTACCATCCCCTTTATTTGAGTGAATTTTGTCTTATTATGCATGACTAGGAAATCTTAAAAGTCAGAGAAAAACTTACCAGAGCTCGTTAAAATTCACCTTTTGTGTCAAACGTTTTCGTAGCGTTAACCTTTTTCGAAATACTCCATGTTGCAAGTTTAGACCACTCCAAAGCGTTATGCTTGAAGACTAGATATTTTTTCATACATTCTTTTCTATCATTATAAGAATTTGTGGCAATAAGTAAACATTTGAATATTGTTTTTTCATATTGTTAAGGGTTTCTTGCTTAATTTGAAAGCATTGCTCAGTAACGTAATGTCGCTAAAAGAACTTATATGCTTATTAGGTGTTATAGGTATGTAAATTTCTTATTGGTAGAAAAAGCCGTGCGAATGTGTCACAAAGTTCTTTAATTTGACTTCTATAATTTTAGAGAAATTGTATCAGCTATTTAAAAAGGATACTATAGTGTTTAACGCCCACTTTTACTACATACGGCACCGCAGGCGGTGACACTGATGATTCGTGGAATGAAGATGGAGCACCGGTGAAACAAGATGGCGGGGGAAACCCGTCACAGCACCGCTTCGTCCACCACAAATCCCATTTGCGGTTGCCTGTGATCGAACTCTGACAAGTGGCGTATATATATACCTACAGCAGAGTAGATATTTAGTGTTACATGATATGATTTAAATTTAAGAAGAACAAATTGAAAACCACGAAAATCGAAACGTTGATGAGAAATTGATTTTCGAATACTTTCTTTTTTGGCTGTTAAAGCATGTTGTTGAGCTTTGAACCACTGGTTGAATTTCGCATTCTACTGCGCGTGCGCCATGTTTTGAGTTTGGAGGGGAGAAAGCAGAAGAATTCAACGACTGCTTTGTAAGGAAGTGGTTGGAGAACGCACACCCTTTTTAGGTTAGGAAACTGTTAAATAAGGGAAGAATAACGCTGTGGAATGTTGAAGTTGTAACTAAATAACTTTATAGTAAAGTCACGTCCAAACCTATTCGTAAGCGGCTACAAAATGTCTCTATGCTGGAAGTGCCGTTGATCTATGAAAGAAGATAGAGGAAGCTATTAACTAGGTTTCGAAATATGATACTTGCTGCATCACTAGATGTAATGATTATAATATTAACTACAACTTTTTAAACCATTTCTCAATAATTTTAATAACACATAAGTTTTACTTTCTCTATAGAAAGAGAAGGTTTCACCCAAAATTCAATGCTATTGCTTCTCTGAAAATACTCCTTTCGTGTGCGTGAAGGCAGAATAACTAAAAAAAGAAATGTCGGTTAAACACGAAACTTATTAAGTTCTCTATCATCAAGGAATACGACACGAAGATTTTCAAGAAAACACTCCCATCGCAAACTACCTTTTACATGGAAAAATTTCTGTCATGATTTTAATTAAAATGCGATGTTTAAGACATTTTTAGACAATAGGTATCTTGAACTTTATATACCTATACCTAAGAATAGCCTCTGAAGTATTCCTCATTATTATGATTTTTACATAGCTGGTAAACCGTAAGAAATAGACAAAATCTTACTGCACAGAAAATGCCGATCTCATTAAAGTACACAATTTTTGCCAAATACATTTTTCCTATTTTTCAAACTGGAAGTTTTAGTAGGCAGCAAATAAAAGTAAATTATATACGTTACATATATCTACATAACTTAATCTCACCAATATCACTTATTTTTTAAGGGTACTTCAAGTATTGTTACGAAAGTTTATTTTGCTGTCCAGTTTATGTTAATCGAAATACAACTTTTCAGAAATAGTTAATCACACGTTTCATTGTAGGTATTGAAGAGGACAGAGGGATCCAAATCGACAGTCATATGATTCAATCGAATTGCTGTATTCTGGCCTCGTAACTGCATAAGATCGAGAGAAACAATCTAATAGTGACAGCACTTCAACAAAATGACAACGGTTTCAAAACATTCGAAGCAATAATAATGTATACCTCAGTAATGACTATTTGCACAACAAATTGTTTGAAACTGACTTATGAGTTATGTCAGTAGATATTTGTTTATCTCTTAAAGTTTACCTGTTATACAAAAATATATAAAATTCCTTTCTACATAGTTAAGAGGATTTCACAGTGTATTTCCAGAAAATTTAGGGTAGGTATCCGTTCTATGCATTTGTCATTGAATACCTTAGTTCTAGGATATTTTAATGAAAATCGTTGGAACTGTTTTTGAGAAAAAAAAAATTCCGAATAAAATACCAGTTTGTTTCTTGTGTGAACACAAGCACGCACGCACACACATGAACCTTTTTCTAAAAATGCTGTTTTTTTATTTAGGGGCCTCAAAACATATTTCCTGTTAAATCTCGACATCGAATTTTTGGGTGGAATACCATACTTCTTTGCTTACAATACGCAACTTCTTTGCTTACAATACGCAGTAGAGGAAGTAATTTTTTTTTTTTTTTAATTCAGGTGATAATGTATATCTATTGAAATCTCGAATCGTATTTTTGGTAGAATATGACACCTTTCCCTGTTCACTAGCATAAAGAGGGCCAAAGTAAATCTTCGGCGTATTTTCTAACGTCTTTTGAGGCGTTAAGCAAGGCGTTCATCAAGTTTTCTCCTTAGATTTTAACTCCTTCAAAGGCGTGACCTTTACTAGCCGATAAGGTATGGCTGCCAACCATGATAAGAGGTCCGTATGAGAAAGGGAATTCACTCACTCTACCTCTTTCTCTTTTAGCCAATACGATACATAGCGTAAATCTATATTTCGTTTTTACACCATTTTGTAACTTTTATTGTGATTATTGGCGTAACTGTTTACCAGATGAAGTGGCGCACACTTGCACTGTGGCCTAAAGCAATCAATAAAATAGTCATGGCGTCTACAACCATAAATAACGTGACAGACGGGACGTGCACTGAGATTTTCTTATCATTATTATTCTTATTCTTATTATATTATTATTATTATTATTACTATTATTATTATTGTTATTGTTATTATTTTATTATTATTATTATTATTATTATTATTATTATTATTATTATTATTATTATTATTATTATTATTATTATTATTATTATTATTATTATTATTATTATTATTATTATTATTATTATTATTATTATTATTATGTTATTTGAAAAATGATATGTAACAAATATTTGGAAACACCACATTTCTGAATAATTTAGGCACTTATTTAATTTTGATGGCATGAATATTTCATAAGTTATACGTATCTTTCGTTATGCTCGTACGTAAATCGTTTACATTGAGAAACAGTGCCTGGATTTCCCATCGATTACAAATATAGGGCAGAGACAAACGTTTTGTGTACCATTAAACTTTTTACTTGTGTTTTAATTTTTATTAACTCCTTAGAGAAAGCAGTTTTATTACCGGTTTTCAAAACACCACATGCTATGTAAGTTATGGAGAAAAGATAGAGAGAGGATGTACGCAATGGAGGGGAAATGACTGGAAGGAAAGAAAGAGGTGGAAAGAGGAAGGGGACAGTGAGGGGAGAGACGGTGAATTAGGGAGAGGGAGAAACAATGAGAAACTTGAATCGAAAATAATCTAAGGAAAACGCGAGCAAAGCTGAAATTCTTCCGGTGCATAATAGTAACTAGAGCATCTGATGAAGAAAATAACACAGCAGGTCATATCGCTTGCAGTGTAATGGCTTAAATGAGCTATCCATGTATCAATTATCTATTATTATTAAATATTACAAACATTTTTATGGGTAATAAACATTCAAAGTTAAAAGTTTTCAGGACAATCTGTATGGAGCTAATAGAAATTATTTTTGTATTTTTAGCTCCGTTTTATAAACGTGGTATATTACTATTTTTTTATTTGATGCAGTATTAAGGTGGGTATTGGGCAGCTGTTTTCAAAATTTAAGCAGCTATTAATGCTCCTCCTCGTCCTCCTTCTTCTTCTTCTTGTTCTTCTTCTTCCTTCTCCTCCTCTCTTTACCCTGCTCTTTACCTTGACTTACATCCGCGCAAGAAAAACTCCTGCATGACAAAATTCCGGCACAGCGGTGGCGCTGATATGATCCTGACAACAGATAGCGTAATTAACACACGCACACACACACACACACACACACACACACACACACACTCACACACACGAGCCGAAATACCCGTCGTTACCAGTGGTTTAACGATGTATCCCCTGTTTAAAAACACAATACTTAATACACTTAAATAAACAGTTAAACACTTAGATATTATAAAGAACAAAAAACAAACAAAATGAAAAAGCTGGGGAAGGCACGCCTGTAAAACAATCACAAGTACTACAGAAAGAAAATCGAGTTGTGAAAGCCGTGTGAATGTAATACATTGTATTTCAGAAAGTCATAAAAAATAATTATAGAATAGGAACTATTTGTGTTTCACAAAAGAAAAGTGAGTACCGAAAACAGCGTGAATGTTATAGGTTGCATTTCTATTTCAAACGTATAACAAATTGTATGAATTGTTTGCAGAAAAGGGAGTAGAGAAGGATACGTAAATGTGTTATGTAACATAAAATCAGGTAGAGAAAACCATGTGAGTGTAGTACGTTACATTTTTATTTCAAGCATACAAAGAATTGTATTAATTGTATGTTGAAGGGCAAGTAGAGGAAGCGTGAATGTCTTACGTAAAAGAAAAGCGAGTAGAGAAAACCATGTGAATGTATTATACTGCATAGTAAAATAGTAGTACACAAAGAAACATTTTCCATTAAAAAATACACATATATGCCGAATTTTGAGGTGATCAGTATAATTGAATAAATGGCGGGGGAATCTGGAGAGGCGAACGGTCTAATCATTTTGCCATGGCACCGCCACTTGTTACGTTACGATTGACATAATTATAATCGAACGCCTATGTAATATACATCTGTTAAGGGCATACGATATCTCGAAATAGAAGAGACTCGACTTGGTTTCGCATTTTCAGACTTTTCCTCTGTTCTGTTGTAAATCTCCTATCACCCTTACATCGCAATATACTAAAATGAGAACCTTAAAGATAGGTTAATGTTTACCAGTTAGAATATATGGAGTACTTGTATCCCCAGCAAGCTTGTAACAAATGACATCTAGAAACACATCTTGGTTTGAGGCATGTGTAATAAGTGAGTAGGTACTGGTAACATAAACCTAAGCAAATCCTACTTCTGTGGGACAAAGAATGGGAAAGGTTTATTATTGCACGTTCTGGATGATGTAAGTGCGCAGATCTTACCTCACCCACAAACTGTTCTGAAAGGCGGTGGGTGCTGTATGAGTTAACAGTCTTTAGCACCCACAACTGTCCTCTTAGTGACTAACACACAAACATGACGCCAGTTTACTCTGGTGTTTGCTACTATAAGTTACCACACGCCTTGCCCCAACCTGAAAACCTAATCTTTCGACGATAGTCTTTACTTTCTCTACTAAGCAGAGGAAGTACTGTGTGTATTCCACCCAAAAATTCGACGTCGTGATTTCACCGGACATATATGCTTTGAGGCCCCCTGAATCCAAAAAAGGAATATTTAGAAGGTGTGTGTGTATGTGTGTGTCTGTGTGTGCGCGTGTGTGTGTGCGCGCGTGCGCCTGTGTGAGCAGCATAAACTAAAGTCGCAAAATAAACAAACAGGTATTTAATACGAAATTTGTTTTCTCAAAAACAGTTCTAACGATTTTCATTAAAATATGCTTATACCTTTCAAGGATGCAACACAAAGATTTTGAAGAAAATTTCTCCACCCTAAACTACCCTTCACATGGAAAACTGATTTTCTCGAAAATGGCTCTAACGATTTTGATTAAAACGCCATATGTGTAAGATATTTTTATGACAAATGAAATGTATAAATTGAATTTTCAGGCTATACACTAATGAAGTCCTATTTACTCTGGATGACTTTTGCATAACTAGTAAACCTTAAGAAGTAGACCAAATCTTACTATACAAAAATGTAGATCGTGCTAAAACACACAATTTATGTCCAAATGCATTTTTTGTGAAGTGAACCATTTCGGAGGTATTCCTTACTATTTGTGTGACTTTTGGAATACTTCAACTTTCGTCAAATGGAACATCGTTATTCATTTTTTGTGTCAACCGTGCAAAGAAAATGGAATTTAAAAGCTTTAAAATAGTTGAGTATCGCTCAAAGCCTACTGTATTCCCATATTTCCCTTGCACCTACAAGGAAATAAGATAATTTCTGGAAATGTTTATCTCAACTGACACGAAGAAGATATATGAATAAGAGATTGTAAGAATGGTTATTACAAGAGCAGAGAAAGTCATGTGAGGGTAACACATCAGATTTTTAAATTTACTTCCCGTTCATGCACTAATGGTAAACAAAGTTGAATTTCCTGCATTCAATATGCTAACCTAACCTAACCTAACTATGGGCTTGGCCTGTTAACCGCACTTTATTAAGACCTATTACTACTGGTACATTTATTATTGACACATGGCCATATATAGTTAATGTTTCCACATTTAAATCCAAATTGAGTTTTTGTTTTCTTTTTGCTTTCTCTACCAAAAGTCTACCAAAAGTTTAAGGACACTCGCATATTTCACCAAAATGCACTCTGTCCTTAATTTGTTTTGTCCAGCGGCGGTGTTTTATCAAAAAATTATCTTATTAAAAGGTAAATTTTTAAAAAGATAATTATGTAAATTTCATTATTTTTAAGAATATTTTTATTTTAATTTTAGAAGAACCGGAAAGTTTAAGTTTAAATTTTCTGGGAATACTTTTAACGTGCTCTCGATTGTAGATGACTTGTATAGCTGGTGAGTCTAAGACCTTAAAAGAAGAGTAAAGGGTATATACAGGGTGTAAACTCCTTGTCGTGCAAAGAGAGCGGAATTTCAAAGGTATTACATAGTGACCAACTCATAAAAGAAAATCTAACGGAAAACTCGATTAACATGAAGCAGATATAAGAATAAGCTTTTAAAATATATTTTGAACAAGAGTAAGTAAGGAAAGTCATATGAGTAAAATACATGAGAGTTTTATTTGTTAATGTTTGGACGCAGTAGCTAAGTATGAGGTCCAAGTTATTGATATTTTAAGGTCAACAACCAGCAGACATGTATAAGCGAACGCCAGTTCACCACAAAGGTTAATGTTGGTAACCTTGCTACTGGGACCATTACTCAGCAGCTTCTAGTAATTAATTTTCGCGCAAGTACCATTTCCATCACGCACTATCGTCAGACAAATAGTACACAGTGCAAGTGCTGGAAGTGCATCATTGCGGAAGTGAAGTGAACATACTCAACTTGTCTGTTATTTTCACTCTTTCTCGTTCTCCAATGGTCTATTTGACCATTGCTGGTGACGAAAACACCTTTCACCCACTTAACCACCACATCTATGAGGATCAATGGCCAGCTATATTTCTTCATACACTTGAACATAGATTTCACACGTATGACTTATTACACATTGTACTGTTCATATTGTGACAATTGCAAATTTGACAAATGCCACTTCTGACACCAGTGTGATAACTGACAGTTCCCAGTTACCTTTTCTGTGACTTTATTTCTCTTCTAAAACTGACTCACAAAAACACAATTCTCAGTTTTATCGTTTTATCTACAATTCGTCGTAGCCTTGCAAGTCACAAATGTTTTGTCCTTTGTTAACTCTGACACTATTTCACTGCCTTTCTACCGTCTCTGTCTAACTGCTGGCTTTGACGATCACTCACAACAAAGAACTCTGACGCGACGATTAAATGTCCAAAACTGTCAGTAACGGCGCACGCTCAAATTTATCTCAACGCAGACTGTACACACACTACAAACTGCTAACATCTGCCTCGTTCAATACTTAACGACCCACTTCTCTCACCGCCGCATCGCTTATATAGACGAGAACGACATAGCACTGATTTGTCTCAAAATCCATCTTTTCTCGAGCTTCTCGTAAATAAGCCGGCAGTCGAAAGTTTCTCGAACACCTTGTTCTGACCGCTCTGTTGTCGTTGGGCCGCGTATTTACAAGTCAGAAATAATGAGTCATCCAAATTATGTGTCCCATACAGAGCTCTGCGCATGCTCGTCGTGATACATTCTTCATTCAAAAGGCAACAGTAATAAAACTAAACTTTAGATAATTTACACTTAGTTAAAATGTGCTGTACTAACACACGTAGGGTTGTTTCTAACAACCACAGCCCGGATGTTCATGGCCTAAAAGTGTTAGAAATATGCGAGCACTTATGAAGAAAAGGTTAGGAAATATGACAATAAATATGACTTCTTTTTGGTACACTTTCGAAATCTTAAAAAATGTATTGCTGTTTAAATTAACATTGGAGTAGAACCCCGTTTATCTGAAATAAAGGGGGCGAAGTCATTTCGAATAATCGCTGAAAACTTTTTTTCGGAAAACTGGGAGGGATAAGAGATCGTTAAGCTAGTAAATTTTAAGCATTACTTTAATTAGGCAAATAAATCATAAATATACATTATTTCTGCATCCAAGAGCGTAATCAGTTATTTTCTTTTGTATTTTTTTCTGGATTCCTTTACGAGATACTATGTCACGCCAGCTCTTCATGAACAAAGTATTAAAATTTAATTTTTTTTTTTCGGTTAAGCCGGATTTTGGTTAAGAGGGGTTTTACTGTATATTGAAAATCAACTTTAAAAATGTGGCACACTCAATAATAAATAAATGTTAATTGTATTGTTGCATTTTAAATTGATTTAATTGCTCAATCCAGAGTTAACTTCCATAGAATGAAATTCACATTTTGAAGGGCGATGAAAAGGATGAATTACAGTAGAAAATTACATACATTTTAAATTTTTCAAAAAGGGACATTCTTCTATTTGTACGCAACATTATAAGAGAAAAAAGTCATAATATTATAGACAAGAATTAGCTGATGTGAAAAATTGTCTTTGGGACGACTGTAACCACATATGTGAAACTGGACTAGAAGTATAAAAATAGGACAAAATACGAAAATTTAACAAAATATGACTACAATATGAAAAGTGACAAGAAAATGACGAAAAGCGTTAAAAAGCCAAAATGTGACTTTGAGAATTGCAAAATTTTAATCACTATTGATAAAATCGTTCTTCGCTTACATTTTCCATGAAAAAAAAAACAAAAAACAAAACAAACAAACAAAAGGTGTGACATATCATAAACAACTGGGCTCTGATAATAGCAATCAATGCTTCTGACAGCTGAAATGAGTTCGCTAATAGATGTCACTAATGTATGGCAAGCAAATTGCCATATAGGGGTTGCAATATGAAGAGTAGAAATGGTGTAGATAGTGGAGTGGGTTTAACACATCCGCCGCAATGGGAATTATGTTTTTCTATCATAAAGTATGTAGTAAATTCTCACAAAACTGAAGTATTAGTCCTACCATGGCTTTTGGATCACGAATAAGAACGTCTATTTTTGTGTTTATTTATACCTACTAAGCCTTAGTGTTGTCTTTATAAGAGCAGAAGTGATGGGCAATAATGTTTTCACAAGTTAGCCTAATACATTTTATTATAAAATGTCATATTACAACCTTATAAACAGTATACCAGGTGAGTCAGCAGCGCCTTATTTTTTGGAAGGTAGGCCACCCATCTAACCGCATGTGCGCCTTAGTCCAGTTTTGCGCTTACTAAAATGTATTGCTTGACGTTCTTAAGGAGAGGAATGCGCAAAATTGAGAGCAACAGTGCTTTAAGGGACAGAACGTACTCCTCGCTAAAGTACACCTCAAAAACATACGACTCGTTTACTGAGAGCGATTTCCGGTTTCCGGCCGATTTTACAAACTTTTTATTAGAGTATACATAGCAACGTAATTCAGCAAACGCCTCGGAAAAAATGGACCTATCATATGAGTACACTCACAACGTCACCTAAAAAGAAAATGGTGGATTCTTGTACTTAGAGCAGGGGTTGGCTGGCAAAAACTAGGAAAAATTTAGACACGCCTCATCCATCATGGACCCGTACAGTCAAAAGAGACATATTATTAAACAACAGTTTATTTACATTTTTGCGTGAACTACGCCTCGTACATCTCAATTAATATGCATAACAGCTTTTGCCATTTAAGTAATAATATTAAAATGCCCAGCAAATAATTAAAACTGTCTTAAAAGGCTAAATCAAGCCAGAAAACTTCCGAGGTGGCAATGGCATAACGCCAGGCATACAAGTCCTACTATTGGACGTGGTACGTGCTTTCAGGAAGTCTTGAAATAGCTGAATAGGATTGTAACGGGGCCTCTGCGCTAAACCCCAATGACAAAGGTTCAAGTCTCAGCATTGTAAATATTTTTTTATGTTCATCAAAACTTGGAAACCGAATTCACAATAATCTAATTATGAAGTCTCTGAGGGTTTAGTACATTATAATTCAAATCGTTTTTTGTTGTCTGCATTTTTAATAGCACAATAATTCATTGTGTGCAAAATTGAGTTTAACTTCCATGTTAAACTCTGACAATGTAATTTCCTTGCTTTCTGTGTTCAAATGTGTATGAATGATCCTTATTTCAATTGCACCTACCTATAGGTGTGTTTAAACAACTACATAATTGTACTTCACTAATAAAGAAACATCAAACAATGTCATAAAACATAAATAAAACAATAAAAATGAATATTTTCAGAATAATAATTTGTAAATTGTGAGGATTGCAGGGTAAAAAAATAGTACATGCAGACCTTCATAGCAGACAGATTACTTCGGAGTCTTGCGCCCGATCCAACTGAGCTACCTAGTAACGTGTGAGGTAAACATACCGTTTAAGATCTATTATTCACTGGTTCCAGTGAACATTTGCAGAAGTGCAAACGTCAGCTGTCTAATTACGAATATATTAAAAAGCGATGTGATAACATCTATATTAGTACTAATTTCATCGAGTGTTTAACATCCATGTTAAATACGCGGGTAGAACCTAGTAATGGGGTCGATGTTTTCATGTTTGGTTATAAAATACGGATTGCATAAAACTCGAGAATAAGGGGCAGCTGACTCACCTGGTATTTAGAAATGAAAAGAATTTACAATGTGATTCGGGGTTTCAAAGTTAGTACCAGCGCAACAGAAGACCAGGAGAAGACAGGCACTCACCCCTAGGTCCCTTACTCCTGATACCGAATTCACCATAAATGCAGATGGACGGACCTTGAGCATCTTCCTGCCTGTCGCATTAATATATTGTATATTCATACACAAAACCATTTGTCTAACCCGATAGGTTAGACGGAATGTATTTTTACCTAGGAATGGTTTCAAATTAAACAAGAATTGCTTATGTACCACCTGCGGAAACAGCATTCAAACCAACGGAAATTCTTTCTGGAAGACCGCTTGCTCGAATAGAGATTTTAGAAAAATGTCCATATGTGTGTGTGTGTGTGTGTGTGTGTGTGTGTGTGTGTGTGTGTGTGTGTGTGTGTGTGTGTGTGTGTGTGTGTGTGTGTGACAATCTGTGGACAGCGCAACTCAAAAACTAGAAGTAGATTAAAAACCAAAGTTGGTATTTAAGTTTAACATCTTTTAAGGATACAACACGCACATATTGAAGAAAATTGCTCCATCCTAAGCTACCCTTTACGTGGAAACTTTGTCGAAAATTTTGATTTTCTCGAAAATGGCTCTAATGATTTTGATTAAAATGCCATATGTTTGAGATATTTTTATGGCGTGAAATGTATAGGTATTTTGAATTTGTTGGCTATAGCCCATGTAGTCCTATTTATCCTGGATGACTTGCAGAAGAGAGACCAAATCCTACTATACAAAAAGTGTAGATCTTCCTAAAACACACAATTTGTCTGATTCATTTTTTTTTTTTTTTTTTTTTTTTTTTTTTTTTTTTTGTAGTGTGAACCGTTTCGGAGATATTACTTCTTATTTGTGTGATTTTTGGAATACTAAAGTTTCGTCAAATGGCATATCGTTATTAATTTGTTTAGGTATATCTTAGCCATGCAAAGAGAACGAAATCTCAAAGCCCAAAGAATTCCCATATTCTCCTTGCATTTACAAGGAAATAAGCAGTGAGGTAATTTCTGCAAATATTTATCTCGACTAATACAAGAAGATAGAGGAATAAGAGGTTGTTAAGAAGGGTTAATATAAAAGTGGAGAAAGTCATGTGAGTGCAACACATCAGATTTTTACTTTTCCATTCCATTTTTCTTTCACTTTTCATAGGAAATCTTCCATACTTTTAATTGCGTTTTCATTATTTATCAGCATTTTTGCCACTAGTTTTTTTTTTTTTTACTAATGTTACCCCATTTTTCCTCATATTTATTTCCGCCATTTATGTAATACTTAACATTCTCCCATATAGCCATATAATGCTCTTTGCTTTGTTCTTTTCCGCATCATTCACATATCCTTTTTTTTTCTTTTTCTTTTTTCCCCGCTCCTCTTAGACCCTTAACATATATTGCACCTGTTCTCATTCATCCAATTCCCTCCCCTTTCCTTTATTGTACTGGTCTACTTAATTCTCCGAAGCCCACTCTGTTACACTATCTCTGTAAAATGTGAGTGTTGCTTCAATAAAAGAGTGAGTTCGACTTGTGCAGTTTTCAGTAGGTGACATCATGCTAATTCAATGGCGGTATACCTTACCAAAATGAATGGTACTTTCCAGTTGGCATAAGCTTCTGCATCAAAATGATGTTATCAACGATAAAAAATACGGCAAGATATCCGTACGTGTCGCTGTTACGGATGACCGAATTTGCCTGAGATGTCAGGAGTACCGGGTGCATTTCTTTACATGATCATCTGATAACATGGCACCATATTTTTCCCATGTTGTGTATGGAAAAGCCGCTCGTCTCAGCAATAAATTACATTTCATTCTTCTGTTGAGCATAAACCTATCGGATAAGAAATCAGTGTTTTCCTGTCTGGTATATTTAATACAGCCGGCTTCTAGCCGCCTGACACGGGCTACCTCAATCTTTCAGTAGCGACTACTTTCCTCTTCATTATTCTTACTATCTATGGCTCAGGTGGTAGTGCCTGTGCCTGCAGCCGGCATTCGGGAGATTGTGGGTTCGATTCTTCTGGCCGACCTTCCCAAGGATTTCTACGGTAGTTTCCTCGGGTCACCAGGTAAATGCTGGGAAAAATAATCTGACAAATGACAATTTGGCAAATCCCACCTCTGACACCATTATGATAAAATGACGAAGTCCAGTAACTTTTTTCTTTCACTATTTCTCTTCTAAAACTAAAGCACAAAATCACAGTTCTCTTTTATCGTTACCAAAATTCGTCCTAACCTTGCATTTCACAGCTGTTCTGTCTTATCGTAACCTTGATACAAAACGCTAATACTGTTCGATTGTTAACACAAATAGCTCTGACGATTCACTCCTGAAAATTGTTCCGACACTGTCTACAACTCCGACGCGACGATTAAATATCTCTGTCATTGACGACACACATTCCAATTGCTCTAAGCGACGAGTGTATTCACACATTTAATGACGTAACACGGACTTTTTTTTCAAAATTCATCTTTTTTCGAGCTTATCGTAAATAAGCCGGGAGTTGAAAGCTTCTCGAATAATCTGGAAACGCTTTATTGTGCCGCGCTCATACTCATCTTTGTTCTGACTTCTCCATTGTCACCAGGCCACTAAGAGCAATGGTGTGGGGTAGTTTGCCCTTGGCTGCGTCACAGCAATTACTGCCTTCGAATTTCCTGCCCCTCCTTACTTCTCATTTCATATCACCTTTCATCCCGGTTGCCTCTTTCGGGTTCCAAGTATCGGCGGGAGCTTTGGCGTGCCCGGCAGGTGCTTTGGTTTCTGAAAATCCACGTACTCGTAGTTATAGGAGCCACCACTGGGGAGTTTATATCTGTAGCTGTTAAGTACCGTGCCCTCTTCTGTCGTCTCTCCTCAGCCCGGCCTTTCTTACTATCCTCTCACCTCACCTCTCCCACCCGGTAGGCTTCTCGTCAGGGATATAAGTACAAAAGAGTTCATTGGTCGAAATGCTAAATCCCCTTCCGAAATCTAGCGAGGCGGCGCCGCGGCAACGTGTGCGACTCACATTCGAGAGGTCGGTGGTTCATCGTTGGCGACCGTGCAATCTGACTTCGGCTTTTCGGTTTCTGCTTCTCACTTAGACGAATTCTGGATTACCACAATACCCTTTCCATCATTTCCCTTCATTCCACTTCTTTATCACCTTTCAGATGTGCTTTCAGGTACGTAGTGTATGGTGGTGCCGGACAGATGGCGCGGATGCTTGCATATGGCAACTGCTGTTCTCGACGCTAAGTGGCGTTGGGCGGTCGCTATCTTCTCGTGAGTGGGGGCGCTTGTGTGACGCCGGACCTGCAGGATGTTGGCTGCTCGGCGGGTCATGGCGTTTAACAATAGCTGATGGTATTCATACAATATTTTAAACGTTGATTTTACTAATTTTCATTAATTTTTAATTTCGTATATCAAACGTTCACACGCACCTTCACACTTCCAGGCTAAGTGGAGGATAGATGGTTTTAATTAACGAAATATTCCGGAATCTAGCCGGACACCTCGAGAGTTGAGAAGGCAAAATGTTAATCTCTTGATTACAGAGATACTCCAAAGAATTTGTTGCCAGTAATTGTGTATTTTAACAATATCTATGTTTTTAGAAATTACATGTTTTAAGATTTTCTATATCCCTATAATTTATCAGTTTTAAAAAATTACAAAGAGTAATTTAGAATAAAGAGGACTTTATAAGGTATTTGCAGAAAATTAAACATATTCAATATATTAGTCATGCAATTAGCTTATACGGTGTTTTAATCAAAATTAAAAATATTTGTTTTACATCCTTAGAGTACGCTAAATTCAAAGAATGTGACGAACTTTAAAACAACATTCACAAAACGGCAACAACAATTTGCCATAGAAACAAACGATATGCCACTTTCCCTCCCAGCTAGTGGAGCTCATTTCTGATCTGGTCTGCATGGTTCAGATAAATTTGTTTTAAGGAAGAAAAGGGATCGAAGTCCTAGTCCTAGTGAAGCTAAAAAGAAAAGGATAGGTAAAAGATACAAAAGCTGATACTTAAGTAGACATACCAAATAAACAATTAGTGGAAAGCGTCATATAGGTGCTACCAAATGCACTGTTCTGGAGAAATTCCATTATTTGTGTGTAGTTTGTACTAAAACATGTGTGAGGTCATCAGCTGTAGTATTAACATTCACAACAATTAATGTAGTTTAAAATAGTGTTTAATATAAACATCAACACAAATGATGATTATAAAATCATTATTTATATCTACATTAATGTGATTTATAAAAACTTGTGCTAGAGAATTTTGCGTGAACTTGTCATATTTTTCATAAGTGTAATTTTTATTTGTGGATTTTTGCGACGTTGTTTTATTTTCTAGCTTAAATCCTAGTATATACAACAAATACTCTCTCTCTCTGTCTCTCTCTATCACATGCTCTCCTTTCTCTAAAACTGCGTTTTAGGATTCAGAAAATGCTCTCAAAATGCATTGTCAGAGAAACCTTGATACCGAATTTTTAAGCGGAATGTATAAATGGGTCGTCTGTCTGGATTTAAACAGCGTTAATTTAAAATTAGAAAGTCAGATCAAGTGTGAACTTGTATTTAAGTTCGTCGTCTATGAAAGACGCAACAATACTTTTTTCACAAAAGGACCAGGCTAAACCAGCTTTTACATAGAAAGTTTTCGCTATTTTTTTAAAGGTCTTGGTA
Source organism: Tenodera sinensis (assembly GCA_030765045.1). Classification (NCBI taxonomy): domain Eukaryota; kingdom Metazoa; phylum Arthropoda; class Insecta; order Mantodea; family Mantidae; genus Tenodera; species Tenodera sinensis. The sequence goes on from CM060967.1 coordinate 39,659,481, forward strand.
TGAAAGAAATGTGTATCTTCAATAATCAACCTAGTACAGTTTTAAGTGCAAAACAATGAAAATGAAAAATATATATAATAAAACAGGAGTTAGAGAAAAGGCAGACTTTCAATAAGTTGCTAATTAAAATGGCTGTCAATGTCCGTTTTCTTGAATGAGCGATCGTGAAAAGCACGACACCAATATTAGCACTTGTTTTCAAGAAATGTTCACTATGTATACCCTGCACGTAATGCTTTCTCATTTTGTAGTAAAAATGAAACCAGCGGCATGGAATATGCACATCCTCCTTTTTTATGCTCCTAATCACCAATATATTGTTATTATATACACATACGTTACCCAGACTCACTCTAGCGTGAAATTACCTTACAAACTTCCCTATCGATCATGCGGCATCGGGCTCCTAGTCCTCACTCAAAGCTTCTACAACATCATCATCATCATTAACAATAATATTGATAATCAAAAGAAGAAGGAATGCTGTTTGTTTGAAATGAAATTTCGTGAAGTTTTGACGGCAGTCTACGTTGAGACCTAATCACAGTCAACCATTATTTCAATCTTGCTTTCACTTTTCTTATTCTCGTTTTCTGCCTTATCACTTACCTAAGCATTGCTTTCTATTGTCTTAAAATGGCAGAAAAGTTTTGATTAAAATAGTATTCATTAAGATACTTCAATGACTAACAAAATGTATAATTTGAATTTTTACCACACGACGTATGAAGACCGTTTCTTTTTTACTTTCTCTACTGGTAAGTAGGGGAAGTATTGTATTCCACCTAAAAATTCGATGTCGAGATTTCACCGAAAATACATGTTTTGAGGCCCCCTGAATAAAAAAAACATTTTTAGAAAAAGGTCCGTGTGTGTGTCTGTGTGTGTGTCAGTCTGTGTGTGTTAGTCTGTCAGTCTGTCAGTCTGTGGACAGCATAACTCAAAAACGAAAAGTCGGTTAAAAACTAAAGTTGGTATTTAAGTTTAATGTCTTTCAAGATGTGACACGAAGATTTTGAAGAAAATAGCCCCACCCTAAACTTCCCTTTACATGGAAGATTATTCGAAAATTTTGATTTTCTTGAAAATGGCTCTAACGATTTTGATTAAAATGTTTGAGATTTTTGATGACAAATGAAATGTATATCTTGAATTTTTTGGCTATTGCCCCTGTAGTCGTATTTACTCTGGATGAATTTTGCATAACTGGTAAACGTTAGAGATAGACCAGATTATACTATACAGAAAATGTAGATCTTGCTAAAATACACAATTTATGTCTCAATAAATTTTCTTGTAGGGTGAACCATTTCGGAGATATTCCTTGTTATGTGTCTGAGTTTCAGAAAACTTAGAACTTTCGTGAAATAGGTCATCGCTGTTCATTTTTTTATATGTTAAGTGTGCAAAGACAAATGTTTATCTCAACTAACAAAAAAGAAGATATAGGAATAAGAGTTTGTAAGAATGGTTAGTTCAAGAGTAGAAAAAGTCATGTGAGTGGAACATATCAGATTTTTAATGATATTTTACAGAATTTAAATGACTATTTCATACATAGACGTTAAATTATTATATGCACATTATCAACTGGTATTCTTTTGTTTTGTACAAATTATTACTATGTCATTGTTTCGCTTAATAAGCGTCGCCAACTGTAGCCATAAATCCCTGAAAACAGCTTACTACATGCTACAATCGATTAACAATCAAAATAATTCTCCATTTCGATTTGAAAAATGTGTTGTTAACAATTTTATTTTAATAATTAGTGATTTGTTCCAGAAGAAAGGTTATTTGCTAACGCTAAACATAAAGAGAGATTTATTTGAGATTATAAACTGGTTTTCTGTTATAACTACAAGAGAAGATCTTATAATATATAATCGAAATTGATACATTTTAGGTTACTCTTATACAATTTCTGGACGGATATTTGCAATATAGTATTTAAATGCATATCTTATTTATGAAATAGTCCAGATAAATATCATTCGACGGTCTGACTTCCCAGAGAAATTCTCTCGCCCCGCACAAAGATCAGGAGAGAAGATAGATTTTGAGACAATAGTGGTTTGTCATTTTAGAAATCACGTGCTATTGTTTCTAGGAAAGTATGTAAATTAAGATTAAAAATATTAAACATATCTTTCTGTACTCTAGTCGCTTTCACATATTCGTTGTTGTATCTATTAGTTTTCCCAGACTGGACTGTGATGAGGTCACTATTATCCATTTGAAGTAATTCTTATTTTTCCAGCATGGGTCACTTGTGATATATGAAATATGAACAGTCGTGCTTTATTTTCCACATTGTGCAAGCTACCTATTACATACCAGTTAATTTCAGATTACTTGTAAAACATCATAACATAACTGTCATAACAGTAAATAACAGTAACATAACGTAAATAGAAAAAGCTGTTTTTAATAAATACTAGAACATGTAGTGGATCATGTGGCGTTATACTGGTGTAAGTTTGAAACATTAGATGTTTTATATCTTTATCAGAACGTAAATCAGAAAACACGCCGGTGGGTTGTCTGTACTCAAACACACTTAAGATGGTATTGTTCTGGTGAAACAGACGCATGATTATCAGAGCAACAGGTTGCTAATTTACGTGAAACGTGAACAACGTTTTGTCGCCAGCATGTCAACTGTTTTAACACGAAAAAAGTAAGCCCTGGTATGCTAACTTACATATAGAAGCATGACAATTATAATATGTGAAACTTATCCCTCTATTTCACGATGTATATGCCACTCTTCTTCTAATCCCCAAGTCGGTTGAGGTGTCCCTGTCACAGGTACCTTAAAGGAAGTAATTAATTGATTCTTACAGGCCAGGCGAAATGGACTGGCCATGCATTCAAAGCAGAATGTCATGAGTAATCTCAGTGATCGCAATAAAATATGGCTTTAGTAAAGGATGGGGAGGACGCACGTAAAACAACAATGAATGATGACGGTGCATTAGACCACAGTTGCATGGATTTTGATTATTCAAAAAGAAAAAGAAACAAAAGAAACTACAATAATAGTGAAATAAATTGATACATTTATAACATAAATAACTATCAATATTATTTGATTGTTGAATGCTAATATAATATGAAAATAACAAAAACCCTGTCACGATATTCTAAACTAAACATCCTGGTTGCCAAATAGCAACACTGCAGTAGATGGTTAATTGGTCAAACATTTTTGGATCAAGAGAACATAATAACTCAAAAAAAATGTCCCAGAGCTCCAGCTGATTTTTCTCATTAACTTTTCAGACGTTTCTGTCTCTCCCTCTCCCTCCCTCCCTCTTTCTCTCTGTCTGTCTTGCTCTCTATAAGGACTTATTACGTACAGAGACAAGGTATTGCACTCTACCCAAAACTTCGATAAAGAGATTTCATTATAAATACACGTTTTGAGACTTTCTTAATTAGAAAAAGATTTTTTTTTCAAAAGGTCCGTGTGTGTGTATGTCTGTGTCTGTGTGTCTTGAACGTAGGTAACTCAAACACCAAAAGTTGGTTAAATATAAAAACTTGTTCAGCATCTTCCACACATCTGCCATACGAGAACTTTCAGCAAAATCCCCCAAACATAGAGCGCTCTTTAAATGGAACATTTTCCGAACATTCTGATTTTATAAAAAATGAGTAACGATTGTGATTAAAGTGCCATATCTTTAAGGTATAGGTAGTCATCACAAATGAAGTAAGTATAAGGATAGTATTATACAAGAAGGGCGCTCGTGATATAATATTTGTAGCAATCCACCCATGTAGAGCTGAGTATAAGGATAGTATTATACAAGAAGGGCCATCGTGACGTAATATTTGTAGCAATCCACCCATGTAGAGCTGAGTATAAGGACAGTATTATACAAGAAGGCCCATCATGATGTAATATTTGTAGCAATCCACCCATGTAGAGCTGAGTATAAGGATAGTATTATACAAGAAGGCCCATCATGATGTAATATTTGTAGCAATCCACCCATGTAGAGCTGAGTATAAGGACAGTATTATACAAGAAGGACTATCGTGACGTAATATTTGTAGCAATCCACCCATGTAGAGCTGAGTATAAGGACAGTATTATACAAGAAGGGCCATCATGACGTAATATTTGTAGCAATCCACCCATGTAGAGCTGAGTATAAGGACAGTATTATACAAGAAGGGCCATTATGACGTAATATTTGTAGCAATCCACTCATGTAGAGCTGAGTATAAGGACAGTATTATACAAGAAGGCCCATCATGATGTAATATTTTTAGCAATCCACCCATGTAGAGCTGAGTATAAGGATAGTATTATACAAGAAGGGCCATCATGACGTAATATTTGTAGCAATCCACTCATGTAGAGCTGAGTATAAGGATAGTATTATACAAGAAGGGCCATCATGACGTAATATTTGTAGCAATCCACTCATGTAGAGCTGAGTATAAGGACAGTATTATACAAGAAGGCCCATCATGATGTAATATTTTTAGCAATCCATCCATGTAGAGCTGAGTATAAGGATAGTATTATACAAGAAGGGCCATCGTGACGTAATATTTGTAGCAATCCACCCATGTAGAGCTGAGTATAAGGACAGTATTATACAAGAAGGGCCATCATGACGTAATATTTGTAGCAATCCACTCATGTAGAGCTGAGTATAAGGACAGTATTATACAAGAGGGCCCATCATGATGTAATATTTTTAGCAATCCACCCATGTAGAGCTGAGTATAAGGATAGTATTATACAAGAAGGGCCATCATGACGTAATATTTGTAGCAATCCACTCATGTAGAGCTGAGTATAAGGATAGTATTATACAAGAAGGGCCATCATGACGTAATATTTGTAGCAATCCACTCATGTAGAGCTGAGTATAAGGATAGTATTATACAAGAAGGGCCATCATGACGTAATATTTGTAGCAATCCACTCATGTAGAGCTGAGTATAAGGACAGTATTATACAAGAAGGCCCATCATGATGTAATATTTTTAGCAATCCATCCATGCAGAGCTGAGTATAAGGATAGTATTATACAAGAAGGGCCATCGTGACGTAATATTTGCAGCAATCCACTCATGTAGAGCTGAGTATAAGGATAGTATTATACAAGAAGGGCCATCGTGATGTAAGTTATATTTGAGGCAATCCAATTAAAGGCAAATGGGCAGTAATGTCGTTGTCCAGGAACCAGAGAATCAAGTTGTGGGCACACACGCAACAGATAATCTAAATCGGATTACAATGGCTGATTGTCAGCAAACATGTTTCACGGGTCCGCCCTATATAGCCTTCGGCGCATGCCCATTAGTGCATTTTACAATGCTGCTCAGGACATAATCTTCTCAAGGACCGCTCAGAAGGGATCTTCCTCTCGGTCAGGTTGGAGGGTCAGGCTGCTTCCTCATCATGTGTAGAAAAAATTGAATGTGTTACACTCACATGACTTTCTCTACTCTTGTACTAACCATTCTTACAAACTCTTATTCCTAAATCTTCTTCTTAGTTGACATAAACTTTTGTACAAATTATCCTATTGCTTATTTCCTTGTAGGTGCGGGGAATACTAGAATACAGTAGGCTTTGTGCAATAGTCAAATCTTTTAAAGCTTTGAGATTCCTTCTCTTTGCACACTTAACATGTAAAAAAGTGAACAACGATGTTCCGTTTCACGAAAGTTTGTAAGTTTTCCGAATCTCACACACATAACAAGGAATATCTCCGAAATGGTTCTCCCTACAAGAAAATAGTAATGAAACATAAATTGTGTATTTTAGAAGATCTACATTTTTTGTATATTATAATTTGGTCTATCTCTAACGGTTTAACAGTTATGAAAAAGTCGTCCAGAGTAAATACGACTACAGGGGCTATAGCCACAAAATTCAAGATATACATTTTATTTGTCATACTAATATCTCAAACTAATGGCATTTTAATCAAAATCGTTAGAGCCATTTTCAAGAAAATCAAAATGTTCGAAAGATTTTCCATGTAGAGGGTAGTTTAGGGTGGAGCTATTTTCTTCAAAATTTTCGTGTCGCATCCTTGAAAGACATTAAACTTGAATACCAACTTTGGTTTTTAAGCGACTTTTTGGCTTTTTAGTTAGGCTGTCCACAGACTGACAGACAGACAGACTGACTGACACAAACTGACACACCCACACGGACCTTTTTCTAAAAATGATTTTTTTGGGGTTCAGGGAGTCTCAAAACATATATTTCCGGCGAAAGCTAGACATAGAATTTTTGGGTGGAATACAATAGTTCCCTACTTAATATACGTGGTAGTGAAACTAAAAAATAAGCATCTTACTAGGTAAAAACATACGAAATTATTAGGCCACGAAAGAACATACAACGAATACACAAATAAATTACTTAGTTTCAAGGTGGTAGGTAAAATAGCTGTAATGTACAAATTTCAGACACTCTAGTCAACAAAGTTAATTGTTCATTTCACCATTGCAACTGTTCTGGAGCGTTTCGTGTGTTTGGACAGACATGAACAGAAGAACTCTAACAGGTACTTTATAATAACTAATCCTGCCAGCGAATTTTTTGTTCTTTTCTTTATGAGATGTAGTTTTATCATATTATTCTATGTGTCAGGTCCTGTTTCTTTTTTCTCTCAGTCAGTCCAGGAAGCGTGCTGAGAAAACCCTAACGTGTTGTAGCCAGGTATGAGTACCGGATTCTCCGTTTAAACTCCATCTCAGGTTCCTGTTTATTGTATTAATAATAACTCAAATTTATAGACTCTAGCGGGATGTTCGAGATAGCTATACATTATTAAACGGTTCTCATTTCGTTTTATGAAGCAGTTATACTTCATGTCTTTAAATAGTTGTATTCCCAGTAGTAAATCAGGTGCTTGTTGCCTTTAATGCCACGAACCAACGCTCCACAGAAGAGCATATTCCCGTGACATACGACACGGAGCAATGTAAGCATTGCACTGTGATTAGGTGCTATCTAAGTGCTCAAGTTCGGAGTCCGAACTTCAATGTAGCTTCATGATTTGATTAAGATAATACTCGATTGTTCTTAAATATACAACAGGGATGTCCAACCGTCTCTCTTTGGAGAACCTTACGTAATGAGCGGCTATCCCCACTCCACTCCTCAGGAGGGGAATGCGGTCAGTATCCATTGACGGACACAAACAGGTGATTCTGTGTCCGTTTCTAAGTCATACCTTGAATTTTCTGGGAATATTCTCAGAAGACCTCTTCATTCTGGAGGATTCTTGCATAAATGCTAAAAAGTAAGAGACAGACAAGCTTACTAAAAAAATCTGATGTATTGCACTCACATAACTTTCTCTATTCTTGTACTAACCATTCTTACAAACTCTTATTCCTATATCTTCCTCGTGTTAGTTGAGATAAACATTTCCAGAAATCATTTTTTGAAGCTTTGAGATTCCGTTCTCTTTGCACACAACATATACAAAAATGTTCCATTTCACGAAAGTTTTAAGTCTTCCAAAAATGACACAAATAACAAGCAATATCTCCGGAATAGTTCACTCTGCAAAAAATGTATTCAGTCATAAATTGTGTGGTTTACCGAGAGCTACATATTTTGCATATTAAGATTTTGTCTATCTCTTACGGTTTACGAATTATTCAAAGGTCATCCAGAGTAAAGACGATTACATAGGCTGTATCCAGAAAATTCAAAATATGCATTTCATTTTTCATACAAATATCTTAAACATATGACATTCTAATCAAAATCGTTAGAGCCACATTCAAGAAAATCAAAATTTTCGAAAAATTTTCCATTAAAAGGGTAGTTTAGGTTGGGGCTATTTTCTTCAAAATCTTCGTGTCGTCTCCTTGAAGCAAATTAAACTTAAATACCAACTTTAGTTTTTAACCGACTTTTAGTTTTTGAGTTATGTTGTCCACAGAGTGACACACAGACCACAGACACACACTCGGACATTTTTCTGAAAATGCTTTTTTTTTTAATTCAGGGTCACTCAAGGCATATATTTCCAGTGAAATCTCGACATCGAATTTTTGGGTGGAATACAATACTTCCTCGGCTTATTAGCAGAGAAAGCAAAAATGTGTATCTCGTTAAAATACACAATTTGTGTCAAATATATCGTTTTCCTTTTGAGTGAACCATACCCAAGATATTCTTTCTTATTTGTTTGAATTTGCCAATACATATACTTTTTTTTTTTAAATGTGAATATGTTATTCGTTTTTTTTTTATCTCATTGTCTTCCAAAGAGAACAGGATTTCAGAGGCATTGAATAGCAACCAGCCCTTAAAACATTTCACTGCCACTTAAAACCCACTTTATTCCTATATTTTGCTCACAGCTACAAGAAAATTAGCATAAATACTTTCTGAAAATGTAGATTAAAAAGAGGAAGATAGAGAAATAAGCATGTGCAAGAATAGTGTGTATAAGAGTGAGTATATCTCTACATATATTTGCGAGTAGTTGCTCCAAATTGAACTATATTAAAATTCTCTATCGCAATAGGTTACACGACAATCACTTGGTGTATTTTCTAAGGCTATACACTTCGACTTTGTTACCAAATTTTGATTGGCTTGTTAAAAACGTACCAAATAAGTCACTAATGAGTAGATGTTTATCGCATAAGATTTGAAAGTGGTTTCGTATTTCAAACGCAACGTACATGTAGCCAACCCGCCACTGCAATGCAATGCACAGCTGGGGGTTAGAGGTAAAGTTCACATATAGTGGAAAGAGGTAAAGCCATGCTCCCCTCTTTCGCAAAGGTTGGACATCGTTGGTCTACAATTTCCTTTTTCTTTCCTTCTGCCTCCTCCTCTTCTCGAATGTGAAGTAAAGTAATCTTAAAGAGGTAGCCCTAAAGTTTACTTCAAATGCTTATTTTTTATCTGCTATCTGCTTAGGTTAAAAAAGAGCAAAGGATATACAAAGAGGGGAACACCTCGTGTACCGCGACCTACGCAGATATATTGTGGCTAATACCCCCAGGAGGCAGGTATGAAGTGAGGGAACCGCAGGATACCACAGGGCGACAGAGACGTGCAGAAATCCCTAACAAGTGCTGGGATCTCTTCATCCCGGCGCCAGACTTGCCGAGCAGCCACCACAATACGGATCTGCTGTCGTACAAGCGTCCCCACACACGGGGAACACCGGTCGCCCAGCGCCGAGAACAGCACTTATCCACGCCATCTGTCCGGCACCGCCAAGCACACCTGAAAAATGATACGGACATGGAATGAAAGAAAATGATAAAAGGAAACCGTGGTATGAAATTGTGCATTCCAACATTCGCCTAAGTGACAAGAGCAAACCACAGCAAAGCCCAAGTAAGGGTAATTACAAGTTTGTGAGAGTGGAACCCGCGACCTCCTGAATGCAGGCCACATACTTACCGCCTGAGCTATCTCGCTTGGTGAAACCTTCCCTTAAGCTGTTCTATTCGTAAAATGTTATTTTAGATATTGTTGGGGACTTGCTTTATGCTGTTATGAGAAATTAAGTAGCCAGCAAGGTCTTATTTAGAGGTCAAAGCACCCATCTGTGTATATAAATTACTTATTTGACAGAGGTAGAATTTAAGGACCAGACAATTATTCATCACGGCGACTGGGCGTGTGGTATTTATTCAAGGTACCGTTCGTTGAGCTGATACGCTTTAACAAATACAAACATTTATCACTAGCACTGTGACAACCTTGTTAGTTACACATTCAGCGCTTTTATTCAAGTGTTTGCCCCCGGTCTGTAGGTACATCATTCCCGCATTTTTATAACTACGTGTAAAGGGCACAACGTGGAATAAATAAGGTCAGCATTGACCGCCACTTAAGAAGCCTCTGTAGATAAAACGGATTACATCTTGTTGGCTAAACTAACTTCGTCTGTGTAATCAAATAAAGAAAAGTTGTAATCACATTTCTGTGGTGGACAACTTTAATCCCTAGAGAAACTGCAGCAGAAGTTAGTGTTGAAATGTTGGTACAGAAACTGGGATGATGTGGAAACCAGAGGTGGGCAGTGAGGTATATTTTCAGCTACCCCCCCCCCCCCTTTGCCCTATCCGGATAATGATGTATGACCCAATGCCAACTTCGATCAAAGGCGATCTTTTGTGACTGTGCCCCGTCGGATTGATGTATATTTCTTTTTTCCATTCACCCACACACACACACACACACACACACACACACACACACACACACACACACACACACACACACACACACACACACACACACAGACACACAGACACAGACACACAGACACACACGCGCAAATATCCATGCCCGAGGTAGGACTCGAACCCGCGACTCCTGCCAAAGACATACGCTCTAGCAGCCACGGCTACGAGGGCCAGCACATTACAAGAGTGGTCCACCGCAGACACTGAAGCACAAAGTGTAGGAAATATTAACCATAACATTACCAAGGCGGGGGGAGGGAGAGGAGGAGGAGGGGGGTACCTTATACTCCCCTTCTGCAATTTTTTAAATTCTGTCATTTAATTTTTTGATTAAAGGCATGTGGTTAGTAGTTGTTGTCAATCTCTGTTTATACTATTGAATTGCGTAATTGATTCAAAGTCGGTCTTTTTCAGAAACAATGAAATAGCAAGTTGGTCATAAAGTACTGCCCCGTTGGTATGTGATTCATATAAAAGTAAAAAAGGAATAGTTAAACAATGTTAAACATTACGTTTATAATCATGACAAGAAATAATCTTACTATAATTTTAAAATAAATTTGTTTTAAAAATTGTTCAAACATTTTGTTACCAGTGGTGGTCACAAAGTGGTAATATACATTTTGGAATAAGGCTTAGCATTGCTAGAGTTAATCTTTAAAAAAGGCTGTAAGCATGCGGGATTTGTTGCGCCTGAAAATAGACATATCATTCATAGTCACTGGATAAGCAGGCGGCCATATTGATCAATAGCACAAAATAGGTATCGTAGTCTGCTACAGTATCACGTGCTGTTCTTTCAAGCTGACGACTTTGTAAGCTTTATTAACAGTTAAAAGCACAAACCTTTATTTGATACCATTAATACGAATGTTTTTATATTACTAAGGAAGCTTATCAAGCCAGAGAGTTTTTAAAATTCTTTCGCGGACATTTTTTCCGCCATAACCTTTCATTTTTCTCAACAACTGGCTGGGTTTCATATCACCTAGTTCTATTTCGCTTACCAATTTCTTTATTTGGCGTTCTTTGCTTTCTTTCAACAGCATTAGTAGCCTTTCCTTCGCCAAGGAATACATATTCTTGGTGCTGGTTAATCCCAAGCTCACGTCACTCACTCACTTACTTACTCATTCACTCACTCACTCACTCACTTACTCACCCACTCACTCACTCAATCACTCACTCACTCACCCACTCCCTTAACCATTCACTCACTCACTCACTCACTCACTCACTCACTCACTCACTCACTCACTCACTCACTCACTCACTCACTCAACTACTCATTCTTCGCAAGACAACTTCCAACTCTAGTATTTTAGAAATACATCTTTTTATGACTCACATACTTAGCTCTCCTTATAGCTAGTACCAATCTTATTTAGGGGATGTTTAGCATTACAATACTGTCATATTTTTCAATTTAGATCAGTGTGTTTAATTGTGATGTGCCCTTAACTGCGCTGAATTTTGTTAGTCTTTTACATATGAGCAAAAAAAAAAAAAAAAAAAAAAAAAAAAAAAAAAAAAAAAAAAAAAATGTTACGTATACGAATATCAGATCTTAATTTTCAATGACAGTGATGCGTCATCGAGGCAAATCCCAAAATTTACTTAGTTCGTATCCGATGGAGCCCCTTAGTGAATATGTATCCACATTCTATCTTAAACCTGGCTTCTGAGGAGAGAAAATGTTGCACTGCGTACACTTTTCAGTTACACACATTTGTCTTCTTCTGCCTCTTCCTTTCATGATTTAGGCCAAGTGGCCTGTTCCGGCCTCATCCTATCTCTGCCTTGGTCGTCCAGGATCACGTCGTCCTCTGGGTTTATAACATAGGATTATTTTTGGCATTCTCCTATTATCTATTCTATTCAGACGTTTCCCATTTATGCTTGTATTGGTCTATTTTTCATTTATTGCATATATATTCAATATGTTTCTAATTTCTTGATTTTTAATTTTATGCAGTTTTGTATCTCCTAACACTGATGTAAGAGATCTCATTCATGATGCCTCATTACGATTATGATCTTTTTTCTTTTATCCAGGACTCACAGTCATAGATGAAGGCCGATACTGCCATTATTTTATAAAACTTCATCTTAGTGTCTATTCGAGTTGTTCTTGATGTTCTTTTAATTGTTTCAAATTTCATTTGATATCTACTTAGTTTATTTGGAATATCCTGATCAAAATTATAAGTAATATCGCGGCCTAAATAATTGAAACGTACTTGTTCCAGGCATTTACACACACACACACATTAGTCCAGACTAAATGTTGGAAAGGTTGTTTTGAAAGCTGCAGGTCTGACCTTTAGCAGGTACCTATTGGGTTGAATGACCTCGCTATGCGTAGCCTAGCCACGAAGGGTAACTACATTACCAGTTCGGTCCAACTTTGGGATCATACAATAACATATATGATTTTTATTTGCTCTACCACGCACATGGCGGTTGAGAAGATACCGCATTATACCGACAAATTCCTTACCGACATTTTACCGGAAGTACGTGGTTTGATGCCCCCGAATTAAAAATAGAAAAAGGTCCTCTGTAAAAGTGTCTGTGAACAGCGTAACCCGAAAACGAAAAGTAGGATAAACATCAAATTTGCTATTCAAGAAACCCAAACTAATCTTTATAACAAACATCTTTCGAAATTGTTTTTCTTCTTAACCCGGTGCGCATGATGCTGACGGAAACCAAACGCTATTCTTCCCTGTCTCTCCACTATTGAGAATACAAATTTCTTGAAATCATGGCCTTTTCTGCCGCTTCTATCCATGTCGTTGCTGTTCGGCCTCTTTTCGTTCTTTCTAATGGGGCCCATTTCTAATTTGACGTGGAAGTCGTTCCTCCGTCATTCTTTTTTAAGTGCCCATACAAGTGGAGTAAATAACGGTCCCACAGACCCCGCGGCGAGGGAGGTCCCCGATCTTTAGGGACCCTCAGACTGCCTTTTAGTGTTCTTAAAAAGGACATTTTATACTCAATGCAACCATGGAAAATTGCTAGGGAGAAGCGTTGGAACAGATGCAGTGTACTGATGGCATAGAAGTGAACACTTCCTACCCTTTCTTGCCTGAAAGTGTGAAACAACCTTACTTCCAAGTGTGTATGCTCTCAAAATCATGCACAATCATATAGAGCACGATATTTTATTAAATACGGTTGTTATAAAAGACGAACAAACTACATAGTAACTACGACTACTGCCTATGCGAAAATGTAGACGACTGGCCAATAAATTGGATTATTTTAGAATTTAGTCATACGGTATAAACATAAATTAATACGTGTTGTTCCAAGCAGTTGTTCAGTGTTATTGCTTCTGAACGATATCTGAGGTACCACAAATAGAAGTTTGTTTGGGTTAATACCCGAGTTACGATTTTGTTCCAACTATGTGCATTATGCGTTTAGCGAGTGTATATTGTTTATTTAGGAAAAATAACCATAAGTGTTGATAAACTGGGAGTGTTATTTTAACAATTCGCTAGGTTGTTTGTTTAAAAAAAGTGCATTATTAGGTGAGTTTATTTTACTTTCATGCTTACCATGTGAGTAAATATGTAATATTTTAATCTCTCCACTTTTAACCTTTATTAATAGGTCCTCGAACATTTATTTGTAGGGGGCCCCAAAAACCTTAGCTACCAGACTGGTCCATAAAATTGCAATCGTTTTGTTTCTATTATATATATGATGTCATGTTGTTCCTCTACTATCATAATTTCTATTACTTATCTATTCTTTATTCTTTCTTTTCTTGACTTTCCTTTTCTTGTCAACGCAGAGTTGGTGTTAAATAGGATATATCAGATAGCGGAGCAGTTATAATTTATCTTCGTTACAAAATGTCGTTTAATTCTTCATGGGAAGATTTATGTTTTGTCGTCAATAACGAAGGGAAAGCCCAATGCTTAGTTTGTAAACAAATTAACAATATAGCACCTAAACTTGACATTTTTATAACTCCATTTTCAGCGCGTGTTGAGAAAGCAGTGCCAAATATCCAAGCAGAGGTGATAAAGCTACAGTGGGACATAATCCTAAAAGTCAGGTACTGCCACTGCACCGGTGGTTTAATCAAATTTTACAAAACAATAATTTTCCAAAATTCGGGCACTTGCCTTAAAATTTGAGTCAATGTTTGATACAACTTATGTATGCGAAGAAATGTTTTGAATTATGAATTTAAATAAAAGTAAAAGCAGAATAATTCTGTCTGATGCTGCCTAAGAGACGCTACTGCGAATTTCTAATACAAAGTCTATTGTACCGAATGTTTGTGAATTAGTTGCAGCAAAATGATGTCAAAATCGACCTAAATGATAAATGGTAAATGGTAACCAAAATATAGGTAGAGAATAGATTGTGTGTTTGTGTGTGCACAAAATTGTCATTAATAATTGATTTGCCAAGCTGCACGCTGATATGACGATCTGCGCCCCATTCAACAATCAATGCAACATTCGCCTCAGCCCAAGTACTTCGGCTACCGCTACCACAATACCTTCCTCTGCCATTTCATCTTCCCCCAGTCCTCCGGTACCCAGCTCAGTACCGGTGCTACTGCTGGTGCCGGCCGGGGCCCTGATGAACGAGGCTACAGGTCGCAGGAAGAGATCACAGAGACGCGCGGAAGTCCCTAAAAGTTCCAGGTTCAAAAACCGGTCCCACTGTAGGTGCTGTCTAAAGAGGGCAATGAACGACCCGTGAAATGAACAGCCCTCCAATGTTCATGGGAAGCAATCTTTTCTTTGAGCATGTATCTGCGTCATCTATCCGACATCACCATGAAACCTAGAAACATGATAAGGATTGAAATTAAAGCCAAATGAAGGAAGGAAAAATTGTAGTAGATAAGAAACCATCCAGCATTTGCCTATCGACCAGGAAAAACACGAAAAACCCAAGGTCAGAGTGGGTTGTCACGGGAATCAACCCGTGAGTTCCCGAGTGCGGTTAAGTAACTATCTCCTGGAGTGACATTGCAACCTAAAGGGATTTTATATTCCTTCGGCCATTCTTGGTTAAAAATGTACCATGTAGAATAGTCATTTATGTTATTAGTATATAATCTAATTGTGACACGAGTGGTATGTGTTGAACGTGTGTGTTACGTAATTTTATGCGGTTTTAGCGTTAAAATAGTAAAAATAATTAATAAATTTGCTAACTGAACAATTATGCGTCAGATATAACAGACGCACTAATGAAAAAGACAGGCTATGGCGTGAACTGCAGTGACGTAATTCTCCTAGCCCAGTCATGGCCTAATGAAGTAAAACCACAGTCGCCTAATACATCCATATTCTAAACAGCCAAGAAATTTGGTTTTTTCAATGTTGCTGCACTTGCAAGTGGCGATATCAGATTTTCTTACAGGCACTTTGGAGGAAATTAGGCTGTGGCGATGATGACGTCATTGCTATCTTGTTGCCATGCTAATTATATCATTCATTTTCCGGAAATGGTACCAGAAATAGGGTAATTTTACACTTTTATGCCGTCATAGTAAGCTGTTTTAATGCTAATATTACATAACCATTTTTTGACGCCCACTGATTCCAAAAAAAAGGCATTTTTAGAAAAATGTGTGTCTGTGAACAGCATAACTCAAATCTAAAAGTCGGTTAAAAACCAAAGATGATATTTAAATTTAATATCTTTCAAGGATGCGTCACGAAGATTTTAATCCTAAACTACCCTTTACATGGAAAATTTTTATTTCCTCAAAAATGGTAACGATTTTGATTCAAATACTACATGTTTAAGATATTTTTATGGCAACTGAAACGTATATTTTGAGTTTTCTGGCTATAGCTCACGTAGACCTGTTTAGTCTTAATGACTTCTGCATAACTGGTAAACCGTAAGAGATTGACCAAATCTTACTATACAAAAATGTAGATCTCGTTAAAGTACACAAGATATGTCCGAATGCATGTTTTGTGGAGTGAATCATTTCGGAAATATTATTTGTGTGAGTTTTGAAATACTTAAACTTTTCTCAAATGGAAGGGTGTAGTTTACTTTTTTATCTCTTGGCCGGAATTTCAAAAGCAATTTTAAAACATTTGACTATCACTGAAAGCCTACCGTATTCCCATGTTTCCTTTGCAGCTATAAGGAAATAATCAGTGAGATAATTTCTACACATGTTTATCTCAACTAACGTGAACAAGACAGAGGAATAATCGTTTGTAAGGATAGTTAGTACAGAATAGTTAGAGAAAGTCATGTGAGTGCAACACATTAGATTTTTTGTTTCAAGCCGTTGCGCTGTTTAACAAGAGTTCAGTATTTATCCAGAATGGAGAATGGTTAGGAAATATTGCTTTATTTTTGTCGTCACTTGAGAGGAAGATCGACATACAGTCTTACATACATACTATGTGTGTACCCACCCAATGATTGCTGAAGTCATTTTGAGAGAGAGAGACTAGTTTATTTTTCTAGTTTGTCTGCACGTCCACAAAGGCCAGAGTTTATAGAGCAATTTGAAAGTACGGATAAGAACGTGTCGGTATATTACCGAGAATCGAGATAAGGAGCGCTCGGTAGCCGTGATCATCACTGCAGGAATGTAAAGAGGAATGCTAAATGGCCAGGTTTTGCAGCAATGGCGAGGTAGACGGCAAATTAATAGCTGGAACTCTTAATTAAAACCAGAAGCTATTAAAAAACCTAATGAGTCCGGGGAATAAAAACAAAATGAGAGAACTGCTACCGAAGACGAATTCTCTAATCATGTAAACCATTCCGATACGAGCGACGTCTAACTCCCTGTCTTGAAAATTAATTCACATTCTGACGGCTCTGGATAAGATTGCATCATGGAACTTGCTTTATTAGAGAACGGGTACACTCTCGCTTAACACGCGATGTCAGCTCATCATCGTGTCGTATAAAAGTCCTGCCAAGTATGTCTACCTTTGAGTAAAACAATATACAAAAATACTAGCGGATCCGACAAATGTTGTCCTGTTCAAACGTTGTGTGAATAGACTAAAATATCACTGTGAAAGAAACAACAATCAAAACATCGATAATATGCGAATTTCTCTTCTTCTGTGGGTTGGAAGTCTGCATTGCGCATTTTCTGTACCGGGAAGAGGGCCATATTTGTTGTAATTACTTGATTATATTACTGTATAGGAAAACGTGCTAAATAGGGCGGGTGGGTGGGTGGGTTCCAGCCTGTACCTATAATGCACATCACAGCATCTCTAACTAATATACTTCATTCTCTTTAATCTGAACAACGAACGTTAGCTTACATTATAAACAGAGAGGCGTAATCACCTTAAGAACGCACGCTCGATTCGCTCAAGTGATTTGTTATGACTAGTATGTGCTAATTAAACTCAGGGGAACCATGCCCAGAGGTGGTTGTGCTTTCTTGGGTGGGAAATGCTGCATATTGAAGGAAAACCTCTTATTTATCTACCTTTGTTATCTATCTCCTTTGCTTTTATAATGATTACTACCATTTGAGGTATTAAGCATTTCCAAAATATTCGTGAAGATATACAGGTTCCTTTGTAAGTACTCCAAAAATTAACCGATTTTAATTATTTTTATATATATTGTTCGTATTTATTTATGAAAACATATCCCGGTGCCGTACAGAATGCATTTGCATAGATTTAAGTTTAAAGTAACATAAATCACATAGGTAACAATTACAATCAATGTCCACAATTTTCATCTTGAACAATGTACAAGTGCAGGCGATGTTCCTCTCATTGTGCACCTCCGAGAACTTACGAGGAGTGATCATCTGTACTGTAGTTACAATTCTGTCCATCAATTCAGGGATGGCTTAGTTGCATACATTCTGTCTGTAGGAAAGGGTCTAAGGGACTCAGATCAGGAGATTGCGGAGGCCAAGAAATGGAACCTGAAGAATATGTATCCGATATGCTCAGAAATTAAGCAGTTTTCGTAAGATGCGCCATGAAGAACTAGGAGAAATGCTAAATCCTAAGCAAGTTTGGAGGTTGATTCTTTTTTGGGCTGATAATGAAACACCGTGGACACTTTCTATGTTTTCTTTACATGTTGCAGAAGCACGCCTACCTGATCTTCTCTTCTCTTTTACGGATCTTGTTTTCTGAACGTTTTACTAAATGATAGGGTGGTCTTGCTGTTAGGCACCTGATAACCAAAGTGCCGTCGGAATAAACGCTGAATTTCAGTCACAGGTGTCTGGATCTCCCACCAGGCGACAACTTTTCTTCATTGTAGTAAAGTTAATCGAGTACTTGGCATCTATTTCTTCATTCCACCCTTTTAAACATAACAAAAAACAAATGACAAAAACAACAAACATTCCACCAAAATCAAGCGGTGCTCAAGGACAGTTGCACCCTGACTGGCAGCCCTTTAATCCTCAACCTCATTTTCACCCGCCACCCTGCAAAACCCCACATCCTGTCATGACAATGGTTAAACCCTAAAAGGTCAGGTACACGTATGAGACACCTCGGGCTGCCCTCAGCCTGCCAACAGATTGATGGTGATGCACTAAACCGCTGACTAGTGTACTTTGGTGGGCACATTAGGAACCGAATCGACTGTGCGGCACCGGGAAATGTTTTTATTAATAAATATGCACAACTTATCCAAAAATAATTAAAATCGGTTAATTTTTTGAATGTCCAGTTGCTTATGAAAGACCCTCTGTAGTGCGATTCATATCAATTGAGTTAGTTTAATCGGCAATAATTTCTCTCTAAAAGCTCGTGGAAATCTAAATTTGTTTTAATGATCTCAGTGGCTATGGGAAAATCAGTACTACTCCCATTATTGCCTATTTTGTTGATTTCGATGGAAATTACGAGTATTGTTGAAATTGTTGAACAGCGATGTCCAACTTTTGCGAAAGAGGGAAGGTTGGATTTATCTCCTTTCACTATACGCGAACTTTGCCATTGCATTGTGTTACAGTGGCGGTTTGGTTTACGTTTGTTTTACGAAAGCACTTTCAAATCTTATGCAATAAACTTCTGTTCATTTAGTGACTTCTTTGCTACTGTATACGTTTAAGAAGTCTATCAATATTTGGCGACAAAGTCAAAATGATAGAAGATACACCGAGTGATCATTGCATAACTTATCGTGAGACAGACCTTTAATATAGTTGTTCAATTTGGAGAAAGTCTGTTCGCAAATATATGTGGAGCTGTACTCACTCTTATACACACTATTCTTGCAAGTGCTTATTTCTCTATCTACTGCATTTTAATCGACATTAAGTACTTGCAGAAATTATCTTTTGGGTAGTTTTCTTGTAGGTGCACGGGGGATATGGGAATACGGTAGGCCTTAAGCGATTGTGCAATACTTTAAGAGCTGGTTGCTATGCGATGCCTTTAAAATTCTATTCTCTTTGCAAGGCCAAGGAATGAAAAAACGAATAACATATTCCTATTTGAGAAAAGTATTAGAAAATTCAAATAAATAAGAAAGAATGTCACGGAAATGGTTCACTCAAAAGAAAAGAGAAGTATTTAATATAAATTGTGTTTTAACGAGATCTGTATTTTGTATTTAGTTTTTGTCTGTTTCTTACTGTTTACCACTTATGTAAAAATCATCCAGAATGAAGAGGTCTTTTGAGGACATTCCCAGAAAATTCAAGGTATGACTTAGTAACTGCCATGGAGTCGTCTATTTGTGTCCGTCAGTGGATACTGACTATCTGGTTGTTTTTACATGTCACAGGCAAGAGCTGATTAACCTCCGACTGAAGGACTGGAGTGGACAATGACAGCTAATTACGTAAGCGTCTCCAAAAAGAAAAGGTTGGACATCACTGTTGTTGAGTCTTTAGTTTGCAGTAATAGCAGAAGCATGAGAACTCACTTCAGGAGCGTGTTTTTATTCTGAAAAGGTATTGCAAGACAAATTCATTGATAACCCGACGGGAATTTTGAAGAGAATGTAATGCGTGTGATGTTCCAACCATCTTATCGATAGTAGAAAAAAACTAGAGACAAAGGTGCTCTGGTCAATGAGAGTGGAAGTCATAGACCATCATGGAGTGCAGAGTCTATCGATAATGTTCGACGACGCTTACTGAACACTTATTGGGTCCAAAGATCATTCTTAGGATTTTCTTTTCAAAGATTAACAGTTTTTGTTTTATTGATTCCTTCAGTATCCAAGCTTCACAGCCATATGTTACAACTGGTCCCATTATGGGGCTATATAGTCTTAATTTGGCTTATTTTGTATTAATTTACTGTTAACTAGGCTTTGGTTGGCAAAATAGTCTCTGTTACCATTGGCAGATGATTCTTTTATTTGATCTTCTATGGAGTTATTTCTATTTATGAACATGCCATGTCATTGATTCTAATTTTTTAATATTACGATTTCAGTAGTTACATTTGAGGTACTTGGTTTTATTTTCATTTATTATCAGAGAAAATTAATACATAACCAATATTGTACATTTCATTAGGGCAATAACGTTAAGTTGGCTTGGATATTTTAAGAGAATAGAACATCAAAGTCTAGTAAAAGAAACATACAGGGTGGAAGGGAAGTTATTACATTCCTTCGTAATGTGTGTTTCATTGAAGCATTGCAAACAAAATGGTCGAATGACATTTTGTTCTTTAATCAGTCGGTTTCGAAAAAAATAAATGGTTTTTGATCCCAATTGGATGCGTAATTTCAGAAGAATGTACAAATACAATAGTCTGTTACTTGTAAGATACGTAGAGTAAGTTATTTCTGACATAGTTTCGGTAGTAATTATGGGATATTACGCAGAGTTTCGAAATAATTAACCAATTAAAAGACGCGAGGGAATATTTCGAGCAGCTCTTTCAGAAGTGAAGTAACTCGAAAACGTTGCATTAAGGTTGGTGAGGGAATTGACTGGTTTCTGGATGTAAATAGATTGGGTGTTTTCGCGTAATGTTTTGGGAGCTAAGGCTTGTGATTGGCCAACACTCGCACCGTAAACACGGAAGGACAAGGCAGAGCATGTGTTTATGTTATCAAGAACTACCTTTACTGTGTTTGTTTATGTACCGAGCTAGGGAAAGTGACACCCACACAATCTGCAGTGTCGTCAGCTTGTTTTCAACAAAACTACAATATCTTGGTAGGAAATGATTAGGGACAAAAACGTAAGATAGAAAATATGTTCCAAATACCCAGATTTACCACTGGTTTAAATTAATGTAATGACTTCCTTTCCACCCGGTAAAAATGCAAACTCTTGGGAGCTAAAGCAGCTGGTAGATAAAAAATCCGTTGGAAAGATGATATTATAAACCATTTGAGAAAGTTAAAAATGCCAAACTAGTCAGTGACTATACGGAACAGAAATGTCAGGAAAGGAATTACTGAGAAGGTGAATATATTCAAGTTTGAAGTCGTGGTGCCTTGACAAGAAAGCTTTTCTCATCCTAGTTTAGATTAAAAGGCCGCGCGCGATTAGCTGTTAGCTAAAGACAATGCTGATGTCACTTATGGCCGTAGCTCAGATAATAGATAGTTCGGCTTCCAGAACAGCATGAGCGTTTTGGCAGGTGCAGTCAAACAAGTAATGTATCATTCATTCAGCATGAACGCGGCGACTATTCTTCACTGACAGGACCAGAGTGACGAAAGAATGAGGCGATCGTGTTTTAATAGGCTTATCTCCATGCGGACCACCATATACCTACCTTCCAGAACACACTACAACCAGCCACATGTTTATGTCGGCTTGCGTTGCTTTTTATGGTTCTTTGTAAAATTCTGTTGAATCTGACCAAATGGACTTATTGTATGTCAGTTTTTCTAGTAGTCTCTCTGTTAGAGGTCTGTCAGGACCGAGCCCGAGAATACGTTATAGCAGGGGTGTCCAACCTTTTCTCTTTGAAGAACCTTACGTAATGAGCGGCTATACCCTACACCCCTCCTTCAGGAGGAGGAACAGACAGTCAGTACCCAGTGACGGACACAAACAGGCGATTCCATTGCAGTTCTAAGTCATACCTTAAATTTTATAGAAATGTCTTCAGAAACCGCTCCATTCTGGATAACGTTTGCATAGATGTTGAAGCTTGCTAAATAACAAATGGCTAAACCACACGGTTTATGTCAAATACTTCTTTTTTCTTTTGAGTGAACGATTACCGAGATAGTCCTTTTTATTTGTTTGAATTTGCCAATACATATACTTTTTTCCAAATAGGAATACGTTATTCGTTCTTCTATCCCTTGTCCTTGCAAACAGGACGGGATTTCAAAGGCATCGCATAGCAACCAGCTCTTAAAATATTTCACTATAGCTTAAAGCCTACTTAACTTTATAGGAATAGTTAGTAAAAGAGAAATTCATGTGAGTGCAACACATCAGAGTTATTTTTGTTCCTCTACTAGGTAGAGTAAGTATGGCAAGAATTGTACTCAGCCCAAAATTTCGATGTCGACATTTCACCGGAAATGTATGTTTTGAGGCCCCCTGAAACCAAAAACTAAACATTCTTAGAAAAAGGTCCGTGTGTGTGCGTGTGCATGTGTGTGTGTGTGTGTGTGTGTGTGTGTGTGTGTGTGTCATACTGTACACAGCATAACTCAAAAACAAAAAGTCGGTTAAAAACCAAAGTTGGTATTTCAGTTCTAACACCTTTTAAGGATGCGACACCAAGATTTTGAGGAAAACGTGCAAAATTGTTCGAAAACTTTGATTTTCTCGAAAAGCGCTCAAGTAATTTTGATTAAAAGGTCATACATTAACATATTTTTATGACATGAAATGTACATCTTGAATTTCTGGCTATAGTCCGTGTAGCCCTATTTACTCTGGATGACTTTTACATAACTCGTAAACCGTAAGAGGTAGACCAAATCTTACTGTACAAAAATGTAGATGTGTTGCAACACACAATTTATATCCAAATAAGGTTTTTGTAGAGTGAGCCATTTCGGAGATATCCCTTGTTATTTGTGTGAGTTTTGGAATGCTTAAGGTTTCGTCAAATGGAATATTATTGTTTTTATATCTTAGCCGTGCAAAGAGAACGGAATTTTAAAAATTATAAGATTTAACTATGTCTCAAAGACCACCTTATTCCCATATTCCCCTTGCACCTACAAGGAAATAAGGAATAAGATAATTTGTACTAATGTTTATCTTAACTAACACGAAGAAGATATAGGAATAAGACTTTGTAAGAATGGTTAATATAAGAGTAGAGAAAGTCGTGTGAGTGCAACACATCAGATTTTAAAATTAACTTTAAGGCTTAAAAAAGAATATTTTGTGACTTAACGACGCTGTCAATTGCAGTATCATATCAGCGTCGCCGGTGTGCCGAAATTTCGTCCCGCAGGAGTTCTTTACATGCAGTAAATCTGACATGGAGCTGTCGTTTTTAAACACACTTAAAAACCATTGGTCTGGGTGGGGCTTGAACCCACGACATTGGGATCAGTAGGCCAGAGTCTAACCAACTGAGTCACCCAGACCGAGTCCTTTAAACTGTCAGAAATGAGTTGCATATTTTTGCATTACTTTATATAGAGTTTGTATCTCTCTCTCTCTCTCTCTCTCTCTCTGTGTGTGTGTGTGTGTGTGTGTGTGTGTGTGTGTGTGTGTGTGTGTGTGTGTGTGTGTCTGTGTGTGTGATTTATAAGAAGTGGATAAATTTGTTTTAAGGAGGAAAAAGAAACGAAATCCTAGTCTTGTGAAACTGCAAATTGACATACAAAAGAAACAAAACCTGATACTAAAATAGGCATACCAAACAAACAGTTAGTGGAAAACGTTATATAAGTAATAGAGATTGCAGTATTATGAAGAAATTCCATTATTTGTGTTTGGTTTGTGTGAGTACACAAAAAAGAACAACTGTTTGGTGTTACGATCAAGTTGTAGCATTAAGATTCACAACAAACGCGAAAACTTAACGGTTTAAAACAGTGTAGTAAAAAAGACAGGAACATAAATGATGAGTATAAAATCACTGTTTACATTTAACTCGCATTGCACTCCTCTGAAAAAAGAAATAGTCGCGGTTAGAAATTATAAATGTTGACCTAATTAATTCGTAAATGCAGTTCTAAATAATGATTGTTCACAATAAGAGAAACAAGCAGACACGGCACTATCGTTTGTTTCTGTGACGGACTGTTCAATGCTGTTTTAAAGTTTGTCGCATCTTTGGCTTCGAGTTGCAAGAAGTAACATAAGCGACTGTGATTTAAACCCTGACTTTTACTCACAGATATATAGAAATACAAATAATTGAGCAAGTATAAAAATTTAATTATATGTGTGGAAAATTTGATACATACAGAAGGAACAGATATTAATGCAAAAATACAAAAGCATAACAAGTTAAACGGTATTATAGAACGAAATTATTGGAAACATATGTCAATAGATAGGAAATTGAGAGTACATAATATCACTACAAAAGCAACTCTATCCTATGGCAGTGAAATCTGGATTTTAAATTTAAATTTAAAAAATCTGATGTGTTCCACTCACATGGCTTTCTCTACTCTTGTACTAACTATTCTTACAAACTTTTATTCCTATATCTTCTTCGTGTTAGTTGAGATAAGCATTTGTACAAGTTATCTTATTGCTTATTTCCTTGTAGGTACAAGGGGAATATGGGAATACAGTAGGCTTTTAAAGCCTTGAGATTGCGTTCCCTTTGCGGTTAACATAAAAAATAAACAAACATGTTGCATTTGACGAAAGTTTTTTTTCCGAAGCTGACACAAATAACAAGAAAAAAAAAAGAGGGAGAGAGAGAGACATAAATTGTGTTTTAGCAAGATCTACAGTTTTCTATAGCAAGATTGGGTCTATCTCCTACGGTTTACCAGTTATGCAAAAGTAATCCAGAGTAAATAGGACTACAGGGGCTATAACCAGAAAATTCAAGGTACACATTTCATTTGTCATAAAAATATCTCAAACATATGGTATTTTAATCAAAATTGTTACAATAATTTTCAAGAAAATCAAAATATTCCATGTAAATGATAGTTTAGGGTGGAGCAATTTTCTTCAAAATCTTCGTGTGGCATCCTTGAAAGACATTAAACTTAAATGCCATCTTTGGTTTTTAACCGACTTTTCATTTTTCAGTTATGCTGTGCACAGACTGCCAGACAGACAGACAGACAGACACACACACACACACACACACACACACACACACACACACACACACACACACACACACACACACACACACACACACACACACACACACCATTTACATAAACGATCCATTAAGTTATGCTGAAAACCGAATTTACACGGGCTATAAGTTATAGCGCTGTGATAGTGTTGCAGCCTGGATAACTACGGGAAATGGATTCGAGTAGCGAAATGGGAATGTTTTCTGCCGTTTGGACGGATGTCTCACACCGAGGTTCTCAGCCTCGAGGGATCCTAGGGGAGAAATTGCAGGGGGAAATGAAGCTAAGGTGGAGGAAAGGAAGGCGACATGAATAGAGGTGAGGGGAAAAATAAATAACAAGGAAGCAGAGGCAGTGAGGAGCCCTTCTCCATGACATAGGACTGGAAGGAGCGGAAATAGGCATGCATGTCACCTCTGCGGCTCCTGTGAGGACGGACGCAGGGACTGTTCGTTAGATGTATACGCTCTCACAGAACAGTAATTTTAAACCAAATAATTGTGCCATTTTAGTGTCAACATTTCTCTAAATTTCATCAGCACACATAGTCATTGTGATGCTGGAAGATAACCTTAGTTGCGAAGTCGCCTTTCTGTACCATCATTCTTTTTGTTTCTATTTTTTTATGTAGCTGGAACTTTGTTACATCTAGATCAAGGAGGACCTAATTTAATATGTTTCTCCTATACCCGGGGTCTCCAAACTACGGCCCGCGGGCCAAATCCAGCCCGCCAGTGTCTTCAATCCGGCCCGCGACTGCTTATGGTTTGTTATTGTTTTTTTTTTTTTTTTTTTTTTTTTTTTTTTTTGTTTTTTTAAGTTAACTGTGTCATGACTCATAAATTTATTTATTAATTTTAATGTATCAATTAATATAAATTCTTATAATTATTTGGGTCAGTTGCATATTATTACAAATAAATGGAAATATTAACACACATAATAATACAATAATATTTACAATAATATTCGGTTACAATAATTCTGTTGCTGTGATAAGTTAGATTGAAGAAAAAAAGACAACTTAATATTAGTTTGTTTTATTTAGTGTGTTTTATTTACTTGTTTGTTACTAGTTATAATATTTAAATTTAATTGACTGATTATTATACTTGTCATTAAGGTTTACCTAGCAGACTAGCACCATCTGTTAGTGAAAGAGGGTTCTACCACTACCTATTTCCGCTTTTGACAACTAGATGTCAAATGTCACGGTCGTAACAATAATACACAATTTAACTAGTCTAGAAATGACAGATAATGGCAGGCAAAATTGAAACGGTTCTGGCCCTCGGAACTTTCTGGAGTAATAAATAGGGCCCTAAGGCTGGAAAGTTTGGAGACCCCTGTCCTATACCATCATAACACATACAACTTTATGAGAAAAGTAAATGGACTTAATCAAAACATCCGGTGCAATCTCCGGTAAGCCAATAGCATCCTTAGAGGTATATGTAACCGCTAATCTCCAAAGCGTTTGACCGATCACCGTGAAAATCGGCACGTATTCTTTGATGGAGAAGGTTTTTATGCTATCAGTTTTATTATATCTGCAAAGTATTACATTCACACAGTTATTTGTACTCACTTTCCTTTAATGAAACAGTCAGTCCTCACATACAATTTATACAATGTACTGGTTGACCAATCACCATGAAAACGTTTTTTATGGAGGTTTATATGCCATCCATTTTACTATGCAAGCTATTTGTTTCACGTAGTTTTCTCTGCTCACTTCTCTTTTACGTAACACATTTACATGTCCACTACTCACCCTTCAACACACAATTTATACAATTTTCTATAATTGAAATAAAAATGCAGCGTATTACATTCAGACGATTTTCTCTACTCGCTTTTCATATGTCGTTTTTACTAGCCCATCAACATAGTTTATACAATTTTCCATATGATTAAAATTAAAATGCGAGCATTGCATTCATACGGCTATTTCTACTCACGTTACTTTTACGAAACACATTCATATTTATTTCTTTATTCCCTCTGCTATAAATAATTCATACAATTTTGTATATTATTAAAATGGAAGTGCAACGTATTACATTCACACGGCTTTCTCTACTTACTTTTCTTCATGTAGTATTTGAGGTTGTTTAACAGTGCTTTTACGTAGTATCTTCCCAGTGTTTTTATTTATTTATTCCTTATAGTACACCAATAGTTTTAATTAGCTATTTGTTTAAGCGTATTAAGTAATCTGTTTCCAAAGGAAGAAATCGTCAGATATCGTGGAGGTACACGAGGTAAAATAACAAACGGAGCGGCACGTGATGACCGTGAGGTGAAAGGGTTAACCAAAAGTAAGATATTGTAAACAAGTGTAGTAAGTAATCCGCCACTGTGCGGGAGGTGGAATGCAATACGTGGCTTACTGCCATTACATGGGCCAATTGGCCAGTTAGCAAGGGCGTGGTTTTTCCTGGTTCAAGCGAGAGAGCTGATTTATTCATTTTCATCAAGGCATCACATTCTTATGTAAGAGGTAGGTATCCCGTGTGGAAACTGGATTTTGCAAGCGGGATAAGATTCACTTCCTTATGTAACGCCGCCTGCCTGCTACAGGGTGGGAGTGATCTCTCTGTCACCGCCGCCGCCACCGCCGCCGCCGCCGCCGAGGACGCCAAGGCCGACCAGAGACTTAACAAGGGATGTCTTCTCCATGTAGGTCACAAGGAAGCACGCTCCTACACGTTCACGGCCGGTCGTATACAAATACGGCGTTTAGTCCATGATCTTACAATAAAATGATTAAAACCATTAACGTATTGGTCCTAAAATAAGCCGCAACTTTCATACAAATTTCACCCTCGAAAGGTTAGGGTGCGGCTTATGTCCACTACCTTTCTTTCTACATACCCATATAGAAAAAACAAAAGAAGAAATCTGATGTGTTGCGCTCACATGACTTTCCCTACTCTTGCACTAACCATTCTTACAAACTCTTATTCCTATATCTTCTTCGTGTTACATGAAGTAAACATTTACAGAAATGTGTTATTACTTATTTCCTTGTAGGTGCAAGGGGAATATAGGAATATAGTAGACTGTGAGCGATAGTCAAATCTTTTAAGGCTTTGAGATCACGTCCTCTTTGCACGCTTAACATATAAAAAAATGAACAACAATGTTCCATTTCTGAAACTTTTAGTTTTCGGAAACTGACACACATAACAAGGAATATCTCCGAAATCGTTCACTCTACAAAAAAATTTAGTGAGACATAAATTGTGTTTTAGTGAGATCTACATTTTTTGTGCAGTAAGATTTTGTGTATCTCTTACGGTTTACGAGTTATTCAAAAGTCATTCAGAGTAAACAGGACTATATAGGCTAAATTCAAAATATATATTTCATTTGCCATAAAAATATCTCAAACATACGGCATTTTAATTAAAATCATTAGAGCCATTTTTAGGAAAATAAATTTTTTTGAAAAATTTTCCATGTAAAGGGTAGTTTAGGGTGGGACCATTTTCTTCAAAATTTTCCTGTCGCATCCTTGAAAGACATTAAACTTAAAAACCAACTTTGGTTTTTAACCGACTTTTCGTTTTTGAGTTACGCAGTCCACACGGACCTTTTTTTAAAAATGCTTTTTTTGAGTTACGCAGTCCACACGGACCTTTTTTTAAAAATGCTTTTTTTTTTTTTGATTCAGGGAGTCTCAAAAGATATATTTCCGGTGAAATCTCGACATCGAATTTTTGGGTGGAATACAATACTTCCCCTACTTACCAGTAGAGAAAGTAAAAATTGCTTTTAAATTAAATTACTTATTTCCTTTGATGAGTAAAAATATTTTTAGACCTGTTTTTGTGTACTTAATTTTTTTAAGCAAACAAAAATTTTAGATTTTGAAACCAAAGACTTAAGTTGAGTCACATAAATGGAACACATGTTGGAAAATGTCTAGGAGCATAGCACAAAATGTAATGCGTATGGATCATATAGTGTATTAAAATGTAAGGTAGAGAAAAACCAATTTTTCTGAGCATATGCATAATGATCATGAGTCATATTACGTGTTTGTTACACCTTCCCTCATTAGTCTAGTAGTCTCTCTCCTCAAATTCTTCCCTTGCGGCGAGATGACACTCGTAACCACTCCTTTCCGCTGAATTTGGTTGTTTTCGAAAGCTTTTTGGCCCACACTTTGTTCAGATATTGCCAGGAAAGGGTCGTTTATGTGAGCTCACATGGCATTTAAAGCCTGCACTAGACGTTTAAAAATGACGGAATCTAAAAAATTTCACTCTCAACGATGACTGAAGATTAGGAGAACATTTATATTTATAACCTAGAAGTCATCAATTTGATAATTTTTCGGTCATTTGCTTAAGTCCTAGACCGCTAGCACTTCCACACCTTAAATTTAACAATATTTTGGTTAATGCAGTTATAAAATATAATCAAACCTACTTGTTGAGTTTTACTATGTTAATTGTGCTCTTACTGCATGCGTTACAATTTAAAAGAACGAAGCTCTGGAATCAGTCCAACTTTCCTTGCAATGATGATCGAAGATATGATGCAGAGAGTCACTGAATAACGTTTCGGGAGATAAACAGAGTAGGCCGTGTTCAAATCAATACTACCTATAGCAGGCATCGGCAAACATGTACTCAATGAGGCCTCGCAACTATGACGTGTCAGGGGCAGCGCTTACTCTGTCTCCCCCTCCTTCGCAGCCTTAACTGGCACTGCATACACACCGATCACGGACGGACTGTCCTGTCGTATTTACATGCACTTCTAAACATGTCTGTCAAAGTGTAATTTAACACTAAGACTTAAAGATAAATTTCTGCGCTTTAGAGCGCATGTAATTATTCCTGGTCTATTAAATTTGATATCTAGAATAGCACTTTGATTATTTCTTCTCTCATCATGTAAGGAACGTAAGGTGTTTGTTGTGCTCTAAAGTTCAAAAAGGCACTCATCAATGGAACATCAAGCGGCATTATGATACATGTCATAAGATCACCATACAATTATAGAAGGGCATGTATTCATAAATTTATACCACGATTTAAAGTAGCATAACACTGACGTAATGTATTTTATTCATTTTATTTATTTTTTTTTAAGATCTAGATCGGACGAACCAACTGCAACAGCTCAAAGAGCAATATTCAGATAATACACCTAATATTAATTCAAATATTATAACTGATAGACAACTTCACGACAGCTACGCTGTTGCTTTGGAGATTGCTCAGTCACTGAGGTGTTTTAGTGATGGAGATTTCATAAAAAATGTGAGAGTAAAGTTGCCAACATAATTTTCCCTGAACAATATGATATTTTTAGTAATATGCATTATGACCACGAACCATACAGAGAAGGGTACATAAAATAGGAGAAATAGCCGAAAAAGGCTACAAACCGAAGTCCATGAATTTATAGCCGTTTCTCTCGCGTTGGATGAAAGCACTGACAACGTTGACACAGCACAATTGGTAATTTTCACTCGTGGAGTCACTAACAACCCCTCGATACAATAATATATGCTTGAAGTCATTCCACTTAGGGAACATACAACAGGGACAGAATTATTTCAAGTATTTAAGAAATATGTAGAAGGAAAGAAACTGAATCCAAAAAAATATTGTATCGCGATTAACAGATGTTAATTTGCGTGCTATCCTGAGAGTGGCTACTTGTGATATATCACTAGATTTTCATGGTACATTGCAAATAGAAGTGAACTGAAATATATTGCTCAAATATCTAGGCCTATCTAAAGTATCGTAGACCACTCGTAGCTGGATTCAAGTATGTGTATATTCCTTATTGTACTCTGTAGCGAGCGAGTCCAGCACTGACGAAGGTCAATGCCATCCCCTGTTCTACATTACGTCATGTGTATTGCGGGTTGCATGCTGACACGTCATACTCACCCTCATTGAATACATGTTTGCCGATGCCTGACCTATAGTGATCATGGCGGCTAACTTGAACGAGTGTGTTAAATCTGAAAGCGAAGAAAATTGGAAAACAGTCTTAAAGAGAGATAGGAAAGATGTAATAGTTAATATATGCTAATTAAGTTCAACAATCGAGACACCATGGAAAGACGAATGTTACGTTTGAAGGTTGGTATTTCACATTTCATTCACACGCCATATTAAATTACTAATTATCTCCCAAAAATTGTATGCAATACGCGTGTGTTAAGTGTGTTACTAATCCTCGGAAATTGAAAAGGCTCGACTGCGTCTTGTCTTTTCAAACTTTTCTTTGGTTCAGTAAGTCTCTTACTATCCTTATATCGCAATAAGGATGTTATAATAGGGTTGCCAACATTTAAAAGTAAAATTATCGTACCAGCCACTCAAAATTATAGATTTGGATTCAAAATTACCGTACAAAACAATAAAAATATCAGTATAATACTTATGAAAATATAAGAGTAATGATTTTATTATATCCACTTACAAGATTGGTAACCTCAACAAATATTGCAACTTTAGCGCTTATGTTTCTCGCACTATTCATCTGAAAGTTCAGCTTCCTCAACCGTTGCAGCATTGCACAAATTTGTTGTTGAGATAAACCTTAACATCTTCTCGCTGACGTGCAGATTTTAGGATCTACCACGTTCTTTCATAAGTTGAGACGATAAAATGAGTTCATTTACCGTATCTAGTGCCAATTTGTTTCTAACTTTGGTTTTTATTAAACACAGTTTAGGGGAAAAAAAAATTTCACAAGAGGTGCTTCTGTAGGGCAAGGAAACCTCTGATAATGCAAAGGTCGCTAGTTCTCTGAAATCAGTATTTCCACCAAGGTGACATGTGTTTAACAGCACTCCAGAAACTGTCAGGTTCAGCCATGTTCTTTATTTCACACGGAATAGCACGTATTCGGAGTTTTCTACATTGATCGTCAATTTTCTGAACAGTGCCTTCTTCATTGAGATTATCAGACCTGGGCACACTGGCAATAAGAGGATAAAAGGTAGCAGGCTTAGTAGCTATGGGGTGGAGACAGACAATGAGGACAAAAGTGGTGTTATTTGTAATTAGTTTCATTTCGCTGGAGTGACAAACCAGTAAAAATGATATTTCGCCGATATCAAAGTATCATACATTCAAATTATCGTACGGTTCGACAACCATCGTACAAACATTAAAATTATCGTATGCCCCCATAATTATCGTACGAGTTGGCAAACCTGTGTTACAATAAAATGATTAAAATCACTGCCGCATTGGTCCGAAAATAAGCCGCCGAATTTCACCCTCGAAAAGTTAGGGTGCGGCTTATTTCTCCTACCTTTCTTTCTACATACCCACGATGGGGGGGGGGGGGGCGGGGGCGGGGGGAAGCTCGTTTACAACAATACAAGCGTCCGCAGCGGGCGGAAAAACATTTTACTACGCAAAAATGCAAACTTTTATTGTGGTTAATATTGTGCGGGTCTATCAATTTGTTTCGTTAGATTATACAGTGAACCATGGATATTTCGAAAGTTTATAATTCGAAGTAGTCGTAAATTTGAAGGGTTTTGTTGGTTCCCTTTTGAATTAAGGTAATGTAAAAATACTCTCATGTAATTCGAATTTCATTTTCCTTAATTCGAAGTTTTTGTTCAGAAATGTCAGTCAAAATTTAGTCTAAACGCGGAAATTTAATATAACTTTGTCCATAAGTTTCTGCACAAGAGGTTTATTTGTTTTGTCGGAATGCAGTTGGAATGTTATTTGAGGGGTGAAATAGCTTACCTAGCTGTCGGCCTTGAGCTTCCACATCCCCTTGTTTAAAACACGTGCGACTTTAGTAGTCACTTGAGCTTCCTACTGTTCAGTGAGCTGCAAATCCATGCAGCTATGTCTGTTAGTAAACCCCGAGTCCATTTCAAGACTTTAACTTTTGTGGAAGAAGCCCCCGTCATTCGAGAAGATGAAAAGTGTTTGAAAGAAATCTGAAGTCACGAAAGAATACGGGAGACCACGCTTTGTCAACTTATCTGAGGAATAAGGAGAAAATTTTCGTGATCGGTTATTGCAATCTGCAATAATGTATTTCCTAAATTTATGAAAAGTAAATCGCATCCAATTTGCTCGCAGAAAGTTTTTGTATTTTGAAAGACTACGCTCCAGACGTAACAGGAGCACAAAAAAGCATGACTCTGTGTCTCTGAAACTTGTTATATTGTCTTAATAGTCTCGAGCATTTTTGACGCACATAACTTAATATGTTATTGCGGTTACTATATTACTGAAATTCTTCTCAATATACGAAAGACCTTCAAACAAGGCTGGTGTAATTATTTGCTTCACTGCACATATTGCGACATTTTTCTGCACGTCACAGACTTTTATTATGTTTACAATTCTGTGGTAATATTGAGTATAACATACTGCAGCCTGTAGCCATGTCCCCTACCGAGTTACATTTGGTTGTGGAGGCAAGGGAATTCCAGGTGCCATCTGTTTAAGTATCTTGATTCTGGAGGATGTTTTGCGAAATATATTTTTGGTGTTGGCTATAAAAGCATTTACATCCGGAAAAGAGGATGTAATTTCTTCCGCAACTCGGTGGAGACTATGTGCTAGACAAGTGTTAGTTTTGGAAATGCTTACTGTATTGCTATGGCAGCTTTCTTCATATAGGAAGTCCCGTCCGTAACAAGTAGTAAACCATTTTGTGTTATTGGACAGACACTATAGAGAGAAGAAAAAAAGAAAACAACCAAGTATAACATACGACAGTCCCAAGAAACAGGCTGTTGTGTAGGGGTGGGCGTGTCGTTTCCTCAACCCTCACGCTAGCTGCCTGCTCTATACTCCGTGCTGTTAATATCATTCCTATGTTTATGTACTAAAACCGGCTCCCTGGATATAACATTATGCTGAACATTATAAAAAATCTGATGTGTTGCACTCACAGAACTTTCTCTGCTCTTGTAGAAACCATTCTTATAAACTCTTATTCCTATATCTTCGTCTTAGTTGAGATAAACATTTGTAGAAATTATCTTATTTTTTATTTCCTTGTAGATACAAGAGGAATATGGAAATACAGTAGACTGTGAGCAAAACTCAAACCTTTTTTAGCTCGTCGCTAACTGAAAGCTTTGAAATTTTGTTCTCTTTGCACGACCAAAAGATAAAAAAGTGAATAACGACCTTCCATTTCAGAAAATTTAAATATGGCAAAACTCACACAAATAACAAGGACTATCTCCGAAATGGTTCACTCCACGAAAATATCTGATGTGTTGCACTCACATGACTTTCTCTATTCTTGTACTAACCATTCTTACAAACTCTTATTCCTATATCTTCTTCGTGTTAATTGAGATAAACATTTGCAATACTTCCTCTACTTTACTATACGTAGTAGAGAAAGTTAAAATTCATTTGGACATAAATTATGTGTTTTAACGTATCTACATTTTTACTTTCTCTACGACTAAGTAGAGGAAGTTTTGTACTCCACCCAAAAATTCGATTACGAGATTTCACCGGGAATATATTTCAAACTTTCAAATTCCGTTCCCTTTACACGGCTATGGTTAATATATAAAAATATGAATAACGATCTTCTATTTCACTAAAGTTTAAGTATTCCAAAACACAGACAAATAACGAGGCATATCTCCGAAATGGGTCATTCAATTTAAAAAAAAAAAAAAAAAAAAAAAAAAAAAAAAAAAAAAAATCCGGTGCAATCTCGACATCGAATTTTTGGATGGAATACAATACTTCCTCTACTTACTATACGTAGTAGAGCAAGTAAAAATATATATTGTAGTAGAAGTTTTCAGACACTCTGATGTATTACTTATCTTAAAATAACTACTCCTACATTATTAAGTTTAACATTTCAAAATTCTGAGCTGATTTTCTTGTACTTTTGTTCTCTCTCCTATTGTTAACGCTTTAAGGAGAGTTTACCCTGCCTTAGTTTACGTTATACTTTATGTAGACAATTAGAGCGTACTTTCACCATTAGTAACGGCTTTATATGGAGTTCTATTGATAGTTGAGCCATTACACCAATGCGTAGCGGCTTTATGTAGTTTGCACATTTGTCAACAGATAGCACCGCCAACCATGACACATCTTGTCTATCTCTAGAGATGCACGGAACAGCAATGAGATGCGAGAGTTTTAAAGATTTATTCATTGATTAAAATTTTCTCCTACGAGCTATCGCAATTTGAATAACAAAAATAGCAATAAGTGCTCTTGGTATACAATTTTGCAACAAAACTATGAGAAATTTTACATAATTTACATTATGATTTTAAAAAGAAGTGTGTCCAGATTGACGGATATATTGAGTACTTGGCATTTGATACATATACCGGCCGAGCAAACCTTTGCCCTCGTACTCGCTTCGGCGGTACATATACTAAAATTGGAACGATACAGAGAAGATTAGCATGGCCCCTGCGCAAGGATGACACGCAAAATCGTGAAGCGTTCCACATTTTTTAATCCCATGTTGCTTATTCGTTCTTTAACTAAACATTTGTATCTCTGTTCACCATATTTTCACTTTCTCTACAGGTAATGTAGAGGAAGTATTGTATTCCACCCAAAAATTCTATGTCGAGATTTCACCGGAAATGTATATTTTGAGACTCCCTGAGTCAAAAAAATCATTTTTAGAAAAAGGCCCGTATGTATGTGTCTGTCTGTCAGTCTGTGGACAGCATAACTCAAAAACGAAAAGTCAGTTAAAAACCAAAGTTGATATTTAAGTATAATGTCTTTCAAGGATGTGACATGAAGATTTTGAAGAAAATATCTCCACCCTAAACTACCCTTTACATGGAAAATTTTTCGAAAATTTTGATTTTCTTGAAAACGGCTACAACGATTTTGATTAAAATGCCACATGTTTAAGATATTTGTATGACAAATGAAATGTAGTTTCGGAATTTTGTGGCTATGGCCTATGTAGTCCTGTTTACTCTGGATGACTTTTGAATAACTCATAAACCGCAAGAGATAGACAAAATCTTACTGTACAAAAATGTATATTTCGCTAAAACACAATTTATGTCTAAATATTTTTTTTTTTTTTTTTTTTTTTTTTTTTTTTTTTTTTTTTTTTTTTTTTTTGTAGAGTGAACCGTTTCGGGGATATTCCTTTTTATTTGTGTCAGTTTCGGAAAACAAAACTTTCGTGAAATTGAGCATCCTTGTTCATGTTTTTATATGTTAAGCGTGCAAAGAGAATGGAATCTCAAAGCTTTAAGACATTTGACTATAGCTCAAAGCTTACTGTATTCCTATATTCCCCTTGAACCTACTAGGAAATGAAAAAGACAATTTCTACAAACATTTATCTGAACTAACACGAAGAAAATAAGATACGATCTGAAGCTTTCCTGGCGACGAACATATTCAAGATGTTCTCAGGCTTCGAGTACATATACTGGTCCTTTCACTCTAGTTAGTCATTCACATCCTGATGATGGGAGAAATGCACAGTCTCGAAACATCGATGGCTCATCATCACTACACCTGGCTCGAAGCCCGAGAACATCTTGAATATAGAGGAGTAAGAATTTGTAAGAATGGTTAGTACAAGAGGACATCAGATTTTTATATAGTAAGATTTGGTCTATCTCTTACGGTTTACCAGTTATGCAAAAGTCATCAGGAGTAAACAGGATTATATTGGTGATAGCCAAAAAATTCAAAATATGCATTTCATTTGCCATATAAATATCTTAAAAATATGGCATTTTAATCTAAATCGTTGGAGCCATTTTCGAAAAAACGAAAATTTTGAAAAAAAAAAAAATGTCCATGTAAAGGGTAGTTTAGGGTGGAGGAATTTTCTTCAAAACCTTTGTGTCGCATCCTTGAAAGACATTTAATTTAAATACCAAATTTGGTTTTGAAGCGAATTTTCGTTTTTGAGTTATGCTATTCACACACACACACACACACACACACACACACACACACACACACACACACACAAACACACACACGCACACAAACACACACACACGCACACAAACACGGATATTTTTCTAAAAATACGTTTTCTGGATTCAGGGGCCTCAAAGCATACATTTCCGGTGAAATGTCGACATCCAAATTTTGGGTTGAGTACAGTACTTCTCCTACTTACTCTACGTAGTTCTGATGGGTTGCACTCACATGAATTTCTCTACTGTTATACTATTGCTATAAACTCCGGTTACTCTTTTTCATGTTACTCGACATGCACATTTGTCAAAATTATCTTATTAGTAATTTTTACTTTCTCTACTGGTAAGTAGAAGTATCGTATACCACCCAAAAATTCGATGTCGAGATTTAACCGGAAATATATGTTTTGAGGCCCCCTGAATAAAAAAAAAGCATTTTTAGAAAAAGGTCCGTGTGTGTGTGTGTGTGTGTGTGTGTGTGTGTGTGTGTGTGTGTGTGTGTGTGTGTGTGTGTGTGTGTGTGTCTGTGTGTCAGTCTGTGGACAGAATAACTCAAAAACGAAAAGACAGTTAAAAACCAAAGTTGGTATTTAAGTTTAATGTCTTTCAAGGACGTGACACGAAGATTTTGAAGAAAATAGCCCCACCCTAAACTACCCTTTACATGGAAAATTTTGATTTTCTTGAAAATGGCTCTAACGATTTTGATTAAAATGCCATATGTTTGAGATATTTTATGACAAATGAAATGTATATCTTGAGTTTTCTGGCTATAGCCCCTATAGTCGTATTTACTCTGGACGACTTTTGCATAACTGGTAAACCGTTAGAGATAGACCAAATCATACTATACAAAAAATGTAGATCTTGCTAAAATACACAATTTATGTCTCAATAAATTTTCTTGTAGGGTGAACCATTTCGGAGATATTCCTTGTTATGTGTGTGAGTTTCGGAAAACAGAACTTTCGAGAAATGGATCATCGTTGTTCATTTTTTATATGTTAAGTGTACAAAGAGAACGGAATCTCAAAGCTTTAAAAGATTTGACTATCGCACAAAGCCTACTGTATTCTAATATTCCCCTTGCACCTACAAGGAAATAAGCAATACGATAATTTGTACATATGTTATCTTAACTAACACGAAAAAGATATAGGAATAAGAGTTTCTAAGAATGGTTAATAAGAGTAGAGAAAGTCATGTGAGTGCAACACATCAGATTTTTTGTAGATGCAAGGGGAATACAGTAGGCTTTAGGCAATGGTGTTATCTTTTAAAGCTGGTCGCTGAGGGAACACTTAAAAATTCCATTCTGCTTATACATACGGCCAATATATAAAAAGGTGAATAACAACCTTCCATGTTAGAAAAGTATAAGCAATACAGAACTCACACAAATGGCGAGGAACACATCCGAAATGGTTCTCTCCACAAAAAGACGTATTTGAACATATTAAATTGTTACTGTAACGAGATGTAGTACATTTTTGTGCAGTAAGATTTGGTCCATCTCTTACGGTTTAGTAGTTGTGTAAAAGTCATCAAGAGTAAACAGGATTACATAGTTTTTGAACGTTTCTGAACATCTCAAGTATCTATTCGCACTAAAAACAATTAGTAGGTCGTTCAAAAATGTCAGACAAAAGATTTGGTGTATATTCTAGTGAGAATATTCATATTTTAATGGAAGAGGCAAAGTCGAAAAATGTCTTTAACATCTGTAATTTTAAATATAGCAGACCTGTCTTTAGTAAATAGCCTACTAATGGAAAGTCGTTATTTATATTCATCATGTCTAATTCCTCATTTCCCTGGATTAAACGCTAAAATTGTTGTTGTTCTTCTACAGGATTACTTGTAGTGCCAACTGTAAAACGAATCTTGACTAATTGTTATTTTAGATTATTTACTTTTAAATTACGATTACTA
Organism: Tenodera sinensis; assembly: GCA_030765045.1. Lineage (NCBI taxonomy): Eukaryota > Metazoa > Arthropoda > Insecta > Mantodea > Mantidae > Tenodera > Tenodera sinensis. The sequence goes on from CM060967.1 coordinate 39,698,740, forward strand.
TTACGTAGTATTAAATAAATTATTATTTCGTGGAATGCTCTAAACAAATACCACTTCTTTAACGCTTCGCCCTCGCAGAATTATCGTCTTATGAAATCCTCTGTATTATTGCTACAGATTGTTTTATTGGTACCAAGTTCAACCAAAAATTTTTTACTTTCTCTGCTGCGTATATCAAATGCAGGAAATATTGTGCTTTACCCAAATATTCGATGACCAGATTTCAGTGAAATATGCGCATTTTTGGAAAAACGTGTGTGTGTGTGTGTGTGTGTGTGTGTGTGTGTGTGTGTGTGTGTGTGTGTGTCTGTCAATGTGTCTCTCTGCGTGTGTGTTAGTGTGTCTGTCTGTGGACAGCATAACTCAAAAACAAAGGGTCGTTTAAAAACCAAAGTTGGCATTTGAGTTTAATATCTTTAAAAGATACGACACAAAGATTTTGAAGAAAATTCCGCCACCCTAAACTACCCTTCACATGAAAAACTGCGAAAATTTTGATCTTCTTGAAAATGGCTCTAACGATTTTGGTTAAAATGACATATGTTTCAGATATTTTTATGGCAAACGAAATCTATATTTTGAATTTTCTGGCTATAGCCTATGTGTTCCTGTTTACTCTGGATGACCGCTGTATAATTGGTAAACCGTAAGAGATAGACCAAATCTTACTATACAAAAATGTTGATGTTGCTAAAACACAATTTATGTCTAAATAAATGTTTTTGTAGAGTGAACCATTTCGGAGATATTGTTATTTGTGTGAGTTTTAGTAAACAAAATTTCGTCAAATGGAACATCGTTATTCATTTTTTATATGTTAGCTGTGTAAAGAGAACGGAATTTGAAAGCTTTAAAAGATTTTACTATTGCTCAAAGCCTACTGTATTCCCATATTTCCCTTGTACCGGCCGCGCCGTAGCCGAGTGGTTAGACCATTCGCTTCTCACCAAAGCGGCCCGGGTTTGATCCCAGGCAACTGCATGTGGGATTTGTGATGGACGAAGTGACGCTGGGGTGGGTTTTCTCCGGGTTCTCCGGTTTCCCACGCCATCTCATTCCACCGGTGTTCCATCTTCATTCCATTTATCCTATAGTAAATAAGACCCTCTTTCAGTCCTAAGCAGGTGTTTTTTAAATTTTAAAGGAACTGAATAGTTTATATTGCTAACTAAACCTGAAAGTTTTAGTTTCGCAATAGTGAATATTTTAGTAGTTATCACTTTTCGTAACAGTAAAAGGTAAACCTGTATTTAAACGAAGAATTTCGTTGAGATTTTAAATTGGGGCTTAAAATCACGGAATATAATGAACTACAACCTTTAAAAGGCATTAAGAGATGTTCATAAGTTTAAATTAACTTTAAGAAACTACATGATGTCCATTTTTTGGAAAAGGGTCCCAATAGGACCTCTACGTTCACGTTCCCATGGGGTGGGCAATAGCAATTAAGGGAATACTCATTTAGGTGATAAACGTTGTGAGTTTGTGAGGAACTCGTAAGGGAGTCGAGAAGACCATTAAGAAACCTTGAGAAAGCATAAGGAAGATTACACAATACGTTATCACCCCGCGCCTATAACTGCATAGTGCAACCGAACGAGATAGCTCAGGAGGTAACGTCTGTGACCCCACATTCGGAGGGTCCTGGGTTCAAATCCCATGGATCAACCAATCTAAATGGAGTTTTTTCATAGTCTCCCTCAGTCGCCATAGGTAATCCACGATCCAAAGTTCTATCTTAAGTCTAAAGCAATAGTAAAAGTAAAAATGGATTGTAATAACGAACGCTGCTTCATCTATACATGGATAATAAAAGCAGATACACTTGATAACACCCTAATGCCATCTACCCGTCAGAATCAGAGTTATACTGTGTGCACCTGAGACGTAAAACAGGGATGAAGCCTAGAAGATCGTCCACTACAAACCTATGTACGAAGTATGTCCTAACTTAACAGAGCCTCGCGATATAACCATCGAGTTAAAGCAATGTAAAGTAAATAGAAAAAGTTAGCTACAAACGGACGGATTAAATGGAATAGACTTCAGTTACGTAAAAGGGCACATGGACTATCCAAGGTGTTAAGGGAAGATCAACGAAATAAAGAGAAATAAAACTTAGGAAAGTAATATTATTGTACTTAGGGAAAGTGCATTACTAATAAACGAAATACTCTAAATGCGACACAAAATTTCTCTTAACTAAAATCCATAACCCGGAGGAAACCCGCCCCAGCGCCGCTTCTCCACCACAAATCCCACATGCGGTTGTCTGGGATTGAACCCCAGCCTTTTGGTGACAGTATTAAAGGCTTAAAACCAATAATAAGCTTTTAGTTATAATATGTAATAAACATGATCCATTTAAAGATCTACACGTAAATTTTACGTATCCTTAATATCTAGTATAGGTACAAAGGTGTTAGTTTTCTAGGGTTAATTTTATTACTCATGACTTTGTAGGTATTAGAGGGGGCAGAAGAGTTTTAAAAAGCGAGTTGTCATATCCCGGATTTGAAATTCTATACTATTAGCATGACATCCAGAAACAAAGGAATTTTGACACATTTAACCAAGTCCATATTCCTAATTCCAAATTATTTTTATACAAACGTTAATATTGAGTAACATAGCGTCAATAGAATAAGCGGTTCTTATATCGATATTAGAATATATAAAGGATTATGTGAAGTTTGTGATAAACGTTTTGTGAATGAGATGTAAAACCGTTGCAATCATTCGCCTGATCGCAATATATTTGCTTATTTCAAGTCTGTGCAACACACAAATTGTTAAAACATGCACATTTGTCACTCTCACGGGCGCAAGGAATGCTATCCTGTTGTATATAAGGGCGAGTTGCAGTGATATTGATTGGGGAGGTCCGAGGCTACAGGGTAACTTTACGAGTCGTGGCTCACTAGCCCTGAAGCTATGTTTGAAGCCCTCGTGTCGATACACAGCCGCTGTAAAGTGGCACCAACCCATGTAGCGACCATGACTTCCCTTTTACTTTCTGTAAATAAGGATAACCTAAAGAAACGATACATTTAATTTTTCTAATCGACAAACTCATCTTGTGGCTTATATATAGGAATAGTTGTGGCCTTAGCGGTGGTGGTGGTGTTGGTGATGGTGTGGTAAGTTGTGGACAGTTGAAGGCCCAAAGAGCGTCGCTGCTCAGTCTTTAGAGGGCTTTTGTGCTATCCCTTATTCTCATCATACAACTTAAGTTGCTCCTCGCCATTGAATCAAAGTAAACTACCTGGAGCTAAAACTGAATTTCAAATATATCTGAATTATCAGATATGTGAAGAGCAAGTAAGAAGTCTGCTAAACTACATAATATTAACATAGCAATCACTCAATGACTCTATAGACAACTTGCGGAGGGGGACATAGTACCTCGACCGAAATGCGAGCTTTTGTGACTATGCCTTTGACGAAGCACCCCCTGGGAGGATGGATGAGGTAACTGGATCCGAAGGGTGGTTGGAACGTCACCATGATAGAGCGGAGGGCAGGGTCCCTAGATTTTTCCCATTAAGAAGTACCACGACGTAGGCTGGCTCAGCCCGGCTCCTCTCTCACCCCTTAAGGTTCGTGCTCTCAAAGGGGTCGCGGGACTCAAAAACCGGCTCCCTCCCTCGGGCTTGTAGCCCCCATGGGGGTCCGGAGACCAGTCGCTCGCCTTCCAATCCGAGGGACGAGGTTTCCAGAGCGCATTTACTCGCCCTTCCTTCTTTCTTTTTTTCTTTCTTTGTTTCTTTCTCTCTCTCTCTCTTTCTCTCTCTCTCTCTCTCCCTCACACACACACACACACACACACACACACATGCACACACACACAGAAAGGGCAGGTGGATAAGGAAATCGTTATCCTTATGCCTGGTGATCCGGGGAAGCCTTCGAAAAAATCCATGTGTCAGGGAACCTCACGAATGTGGGCCATGGAGGTTACCGCTGAGCTATTCCACTCTCTTAACTCCACAGAAATGTCCATAGGCATAATTTGTGTATTTTAACAGGATTGCACTTTTGTGTATTAAGATTTTGTCTATCTCTTGCAGTTTACCAGATATGTCAAAGTTACTTAAAGTGCAGAGGGTTTCTGCGAACTTTTTCAGAACATTCAAAACGTACATTTCTGTGTCATAAAATAACTTAAACCTATTTATTTTAATCAAAATTATTGAGGCTACTTTTGAAAAAACAGCAACAACAAATTCATACAAAGGCTAGTCAAGGATGTGGGAATTTTCTTTAAAATGTTGGTCTCGCATTCTTGAAAGATGCCAAATTTAAATACCCAGTTTGGTAATTAACCATTCGTTTTTGTCTTATGCTGTTCACTGCCGGACAAGCGCTCTCTCTCTCTCTCTCTCTCTCTCTCTCTCTCTCTCACACACACACACACACACACACACACACATGTGCTTTTTAGATGTAAGGGTTCCCAAAACACGCATTTCCGGTGAAATTTCGATATAGAATTCCTTGGTGGAATGCAGCACTTCCTCTATTTAATCTTACTGTACGTAGTACAAAAAGTGGAGGGGGGAAAAAGGTGCTAAAACATAAATAATTATTTCACTCCTGCCGGATCATCAACTCTTGGTACTATTGGTTTGGTTATATCACCTCCTCCTTGTGGTTCCGCCAATTTAAACATTTTCTAACGTTTCCGAACATCTAAAGTATCAGTGAGAAATAAAAAAGAGCTGATGTGTTGCACTCACATGACTTTCTCTACTCTTGTACTAACCATTCTTACAAACTCTTATTCCTATATCTCCTTCACGTTAGTCCAGATAAACATTTGCAAAAATTATGTTATTGGCTATTTCCTTGTAGGTGCAAGGGGAATATGGGAATACAGTAGGCTTTGAGAGACAGTCAAATCTTTTAAAGCTTTGAGATTCCGTTAAAAAACAACAACGATTATCTATTTCATGAAAGATTTAAGTTTTCCGCGAATGACACAAATAACAAGGAATATCATCGAAATGGTTCACTCTAGAAAAAAAAAATTAGACATAACGTGTGTTTTAGCGAGATCTACTTTTTTTTTTTTTTTTGCAGTAAGATTTTGTCTATCTCTTGCGGTTTACGAGTTATTCAAGTCATCCAGAGTAAACAGACTACATAGACATAGACTATAGCCAGAAAATTCAAAATATACATTTCATTTGTTAAACAAATATCTTAAACATATGATATTTTAATCAAAATCATTAGAGCCATTTTCAAGAAAATCAAAATTTTTGAAAACTTTTCCAAGTAAAGGGTGGTATGGGGTGGAGGAATTTTCTTAAAAATCTTCGTGTCGCATTCTTGAAAGACATTACACTTAAATACCAACTTTGGTTTCTAACCGACTCTTAGTTTTTGAGATATGCTGTCCACACACACACACACACACACACACACACACACACACACACACACACACACACACACACACACACGTTGTGGTTTTGAGGTTCATCCAATCTTGGCCTAAATTTCAATATCAAAATTTTGGATAGAATACGCTGAAAAATCCAGCCTGGTTACTTTTTCATCACTTTATTGCCCTCTAAATTTTATCACAAATATAGTTTTCTTCTCGTCGTTAACACAGTTTAGTCTTTCGTGGTATCACAACTTACAATTTTTACCTCCGTAACCTTGCTCAGTTCTGTTAGTGTCTTTCTTCACTTTCTGTGCCTCTCATACACTCACCACGACGATGCAATCACTCGACGCTCATTAGAATCTTACGGTGACCGACGCAACTTCGCGACGACACACACGCACAGCTGTCGCGCTCTCACTGACACATTTCTCTGGAAATATATGTTTTGAGGCACCCTGAGTTTAAAAGAAAAGCATTTTTAGAAAAAGGTCCGCGCGTGCGCGCACCCGTGAACACATAACTCAAAAACGAAAAATGGTTATAAAATAAAGTTGGTATTTCAGTTTAATATCTTTTAAGGATGTGACACGAAGATTTTAAGGAAAATATCTGCAACCTAAACCATCTTTTACATCAGGAATCGGCAAACAGGTCATCGCAATTACAAGAATGATGTCGCGAATATAAAATCCAGCATAGAGAAGTTCTTATTACGATACTGCGGCTTCCTAAAACCTATTTTCTAACCATGCATTACATATGTGTTTGCCGGGTTGCGTTCAGTGACGTCATTATTCCTGTAATCGCGGTGACAAATTTACCGACTCCTGCTTTGCATGGAAATGTGTTAGAAATTTTTTATTTTCTCAAAATTATTTTGACGATTTTGATTAAAATACTATATGTTTAATATATTTTTATGGCAAATGAAATGTGTATTTTAAATTTACTGGCGATAGCCTATGCGGCACTGTTTACTTTTAATTTTGTATAACTGGTAAACCGTAAGATATAGACCAACTCTTACTATATACTAAAAATGTAGACCTCGTTAAGCACAAAATTTAGTGTCATATGCATTTCAGAGATGGACCTTAAGATTTCAGAGATGGACCTTATTACGTCACAACAAATGTAGATCTTGTTAAAACACAATTTATGTCCAAATAAGTCTTTCTGTGGAGTAAACCATTTCGGAGATATTTTTTGTTATTTGTGTGGGTTTTGCATTACTTATACTTTTATCAAATTGAAGGTCGTTATTCATATTTTTATCTGTTTGGACGTGCAAAGGGAACGGAATTTCAAAGTTTTACATCATTTGACTGCCGCTCAAAGCCTACTGTATTCCCATATTCCACTTACATCTTTAAGAAAATCAGCAGCAAGACAATTTCTGCAAGAAGATAAAGGAATACATTTGTAAGAATAGTGCATGCGTAGAGAAAGCAATGTGAATCCAACATATCAGATGTTTCTTGTTAGAAAAATAAATGTCCTCTGAAACTGAAATTTATTTATATATGCTAAACGTCATATACAAAGTTCTTATCTAAGTTCTTGTGCTCTAATAATTATTATAGTCGAGACAGAAGACTGTTCACGTTTCAAAGAGGTAACGCTATCAAATCTTGGCCTGGCTAATGCGGCTCGGACAGACATAATTTCTTGTTGCTAATCAGTGATCCATTGTCCTGGTGATCTGGCAGGCAAATGAATGAGCCGCCACTGCTCTAAGCCGTCCCATTACACACATGGACACCGCGGCCCAGATCCCATCGCCACACACGCCGGGTGTCCAAACTGGCGGTTCTTCACGACGCGACGCAAGCCAAGCAAAAGGTACATCCAGTTCATAGCTTAGCCACGTTGTACAGATAATAATCTAAGGAAAACTTACACCATATCTTAAAACTATTTGTTGTCTTCCTTTTCTTCTTCTTCTTCTTCTTCTTCTTCTTCTTCTTCTTCTTCTTCTTCTTCTTCTACTTTTTCTTCCTTTTCTTCTTCTTCTTCTCCTCCTTCTACTTTTTCTTCCTTTTCTTCTTCTTCTTCTTCTCCTTCTTCTTCTTCCTCTACTTCTTCTTCCTCCTCCTTCATGGGTTAGGAGTTAGTGTATTTTGGTATTCTTTCTTCTGGCTAGGGTTATCAGATTATTTTATCAAAATGAAGGACACAATGGAAAAATCTGATGTGTTACATTCACATGACTTTCTCTACTCTTGTACTAACCATTCATTAAACTCTTATTCCTATATCTTCTTGGTGTTACTTGAGATAAACATTTACAGAAATTTGTTATTGCTTATTTCCTTGTAGGTGCAAGGGGAACATGGGAATACAGTAGGCTTTGTGCGGTAGTAAAATCTTTTAAAGCTTTGAGATGTCTTCTATTTACACGCTTAATGTATAAAAAAATGAACGATATTCAATTTCACGACAGTTCTAAGTTTTCCGAAACTGACACAATAACAAGGAATATCTCCGAAATGGTTCATTCTACAAACAAATTTATTCAGATATAAACTGTGTGTTTTAGCGAGATCTACATTTAGTATAGTGAGATTTTGTCTATATCTTACGGTTTACGAGTCATTCAAAAGTCATCCAGAGTAAAGAGCACTACCTAGGCTATAGCCAAAAAATTCAAAATGTACATTTCATTTGTCATACAAATACCTTAAACATACGACATTTTAATCAAAACCGTTCAAGCCATTTTGAAGAAAATAAAAATTTTCGAAGAATTTTTCATGTAAAGTGTAGTTTGGGACGGAACAATTTTCTTCAAAATCTTCGTGTCGCATCCTTGAAAGAATTAAACTTAAATACCAACTATGGTTTTTAACCGGCTTTTCGTTTTTCAGTTATGCTGTCCATAGCCTGACACACAGACTGACTCACACACACACGGACCTTTTTTTTAAAAAATGCTTTTTTTTTTTTTATTTTTTTAATATATTTAGAGGGCCTCAAACATATATTTCCGGTGAAATCTCGACATCGAATTTTTGAGTGGAATGAAATACTTCCTCTATTATACTATAAGTAGAGAAAGTAAAAATACTGCACTAATAATAATCGAGGAGATAAACATTTGCAGGACTTATTACTAATTTTGTTGTTGATGCCAGGATAATATGGGAAACATAACGCTATCTCTGAGTCTCCTGCGTAGTTTAAAATATCGGCAAATATAATATCATGATTTTGCCTAAGAGAACCCGCAAACACTTTGACTGTTTTCACTGCAAAGGATTTCCTAAGATTTAAGTTAAAGCTAGTTCGTATTTACAACGCATATGAGAAGTCCTGGAAATTAAAAGTAAAAGAATGGTAGGAAAGCTGAAAACAGCATTATGACAAATAATTAATGCATATTAAACTTGGAATGAAACGGTCTTACGTATTTGGTTATATGGCAATTCCCCGAACTTCAATGCGTTGACTGACAGCTCCCAAAATACATATTTAATTGCTTTACTACACATTTAATTGAATGTAACCAAAGTTTAAACAAGATCTACATTTTTGTGTTGTGCGATCTGATCTACAATCTCTTATGGTGTATCAGCTATGAAAAAGCCATCAGAAGTAAAGAGCACTACATGGATTATAGCCAGAAAATTCAAAATATAAATTTCATTTGCCATAAAAATATGACATATAGCACTTCATTCAAAATCGTTAGAGCATTATTGAGAAAATCAACATTTTTGAAAAAGTTTGCACATACTAAAGCGTAGTTTAAGGTAGAGGAATTTTCTTCAAAATCTTTGTTTCGCATCCTTGAAAGACATTAAAATTAAATACCAAGTTTGGTTTTAACCGAATTTTCGTTTTAGGGTTATACTGTCCACAGGTTCACAGACACACACGCGGACCTTTTTCTAAAAATGCCTTTTTTTATTTAGGGGGCCTCAAAACGTATTTGCAGTAAAATCTCGACAACGAATTTTTGGATGGAGTACAATACTTACTCTACTTTGCTGTACGTAGTAGAGAAATTGAAAATGGAACCTAAGAATTTGTATATTAAAATACCGTACATTAAACGCATTTCCATGACAGAAAGTTTATATCTCGAACTTCGTGGTAATAGTCTGAACAGTCTTCGTATGGAATGAACTAGATACAATTTTTTATAAGTGGTAAATTTAAACAATAGATGAATAACGTAGGATAAGGATAGGACAGGCGTACATGGCGGAAGGACACTTAGAAAATGCAGTGAAGTTTTTTTACTAATGTAGGTATTACGGTTCATTGAGACTTGGTGCGTACGTTAGAGTTGTGTAGACATATTGTGAAAGGCTCTGTGATTCTCTGAAGGAAAGCGTGGAATCTAGAAGTAGAAACAAAACATGTAAGAAACATTTGTCATTTGTTTACTTGAACTGTAAGATTCTACTTGTTCCACATATGGTAGTTTATGGAAAACAAACGTGTAAAAATGTTCTATATAGTGGCTCAGGGATCCATCTATTGGTGACAAAGCTTACCAGAGTACATGTCTCCAGCTAGTCTGTGTTTTAAGCTGTTTGGTGCTTCTGTTGAAAAATTGGTTCTGCAATTATAGCTAGTACGGCATTCATCTTATGTTTGCCTGTCTTTACGCTTCTACTATGTAGGTATCTTTAAAAGACACACTTTCTCTCCAATAATTTTTGTTGTATTAGCCACTTCCCAGATATACGCTATTAGGTATCCATATATCTTCATACTGTTCAATACTTTGTCATTCTTTTGGGGTCCCGTCGGTTTGCAGTTGTTTCTCGTGATTGCATGAAAAGAATGAATGTGTAATTTTAAAGCCAGCATGTAGCTTTCAGTTCTTAAACATCTGACTGTCGTTCTTTCCTTTGCGTCTATAACGAAATGTGTAATGTTAACTTGGCAAATCTCTTTGCATGACATTTTAACATAAAATTGTGACTAAATTCATACGAATTAAGGTAGAAATACATTACAGCATTGTTCACGCAATGCTTACGCGACGGTTACTAAAATCTCGATACTAAATTGCAAAATTCAGATAAATAACAAGGAATGTCTCCTAAGTAGGGGGCCTAAAATCATGTATTTCCCTTGAGATGTCGACATCGAACCTTTTGGTGTAATAAAATACTTCCCCTACCTACTATACGTAGTAGAGAAAGCAAAAATGCGCATTGTGCATAAATTGTGTGTTTTAACAGATCTACATTTTCTGTGTAGTTAAGTTTTGTCATCTCTTAAGCATTACTAAATATGCAGAATCTCGTAAAGGCTTCTAAGGACATGCCCAGAAAATTCAGGATATGCAATTCTTTAGCAGTAAAAATGTCTTAAATATATGGGATATTAATGAAAATCTTAAAGCAATTTTTCAGCAAATAAACCTTTTCGGAGACTGTCCCATTTATGAGTGGGTGGGAGTATTTCCCTGGAAATTATCGCATTATATTCTCGGAAGTTACTGAACTTAAATACCAAGTTTGGTACTTAAATGACTGTTCACAGACGGACGCACGGTTGCACATATAGACACGCTCTTCATAGATGCAGGGGGTTCCAAACGTGCATTTCCGGTGAAATCCCGATAGTGATTTTTTTTTTTTTTTTGGTGGAATACAATACTTGCTCTAGTTACTCTAAGTACGTAATAGAGTATGTAAGCTTTTGTAAGATTTTATTATAGAGGAGTGGGTAGAGAAAGTTATGTAAGGTAACGCAGACACTTCTTCAATGCTATGGCCCTGAAAGGTTTATTGTTTCTATGCCCTCAAAGGGGTACCCCCGGAAGGAGGAATGAGGTGAGAGGAGACACCGGGCGGCGTGATCCAGACTAACAGTATAGACGCTGACAGAGATTCCAAAGCTTTCCCCAAGTTTGACGACACCTTCAGGTCTTAACAGTTTTGCCAGATCGAGGAATTTTTCCCTCGGTGTAGTTATTTTTTCTATTCGAAAGGGAATGAGGTAATTCTTTGGAAATTAAGGTATTTTTCAACTAAAATGTTCAAATTCATTTACCTATGCTATGTGAGGAGTTAAGTATTTCTACATTTGCCTTATTTTAGGCATGCATTATCAAAAAATAAAATTAAAAAAAAATCAAAAAAATCTGACGTGTTGCACTCACATGACTTTCTCTACTCTTGTACTACCCATTCTTACAAACTCTTGTCCCTATATTTTCTTCGTGTTACTTGAGATAAACATTTGTACAAATTTATCTTATTATTTTCTTGTAGGTGCAACAGAATATGAGAATACTGTAGGATTTGAGCGTTAGTCAAATTTTTAAAAGCTTTGAGATTCCGTTCTCTTTGCACACGTAACATATAAAATAAAAATCTGATGTATTCCACTCACATGACTTTCTCTACTCTTGTACTAACCATTCTTACAAACTCTTATTCCTATATCTTCTTTCTTGTTAGTTGAGACAAACATTTGTACAAATTATCTTATTGATTATTTCGTTGTAGCTGCAGAGGGAATGTTAGAATATAGTAGGCTTTGTGCGATAGTCAAATGTTTGAGATTCTGTTGTCTTTGCACACTTGACACATAAAAAAAATGAACAGCGATGATCCATTTCACGAAAGTTTCAAAGTTTTCCGAAACTCACACACATAACAAGGAATATCTCAGAAATGGTTCACCCTACAAGAAAATTTATTGAGACATAAATTGTGTATTTTGACAAGATCTACATTTTTTGTATAGTATGATTTGGTCTATCTCTAACGGTTTACCAGTTATGCAAAAGTCGTCCAGAGTAAATACGACTACAGGGGCTATAGCCAGAAAATTCAAGATATACATTTCATTTGTGATCAAAATATCTCAAACATATGCCATTTTAATAAAAATCGTTAGAGCCATTTTCAAGAAAATAAAACTTTTCGAAAATTTTTCCATGTAAAAGGTAGTTTAGGGTGGGGCTATTTTCTTCAAAATCTTCGTGTCACATTCTTGAAAAATATTAAACTCAAATACCAACTTCGGTTTTTAACCGACTTTCCGTTTTTGAGTTATGCTGTCCACAGACTGATAGATTGACAGACTGACAGACTGACAGACTGACGCAGACACACACACACACACACACACACACACACACACACACACACACACACGGACCTTTGTTTAAAAATGCTTTTTTGGGATTCAGGGGGCCTCAAAACATGTATTTCCGGTGAAATCTCGACATCAAATTTTTGGATGGAATACAATACTTCCCCTACTTGCCAGTAGAGAAAGTAAAAATGAATAACGATGACCCATTTCACGAAAGTTCTAAGTTTTCCGAAACTCACACACATAACAAGGAATATCTCCAAAATTATTCACTCTACAAAAGAATTTATTCAGACATAAATTGTGTATTTTAGCAAGATCTACATCTTTTGTAGAGTAAGATTTGGTTTATCTTTTACGGTTTACAAGTTATGCAAAAGTCATCCAGAGTAAATAGGACTTCATTGGCTAAAGTCGGAAAATTTAAGATATACACTTGTCATAAAAATAGCTCAAACATATGGCAATCATAAGGAGAAGTTAGTCAATTTGGAGGGTTGAACCCAGGTCTCCAGAACCCGTACCTGAGTCAGTCGGTGTACTTGGTACTGTCTTGAGTAACACGCTCTTAGTCACTTGATATTTGGCAGGTTAATACTGTCGACGTCATGTTCAACAGTCACAGATTTCACACAACCCACATACCTACATATAGGACTTTAATGTCTTGATATTTACTGACTCACGATAGAAGCCTGAAATTTGTCTCTGACTGACGCAAGATCTACATCGTTACGCAGTTTCACAAGATAACAGGAGTGCAGCAGAGGAATCGAGATGCCCTCCACATTTGGGGGCGGGGGGGGGGGGGACATTTGGTGTCAATGTCGCTGCTTATAACTTTGGGCGGGACCTGAGCGCTTTCTCCCGCAGTTTCCTAGTGGAGAAATGGGGGGAAGGCAACATTAGGTAATACTCCCCCAATCCTACCAACTGCTGCAACGTGCAACTAGCGTTCTTTGGTTTAGGGTTTCAACTTATGTAAGGTGTTGCACTTGAAAGTTACAGAAAACAGGTCAGCATTTACTCGACCTACACATTCAACTGTAGATTAAAATGCAAATGTGGCGAATCACGCAATGCGATCTTTATAACGGGGCATTCCACATTAAATTATTTCACGAGCTATGTGCTCGCGAACTAGATGTTCCGAATTCGATTCCCGATATGAATAGAGGAACTTCCAGACTCCAAAACCTTAGCGTTTAGGCAAACAACTGCACGTATGGAGTAGACATTTTATAAACAAAAATTTGAACAGCATCTAAGTTAACAAATAATTTTAGAAAATAAACCATTAGAACAAGTAAGAAGTTCAACTATTTAGAACGTAATGTAAATTATATAAGAACTGAAACAGATATTGAGCTAAAAGCTTGTAAGGAAAACAAAGGGATGCATAGAAAAAACAACAAATCTGATATGTTGCACTCACATGACATTCTGTAGTCTTGTACTACCCATTCTTATTCCTATACCTTCGTGTTAGTTGAGATAAACAAGTAAGGTAGGCTTTGAACGATAGTCAAATCTTTTAAAGCTTTGAGATTCCGTTCTCTTAATAATGTGTCTCGCTCTATTGTTAAGTAGTTTATTCGTCGCGTAGTGGTGTGAGGTACCTAACTTTGAACGTCTTTGATGTTGACTGCTGCTAGCGTCACAAAATTGTGTGTTTTCAAATTCACGAAACAATTTGCCACCTTCTGAAGATGATGACCATAAGGATCATAATAACAGTGTAACTGAAGATAAGTTATATGTTACAACTGGTGGAAGGGTTTTCACATCTAAGTTTCCCGCCCTACATATTAGGTGTAGCATAAAATGTACCTAAAAGAAATGAAACAAAGTGAAACCTATTAGAGAACCCTTTGAAACATTATTTACTGCAGAAGTTATAAACATCATCATAAAATACACCAATGAAGAAGCAGCGAGAGCAAACCTACTAGAAACAACCATCTCTGGCTTATATAAGACACTCGTATCTGAATTTGAGATCTCTGCTTTAATATTTATGGAGATTCATAATATATAGTGCATTTGTGAAAAGGATCAAGTTCCCGCAACTGACTGAACTATTTAATTAACATATATGACTGAAATACCAGAGGTAAACACAAAGAACAAGATAATGCTGCAGAATACGACAGCTAATTCAAAAAAAAAAATGAACCAAGCATTGCCAATATGTTCTTTTTTCGTACTGAAAAGTTCTTAAAATGCTTACATTACTTTATGAAGAGTTCCTGAAGGATGAACTAGGCAAATATGGGATACTCGAACAGTGTTTACTTAGTCAAAACCATATGCTGAGAACAAAAATACTTGAACTCAACAAGGAAATATAGCTTCAAATGTAAAATCCTTGATACATCTCATTAACAATTCTGGACGTACAACAACAGACAGATTCTTCTTCGTCTTTCTTCTTCAATTTCCCTCTTCTACCACTATCGTGGCATCAGGGGTTTAGCCCGGACTTTACTTAAGGTGCAGGATTAGCCTAACACTTAAGGTTCCTGTTTTATCCCCAGAGTACTCGAGTAGATCCTCAGTCCTTGAGGTAGGGAAAGGTTTTGGTCTTCTGGGTGGCTGTTTGTCACTTCCCTACACCAACAGACAGATACTACACTTGTGTTAATTGCTGAAGAGCTATGGGGGACCTCAGGATTACATTTGTCACAGCACCTCTGTCAACACCAAGCACAGTCCTCAAGAGCTGAAAGAAATTCAAGTAAATTTGCTTTTCGGTGATTCTAACACCAGGGACTGCAATCACAATAATTTTCAAGCATTCGTCATGAAAGAACTGAAAGGAAGTTTTATACGCTGTCATTGAACATAATCATGATACAATAGGTTCATGGTTAAACCGAAAGAAAAAAAAAAACACTTGTCAACTTGCATTATAAACAAAAAGAATCAAATGGTAATTTTCTTGTAGTTGCAACGAGTCAATGATTATACTTCCAAAACGGCATCTCGGGTAGTTCTTGTTTTATGTACGAAGGAACCATAGCAAGTCGCATGCCGTAGACAGACGGGCTGCAGAAACGCGCGGAAGTCCCTAACATTTCCAATAATCATCACCAGTCCCACTACTAGAGTCGACAGAGAGGGTGAACAAGAGATCCCGTGGACCTGGCGGCCCTCTACTGTTCACAGGAGTTCTCTTTCCATTACACATGCATCCACGCCATTTGACCCGCACCGCAATAGGTATACGAGTAATAGTACGAATCTAGAAACACACTTAAAAGATGAGAAGGAAATGAAAAAATCGGATGTGCTGCACTCAAACGAGTTTCTCTACTCTTATGCACACCATTCTTACAAATTCTTATTCCTATATCTTCTTCGTGTTAGTTGCAGAAATTATCTTAATGCTTATTTTTTGTAAGCGCAAAGAAAATATGAGAATACAGTACGATTTGAGAAATAGTAAAATATTTTAAGGCTTTCAAATTCCGTTCTCTTTGCACGGTTAACATATAAGCGAATGAATAGAGATGTTTTATTTGATAGAATTGTAGATAAGTTCTCCAAAACTCACACAAGTAACATGGCATATCTCCGAAATGGTCCACTCTACAAAAAAATTTACTCGGACCTAAACTGTGTATTTTAGCAAGATCTATGTCTTTTGTACAGTAAGATTTGGTGTATCTCTAACGGTTTACCAGTTATGCAACAGTCGTCCAGAGTAAATACGACTACAGGGGCTATAGCCAGAAAATTCAAAACACACATTTCATTTATTATAAAAATATCTCAAATGTACCTATGGTATTTTAATGAAAATCGTTACAGCTATTTTCAAGAAAATCGAAATTTTCGAAAACTTTTCCATGTAAAGGGTAGTTTAGGGTGAAGCAATTTTCTTCAAAATCTTCGTGTCGCATCCTTAAATGACATTAAAATTAAATACTAATTTTGATTTTTAACCGACTTTTCTTTTTTGAGTTGTGCTGTCCACAGAATGGCACACACACTCACACACACGCGCGCGCGCGCGCACGCACACACACAGGCGGACCTTTTTCTAAAAATGCTTTTTTCGAATTGGACATCGAAGTTTTGGGTGGAATACAATACTTCCTCTACTTATCAGTAGAGAAAGTAAAAAACATATGTCAGTATTGTAATCTAATCCTCACCTAAAGTATTACAGCTATAATCATAATTTTTATATTACACATTTTACAGTAGTTGGGCTAGAATACATGTAGCAATCAAGTTTGTAGGTTCAAAACAGGAGCTGTAACATCCATATAAATTAATATACAGATGGTATGCTGATGTTCACTTAGGTGCACTTATTTGAAGAACCCTCTGTTCTAATGCGTTTAAACTTATGTTTGAACCCAGAAAACAGACTTTCCAACAAAATTAGTGGATTAGTTTTTCAAAAGTATTATTTTACAATGAAAATTGCTGTTTACATATAGTTTTAAAAAAATTAGCTCAGCTGTTGTAATACATAATATTATAGTTTCTAAAGTATATGTAAAATATGGCAAAACTTTTGCACTCATTTTCAAGTTTCTATGATGTTTTAGTATATCAGAAAATTTGAACCTCCTAGATGCAATAGTTCTGGAGAAAATGGCACCTACATGTCGAAAATTATTACGGAAAAGCGAAAAAAAAAAATCGTGGCATGCTATTTAAGAGCAATTTTAACAACTATAAAATGTATAACAACCCATGCTGTATACATTAATGGATTCGGAAAATGGAGATTTCAATAATGAAAAGATTTTTTTAACCTCACAGACAGGAGGCAATGCAGGATTTTCCTTGAGGAAACAACCGAAGTCGCACTCTGTGAGGTCAGGGTTGTACGGCGGATGGTCAAAGAACTGCACTTTAGCAACTTCCAAATCTCTCACATTTGCACCTGTTCTGTGAGATGTATTTAGTGCAAAAGCAACAGGCTTTAAATTCCTGTCTTTCGAATACGGAACCGATTTTGCCCAGATATTTTGTGGCTTTAAATATTCATGGAGTATGCAAGAAATGCTGCCAACGCTAATACCGACTTCCATACATAGTATTTCAACAGTGATATATTGATGTTCTTCCGTCAAGTCCCTCACTTGTTGAATTGTTCCCACGTTCACAGATTCCCCAGGCTGATCACAATGAAAGGCTGTCTCTGAAAGACTCTCCCTTCTTCGAATCCATATTGCTCTGGTACCAGATGCAATACACTCGGTCACCACAACAAGTCCTCATGGATTGTTTTTCCTCCTTCAAATATATAGTCCCTCAGAGCTTAAAGTGGGTGCGCACATAAACATTGCGATTGTATCACTGCGCCAATAGGAGAATTACCGAGTACCACGAGATAATAAATGGAAGTAAAATATGTATGCTCATGTTTAAACGCTTTGTAAGTTCAATTACGGTATTCATTAACCCCGTTCATTACTTGAAAGTATCAAATAAGCGATAATATACGCAATGTAGTAAGGAACTATTTTCAATTGGGCTACACCATTTCACGCGCGCTGAAAGTTGTGCTGCGGCTTAATGTTAACATTCGTACACACTTTAAGGCCGGATAGGGTATAGCTTATAATACAGGACCTCTCGGTGTGCATGCACCAGTGCATCGCACGGTGCAAGGTGCAAAATACGTGCCATAAGTTGACCACAGTGCATACCTCCATTAGCTCTTTCCTTACGCTTGTTTATCTCGGTTTGCCGTCTTCCTCTTCCTCACCGCGCTGTTTCTGCATCACTGCGTTAACTGCGGTGCGCAATGTTAAATTGGTTAATTTGGTTTTTGAATTCTAAATCTCGCACTGGATAAAGAATGTTTTTGTGCAAGATGTAGCCGCCCATTTAATTCTTGTATGATTTTACCATGTTATTGTTGTCTTTCAACACACGATTTTCCTACACAGTAATTGTACCAAAAATGAGGCATTTGGCTTGGAAAAATCTTATGTGTTGTATTCACCTGACTTACTCTACTCTTGTACTAACCATTCTTACAAACCCTTATTCCTCTATCTTCTTCATATTAGTTGAGATAAGCATTTGTACAAATTATCTTATTGCTTATTTCCTTGAAAGTGCAAGGGGAATGTTAGAATACAGTAGACTTTCAGCGATAGTCAAATCTTTTAAAGCTTTGAGATCCCGTTACCTTTGCACTCTTAACATATAAAAAATGAACAACGATGTTCCATTTCACTGAAGTTTTGTTTTTGGAAACTGACCCAAATAACAAGGAATATCTCCGAAATGGTTCACCCTAGAGAAACATATATTCAGACATCAATTATGTATTTTAGCAAGACCTACATTTTTTGTGCAGTAAGATTTTATCAATCTCTTACGGTTTACGAGTTATTCAAAAGTCATCTAGAGTAAACAGAACCACATATGCTATAGCCATAAAATTCAAAATATACATTTCATTTGTCATACAAATATCTTAATCATATGGCATTTTAATCACAATCGTAAACACCATTTTCAAGAAGTTTATACAAATTTTCGATGTAAAGGGTAGTTTAGGGTGAGGCTATTTTCTTCAAAATCTTTGTGTCGCATCCTTGAAAGACATTAAACTTAAATACCAAGTTTGGTTTTTAACCGACTTTTCCTTTTTGGGTTTTTCTGTACACAGACTGACAGATACACAGACACACAGGACCGTTTTCTAAAAATGCTCTCTTTGGATTCAAGGGGTCTCAAAACACATATTTCCAGTGAAATCTCGACATGTAATTTTTGGGTGGAATGGAATACTTCCTCTAGTTACCAGTAGAGAAAGTAAAACTAAGAAAGTTCCCACTCTGATTTAAATGGACTTTCAAGATTATTTCCTTTCTTTGAGGAAGTAGCTTTATAATTAAATACTTGTATTGCATGTATATATTTGACTGACAAGTAGGCTTCGGACGTGGTAGCTGTTTCGTTGCACTTTAGCTGAATGGTTACGTGCGCACAGGGTTTCACTGCCACCCCCCTCCCCTATCGTTCACCCTAAGCGCTCGCTTGTAAACAACGTACCGGTCGCTATACTAGAAGTGCACCTATACTAAATGCATGCCCGAAACTTCCTGTTAAGAAAGCCATGTATCAACACAGGCTTCCCTTAGTCTTCGCTCTGCAGCGGGCCAGTTGAGTCGAACAAGGACAGCTTCTCACTGCTATTTAATACCGTCTTTGATTTTCAGTTGCTCAAAAACTGTTTAACAAAATGAAATGAAACTTTGACACTGAATACAGGAATCTTTTCTGAACATGATCGATGCAAAGTGATCTATGTATGCTACAAATCTATTCTACAAACTTGTCATAAACAAAATTAAACATTTCATACTTGTTAGTGTTATGGGAGTATTCAGGTAGACTTTTCTTTAAGACTGTCAATCATTTTTAATGCATTTTTATATCCTTTAAATCTTGCATTAATTGACAATTTCCAGCTAAATTTGCTTCTCACATTTGGAAATATCTGTCCCAAAGACAGATGTCAAATTTTACAAACATATAAGTAATCAATTATCGTTAGCAATTTCAGGATTAATTTAGGTAAAAGCAATAGTTATTTGACTGATAAATGACCAGTAAAAGTTTCAGCAATGTAGCTTAATTGGTTGCCGAGAAAAGGTTACATAAAGTTACGGTAAATTGTAATTAAAGATAAAAGTGTACATAACTGCAGTGACTCACCAAGTTAGAACATCCCTGATCCATAACCCAAATTTTTTGCCTTTTCCTCACTTTGTTTCCTATTTTGCCCTTGTCTCTCCGTAACTCTGGGCTCCTTAGAAATGCTTTGGATGTATGGTTCTGCTTCGACAACTCTTCTATCATCTATATCCTACAGCGCCATTTTCATGTCCTCTCCCACTGGTATCCCAAGCTGTTCATATACTTCAATTCTGCTGCTGCAGCCATCATTAAAACATATTACTGCATCCAAAACACCCAGTTTTAATGTACTGGCTCCTACATAAATAGATTTGGGGATCCGCTCTCAAACTACATGGTGAAAACCGTGCGGCCATGAAGACATTTCTCCAAGAGTTCCTCCTTGGCAAGATTCCTCAAAAAACCTGCTTTATTCCAAGTAACACAGCTTCTTTTATGCTTCTCCAGTAATGCGTGCCTTTTGGTAACCACGCCATGAATCTGGACCTTTAAGGCACAAGCCATGGATGGGAGAATCATCTGTAGACAATTTGTGGAAATAAATTGCCCATACAGCTTTCATTTCCCCGACAGAAGTTGCAACCTTTATTCTAATTGCTGGACCATAGTATCTCTGCAATAGGTCATAATCTCCATCTGTTAAGCGCCCACTAACGCAATTTTCTTGGCCCTTGCACTCTGACCAAGTTGTAGGTTAGGAGTACATATTGGTTCATCCCATTTTCTTGTATTTACATGCTGATTACCACGGAATTTGCTTTTACCAAACTTCCTCACCCTTCCCATTTTATAATACACAGTTACTTTGTGTAAATACGCGAAATGCAACACTCAAAACACAGTAAAGCACTTGACCTCGAAATTCACACCACAAACTCACAAACAAACAAAGCAATGGCCTTCTGAGCATGTAAAAATGCATGCGACACAAGGGCAGAGTTAAACATTACAAAACAAAATTTACCGCCTTTTATTACCAAGATACAGAAAGAAACAGGCACGCGTGCGTGGCAGCCTTGCAGTCTGCTGTAAGGGGTATGGTCTGCACGCCGCCATATTTAAATGTCCAAATTAAAGTCCTTTATCAACTGATAACCACAACATGCCAGTAACTATTTTGAAAGCTCAGAGTTTCTGTTTTTTTAAGCAGGAAAACCAAAAAAATGAGCTTTTGGACCCAAACAACTAACCGAGTCACCATTATGCAGGGTGCAAGGAACCTCTACACCTTGGAGTGCACCCGGCGCGAATTTAAGCTTTGAGATACCATGTTATAATGTAGAAATGTAAAATCTAACATGTTCTTTAAAAACTGCGCATGTTTATTATCAGCTAATGACACAGGACCTAGCTCAACAGATTATGACTAGTACCTGGGCGACCGAGCTTCGCTCGGCGTTTTTCGCCTCTGTTTTTGTGAAATCTTGTTTTTTGTGGGAGAAGATACTTGTTTAGATAAACCTGAAAGGCAAAACGTTAAGTAAATAAAACTACTTGTCGCAATTGTTAAGAGTAATGTCCGAGATACAAGAGATATAGAAATACATAAAAATATTTCATAAACACAATCATTTCAACTGTAAAACGTCCACTGCTGAAAGCAGGCCTCCCCCATAGATATCCACCCAGTTTGAGGTTTTCGTCGAGCATTTGTTCCGTTATGGAGTTGTTCTTTGCTGCTGTGATTGACTCCAGGACGTTAACACGTTGGCCAAGATCCTTCATGCTTCCGTCGAGTTCCTCCATGGCTTCCTTAACCCCGGCCAGTCGCTCGTTAGTATTCTCCGACAGACCTGTCTTCATATTGAAATTCCCGTCTTCATCTTTTCCGTTTCGGAGTTTACATTTTCAATTTGGCTTCCAGTTTTGTTCCCATATTTTCTATTCCGTAGTTTACATTTTTCCAATTCGGTTTTCATATTTGTTTCCTCTGCCGCATTCCGGAATTCATTTCATTTCCCATTATGTCCATCTTAGCTAACATTTGTTTCATCAACTGTTCCATATCGTGCTTTTCGTTGCACTCCTGACACCAACTGTGATTACTTTACTTATTTAACTATTTATTTATTTTTTATTAAAACACCTGAGGGACACTAAGCAAAAGCAATGTTGAAGAATAACAAATACTACAGGAAGAAAAGCTGGTTGATACAGCCATGTGAATGTACTACGCATTTATGTTTCAAGCATATAGAAAATTGTATGAATTGTTCGTAATTGTTCGTCGAAGCGGGAGTAGTGAAAGAAATGTGATTGTGTTTTACTAAAGAAAAATGAGTAGAAAAACCGTGTGAATGTGTTACGTTGCACTTATATTTCAAGGGTATGGAAAAATGTATGGATTGTTTGCAGAAGAGGGAGTAGTATGTTAGGTAAAAGAAAAGGGAGGAGAGAAAACCATGTGAATGTAATACATTGCGTGGTAAAATGGATTGCATAAAAACCTTCGCCATGAAAAAAATTAGATGTCACTTTTCATGGCGATCGATCAACCTGTTTTGGAATTTAATCACTCTTCAACGTAAGATATGTATAGGCGTTGGTATGTATGAAGCTGATAAACCATAGGGAATAACATGTGAATTGTTACGTAAAACAAAAGTGAGTTGAGAAAGTAGTATGAATGTAATACGTTGTGTTTGAAAGATGTAGCAAATTGTATTAATTATATGTTGAAGGGCGAATAGCGAAAGAAGACTGATTGTGTCTCGTAAAGGAAGAATTAGTAGAGGAAATCATGTGAACGTAATACGCTGCATTTATATTTCAATCCTAGAATATTATTTGAATTGTATGTTGAAGGGCAAACAGAGGATACATGAATGGCTACGTAAAAGAAAAGCCAGTAGAAAACCATTTGAAAGTAATATATTGTGTAGTAAAATTGTTACCATAAAAACTCCATGAAAAACACATACACGTGCCGAATTTCGCGGTGATGGGTTAAGCGGTTTTCGAGATTAACAGCTAGATATATACAAACATTCAAGTTGTATAGATGATATGAATTGTTTGTAGAAGAGTGAGTGGAGAAAGACATGTGAAGGTGTTACCTAAAAGTGAGTAGAGTAAACACTGTGAATGTAACATGCAGCATTTCTATATCAAACATGCACAAAATTGTATGACTTATTTCTAGAAGAGTAAGTAGAGAAACAGTTATCAGTGTGTTACCCAAAAGCAAGTAGAGAAAACAGTATGAATGTAATAGTACCATTTATATTACAAACATGCACGAAATTGTATGACTTATTTGTAGAAGGGTGAGTAGAGAGATGTGAATGTGTTACCTAAGAGTGAGTAGAGAAAACAGTATGAATATAATATGTAGCATTTCTATTTCAAACATACAGAAAATTGCATAACTTCTTTGTAGAAGAGTGAGTAGAGAAAGAGACGTGAATGTGTTACCTAAAAGTGAGTAGAGAAAACACTGTGAATGTAATATGCATGTATACAAAAATTTAACCAAATCTTTAGAGCCGTTTCTGAAATACCGGGAATATATATACGTGAATTGCACTGTAGAACGGGGAATAAAAAAATATTTTTTATGTAAAATCGCGTTTTTTCGTGATTATACCTATATAGATGAACTTAAAAAGCAAAACTCTATCAGAATACAAATTTTGATCGAAATCATTAGAGCCGTTGCCAAGTTGCGCGGAATAAATATATATACAAGAATTGCTCGTTTAAATATATAAGATGATAATGCAAGGTTTAAACTTTTTTTACGGATATTTTGATAGTTTAAAGTACATTATGTCCAACTATGTTAGTTACATTTTTACTTTCTCTACTGGTAGGTAGGGGAAGTATTGTCTTCCACCCAAAAATTCGAAGTCGAGATTTCACCGGAAATACATGTTTTGAGGCCCCCTGAATCCAAAAAAAGCATTTTTAGAAAAAGGTCCGTGTGTGTGTGTCTGTGTGTCTGTCAGTCTGTCAGTCTGTCAGTCTGTCAGTCTATGGACAGCATAGCTCAAAAACGAAAAGTCAGTTAAAAACCAAAGTTGATATTTAAGTTTAATGTCGTTCAAGGATGTGACACAAATTTTGAAGAAAATAGCCCCACCCTAAACTACCCTTTACATGGAAAATTTTTCGAAAATTTTGATTTTCTTGAAAATGGCTCTAACGATTTTGATTAAAATGTCACATGTTTGAGATATTTTTATAACAAATGAAATGTATATCTTGAATTTTCTGGCTATAGCCCCTGTAGTCGTATTTACTCTGGACGACTTTTGCATAACTGGTAAACCCTTAGAGATAGACCAAATTATACTATACAAAAAATGTAGATCTTGCTAAAATACACAATTTATGTTCCAATAAATTTTCTTGTAGGGTGAACCATTTCGGAGATATACCTTGTTATGTGTGTGAGTTTCGGAAAACTTGGAACTTTCGTGAAATGGGTCATCGTTGTTCATTTTTTTATATGTTACGTGTACAAAGAGAACGGAATCTCAAAGCTTTAAAAGATTTGACTATCGCACAAAACCTACTGTATTCCAATATTCCCCTTGCACCTACAAGGAAATAATCAATAAGATAATTTGTACAAATGTTTGTCTCAACTAACAAGAAAGAAGATATAGGAATAAGAGTTTGTAAGAATGGTTAGTACAAGAGTAGAGAAAGTCATGTGAGTGCAACACATCAGATTTTTTTATATGTTAATCGTGCAAAGAGAACGGAATCTCAAAGGTCAAAAAGATTTGACTGTCGCACAAAGCCTTCTGTATTCTAATATCTCCCTTGCAGCTAAAAGGACATAAGCAGTAAGATAATTTGTACGAATGTTTATCTTAACTAACATGGAGATATAGGAATAGGAGTTTGTTAGAATGGTTAGTATAAGAGTAGAGAAAAAGTCATGTGAGTGCAACACATCAGATTTTTAATGTAAGCACCGACAATTCTTTAAAAAATAACGGAACATTATTTTCCAAATATTTTATTTACTTTCTCTACTGGTAAGTAGAGGAAGTATTGTATTGCACCCAAAAATTCGATGTCGAGATTTCACCGGAAATATATATTTTGAGAGCCCCTGAATCCAAAAAAAGCATTTTGAGAGAAAGGTCCGTGTGTGTGTGTGTGTGTGTGTGTGTGTGTGTGTGTGTGTGTGTGTGTGTGTGTGTGTGTGTGTCAGTCTGTGGACAGTATAAGTCAAGAACGAAAAGTCGGGTAAAAACCAAAGCTGGTATTTAACTTTAATGTGTTTCAAGGATGCGACACGAAGATTTTGAAGAAAATAGCCTTATGTAAACTACCCTTTACATGGAAACATTTTCCAAAATTTTGGCTTTCTTGAAAATGGCTCTAACGATTTTGACTAAAATGCCATGTGTTTAAGATATTTGTATGGCAAATGAAATGTATATTTTGAATTTTCTGACTGTAGCCTATGTAATCCTGTTTACGCTGGATGACTTTTGAATAAATTGTAAAGCGTAAGAGATAGGTAAAATCGTTCTGTCCTAAAATGTTGATCTTACTAAAACACACAATTTATGTCTGAATATTTTTTTTATTTATTTATTTTATTTATTTATTTACTTTTTTTGTTGTTGTTGTTGTTGTAGAGCGAACCATTTTGGAGATATTCCTTGTTATTTGTGTCAGCTTCGGAAAACTTAAAACTTCTGTGAAATGGAATATCGTTGTTTTATGTTAAGCGTGGAAAGAGAACGAGACCTCAAAGCTTTAAGAGATTTGACTATTGCTCAGTGTCTACTGTATTCTAATATCCCCCTTCCACCTACAAGGAAATACGCAATAGGATAATTTCTGCAAATGTTTATCTCTAGTAACACGAGGAAGATATAGGACTAAGACTTTGTAAGAATGGTTAGTACAAGAGTAGAGAAAGTCATGTGAGTGCAACACATCAGATTTTTCACGCATATTTCAATAGTTCAAAGTACCTTATTCCATCTAAGTCAGTTACTTGTTTTGTATGGTTGCAAAACCTTTTGAATGTTCCTTGCATTTTCTTTAAGTGTTACACTGTAAGGTTACATACTTTTTACGTTCAAACTGGTTATCAAAATACTCGCATGATCACTTAGTACACTACAGGACTGTTATTTTGTAACCGTGGATCTGGGCCTTTGGTTATTTTATTTTTCCTACCCCTGGCTCCTCGCCCAGGTAGATTGGCAACACTGTCCGGTCATTTAGGGAAACGACTCTCCGTTCCGCTCTTATTTAACTTTCGTTATGGTAGCCAAATTTAGCACGAGAGCTAAACTCTTCTTTATGGCGTCGTTAAGTTTTACAACATGGTCTGGCATTCACGGGTGCCGAAATGTGGGAGAGAAGATCTAGAATTTCAAACATTATGTGAACCCACACAAAAATACTTACCAGAGCAAAACATGGCATTAAGATTCGATATCCAGGGCTCCACGTGCTGTCAGTCTGTTTCGTTCATGCATATTCCAGAGAGCGATTTGTGCAAGTCCATTTTATAAATAGCAGCCCAGGCACTTTTAAGCTCTAAAAAGTCAAAGTTATCTTCTATCTGTCAGATTTTCTGATTTATTAAGATTTTATGGCACCTTATAGGTTCAAATTAGGAATTTACAGGATTTCTGAAGCATATTTCTAAACTGATCATTTTTAATTTCCCGACTGGCAAGCAGAGGAAGTATTGTATTCCACCCAGAAATTCTACGTCAAGTTTTCACCGGAAATATATGTTTTCAGATCCCCTGAATCCATAAAAAACATTTTTAGAAAAATGTCCGTGTGTGTATCTGTCTGTCAGTCTGTGTCTATGTCTGTCAGTTTGTGTGTATGTCTGTCAGTCTCTCTCTCTCTCTCTCTCTCTCTCTCTCTCTCTGTGTGTGTGTGTGTGTGTATGTGTGTGTGTGTGTGTGTGTGTGTGTGTGTGTGTGTGTGTGTGTGTGTGTGTGTGTGTGTGTGTGTCAGTCTGTAGACAGCATAACTCACAAACGAAAAACCGGTAAAAAACCAAAGTTGGTATTTAAGTTTAATGTCTTTCAACGATGTGACAGGGAGATTTTGAACAAAATAGCCCCACCCTAAACTACCCCTTAACATGGACAATTTCTCGAAAATTTTAATTTTCTTGAAAGTGGCTCTAACGATTTTGATTAAAATGCCACGTGTTTAAAATATTTGTATGACAAAAGAAATGTATATTTTGAATTTTCTGGCTATAGCCTATGTAGTCCTGTTTACTCTGGTTCACTTTTGAATAACTCGTAAACCGTAAGAGATAGACTAAATCTTACTGTATAAAAATGTAGATCTTGCTAAAACAAACAATTTATGTCTGAATAAATTTTTTTGTGGAGTGAACCATTTCGGAGGTATTCCCTGTTATTTGTGTGAGATTCGGAAAACAAGCTTTCGTCTAATGCAACATCGTTGTTCATTTTTTATGCGTTAACCGTGCAAAGAGAAGGGAACCTCAAAGCTTTAAAATATTCGACTATCGCTCAAAGCCTACTGTATTCCCATATTCCCCTTGTAGCTACAAGGAAATAAGCAATAAGATAATTTCTGCAAATGTTTATCTCAACTAACACGAAGAAGACAAAAGGATATGAGTTTTTAAGAATAGTTAGTACAAGAGTAAAGAAACTCATGTAAGTGCAACACATCAGATTTTTGTATATATTTTCGTGACAAAACGAGTTGTGTATAATGAATTTTCCCAAAATAGCCTTGAAGTGTTTTTTATTCTGAGTAATTTTTGCATACCTGGTAAAGTTTATTGTTCTTTGAACGTAATCATTTCGCAGCTATTCCTTCTTATTTGTTTAGACTCTTCAATGCAGTCTCATCCTTTTAACAATTAGGAAGTTATTAAACTTCAAGAGGTTGAATCAGGACTGAAAAATTCAATGCCATAGCCGAAATTTGAACCACGGATCTTGCGCTATCGAGAGGCTGCTTTAACCAGTAAGCTACCATTACAGGTTATTAAGCTTTCTTACAAAACAAAGCAGAATCAAATGTTCCTATATGTAAAACAGTTTATACGCAATCTGATATGTGCCTCGGTAGCGCAGTAGGCAGCGCGTAAGTCTCATAATCTTAAGGTCGTGAGTT
The DNA here is from genome assembly GCA_030765045.1 of Tenodera sinensis. Taxonomy (NCBI): domain Eukaryota; kingdom Metazoa; phylum Arthropoda; class Insecta; order Mantodea; family Mantidae; genus Tenodera; species Tenodera sinensis. The sequence goes on from CM060967.1 coordinate 39,726,986, forward strand.
CGATCCTCACCCGGGGCAACCTCTTTTATTTACCTTCGTATTAAAGGTTATGTCAGTAGATTTGCTGTAATTGCATGATTTAATCGCAGGGTCATATTCTAGAATAATGTTAAATCATAAAATGCAAAAGGTTAACAGCTTCCCTCATGTGTATTTTCTGGTTTTCAAAAAACAAAACCAAGCAGCATCAGATATTTTTTACATTTAAAGCAGCTGTTATTGCAATGGGTAATAGATCGGGCACTTATTGCATTCAGTCAAAGAATTCTATCGGAAATATATGTTTTGAGACCCCCAAATATAAAGAAAATAATTATTAGAAAAAAAAAAAACTCCATCTCTCTCTCTCTCTCTCTCTCTCTCTCTCTCTCTCTGTGTCTGTGTCTGTCAGCCTTTCTTGCATTTATTCTCTCTCTGTGTATTCGTGTTTGTGTCTGTGAGACAGACAGACGGAAAGAAACAAAGAAACAAAGAAAGAAACAAAGAATAAAAGAAGACAGAAGGAAGGAAGGAAGGAAGTAAGCAAGCAAGGAAGGAAGACAGGGCAAGCAAATACGCTCTGAAAATCTCGTCCTTCGGATAGGAAGATGAGCCACTGGTCTCCGGTCCCCCGAGGGGGGGACCGGCTTCCGAGTCCCGCGACCCCCTTGAGAGTACGAACCTTAAGGGTTGGGAGGGGATCCGGGCTTAGCCAGCCTACGTCGTGGCGCTTCTAAGTGGAAAAACCTAGGGAACCTTCCCTCTGGTCTATCGTGGTGACGTTCCGACCACCCTTGGGGTCCATTCGCCTCATCAATCCTCCCGAGGGAGGGGGTGCTCCGTGAGGGGCATAGACACAAAAACTCGCATTTCGGTTGAGGTGCTAAGTCGCAAGTTGTCATAGAATCAATGAGTGATTGCTATGTTAATATCATGTGGTTTAACAGACACGACATATTTTTGACATATCTGATAATTCAGAAATATCTGAAATTCAGTTTTAGCTTCAGTTGTTTACTTTGATTCAATTGCGAGAAGCAACTTGAAGTTGTATGATGAGAATAAGGGATAGCATAAAAGCCCTCTAAAGACTGAGCAGCGACGCTTTTTGGACCTTCAACTGTCCACAAACTTACCACCACACCATCACCTACACCACCAGCACCGATAAGGCCACAACTATCGCTACATATGAGACACAAGATGAGCTTGCCGATTAGGAAAATTAAATGTATAGTTTCTTTAGGTTATCCTTATTTAGAAAGAGTAAAAGGGAAGTCATGGTCGCTACATGGGTTGGTGCCACTTTACAGCGGCTGTGTATCGACACGAGGGCTTCAAACATAGCTTCAGTGCTAGTGAGCCACGACTCGTAAAGTTACCCTGTAGCATCGGACCTCCCCAATCAATAGCACTGCAACTCGCCCTTATATACAACAGGATAGCATTCATTGCGCCTGTGAGAGTGACAAATGTGCACGTTTTAACAATTTGTGTGTTGCACAGACTTGAAATAAGCAAATATATTGCAATCAGGCGAATGATTGTAACAGTTTTATGTCTTATTCACAAAACTTTTATTACAAACTTCACATAATCCTTTATATATTCTAATATTGATATAAGAACTGCTTCTTCTATTCACGCTATGTTACTCAGTGTTACACTTTGTATAAAAATAATTTGGAATTAAGGAATATGTACTTGGTTAAATGTGTCAAAATTCCTTTGTTTTTCGTTGTCATGCAAATAGTATAGAATTTCAAATCCGGCATATGACGACTCGCTTTTTAAAACTCTACTGCCCCCTCTAATACCTACAAAGTCATGACTAACAAAATTACCCCTAAAACACTAACGATTTTTTCCCAATACTAGATACGCAATTTGCGTGCAGATGTTTAAATGGATCATATATATTACATATTATATTTAAAAGCTTATTATTGTTTTTAAGCTTTTTAATACGAAAATGCGTATTGAATAAAAGTGGTTTTCAAACAATGCACTCTAGATCTTCTGATTCTTCCTTCCAAGAACATACATATGGTGAAATTTCGACACAAGTCCTTTATCAACTGATAACCACAACATGCCAGTAACTATTTTGAAAGCTCAGAGTTTCTGTTTTTTTAAGCAGGAAAACCAAAAAAATGAGCTTTTGGACCCAAACAACTAACCGAGTCACCATTATGCAGGGTGCAAGGAACCTCTACACCTTGGAGTGCACCCGGCGCGAATTTAAGCTTTGAGATACCATGTTATAATGTAGAAATGTAAAATCTAACATGTTCTTTAAAAACTGCGCATGTTTATTATCAGCTAATGACACAGGACCTAGCTCAACAGATTATGACTAGTACCTGGGCGACCGAGCTTCGCTCGGCGTTTTTCGCCTCTGTTTTTGTGAAATCTTGTTTTTTGTGGGAGAAGATACTTGTTTAGATAAACCTGAAAGGCAAAACGTTAAGTAAATAAAACTACTTGTCGCAATTGTTAAGAGTAATGTCCGAGATACAAGAGATATAGAAATACATAAAAATATTTCATAAACACAATCATTTCAACTGTAAAACGTCCACTGCTGAAAGCAGGCCTCCCCCATAGATATCCACCCAGTTTGAGGTTTTCGTCGAGCATTTGTTCCGTTATGGAGTTGTTCTTTGCTGCTGTGATTGACTCCAGGACGTTAACACGTTGGCCAAGATCCTTCATGCTTCCGTCGAGTTCCTCCATGGCTTCCTTAACCCCGGCCAGTCGCTCGTTAGTATTCTCCGACAGACCTGTCTTCATATTGAAATTCCCGTCTTCATCTTTTCCGTTTCGGAGTTTACATTTTCAATTTGGCTTCCAGTTTTGTTCCCATATTTTCTATTCCGTAGTTTACATTTTTCCAATTCGGTTTTCATATTTGTTTCCTCTGCCGCATTCCGGAATTCATTTCATTTCCCATTATGTCCATCTTAGCTAACATTTGTTTCATCAACTGTTCCATATCGTGCTTTTCGTTGCACTCCTGACACCAACTGTGATTACTTTACTTATTTAACTATTTATTTATTTTTTATTAAAACACCTGAGGGACACTAAGCAAAAGCAATGTTGAAGAATAACAAATACTACAGGAAGAAAAGCTGGTTGATACAGCCATGTGAATGTACTACGCATTTATGTTTCAAGCATATAGAAAATTGTATGAATTGTTCGTAATTGTTCGTCGAAGCGGGAGTAGTGAAAGAAATGTGATTGTGTTTTACTAAAGAAAAATGAGTAGAAAAACCGTGTGAATGTGTTACGTTGCACTTATATTTCAAGGGTATGGAAAAATGTATGGATTGTTTGCAGAAGAGGGAGTAGTATGTTAGGTAAAAGAAAAGGGAGGAGAGAAAACCATGTGAATGTAATACATTGCGTGGTAAAATGGATTGCATAAAAACCTTCGCCATGAAAAAAATTAGATGTCACTTTTCATGGCGATCGATCAACCTGTTTTGGAATTTAATCACTCTTCAACGTAAGATATGTATAGGCGTTGGTATGTATGAAGCTGATAAACCATAGGGAATAACATGTGAATTGTTACGTAAAACAAAAGTGAGTTGAGAAAGTAGTATGAATGTAATACGTTGTGTTTGAAAGATGTAGCAAATTGTATTAATTATATGTTGAAGGGCGAATAGCGAAAGAAGACTGATTGTGTCTCGTAAAGGAAGAATTAGTAGAGGAAATCATGTGAACGTAATACGCTGCATTTATATTTCAATCCTAGAATATTATTTGAATTGTATGTTGAAGGGCAAACAGAGGATACATGAATGGCTACGTAAAAGAAAAGCCAGTAGAAAACCATTTGAAAGTAATATATTGTGTAGTAAAATTGTTACCATAAAAACTCCATGAAAAACACATACACGTGCCGAATTTCGCGGTGATGGGTTAAGCGGTTTTCGAGATTAACAGCTAGATATATACAAACATTCAAGTTGTATAGATGATATGAATTGTTTGTAGAAGAGTGAGTGGAGAAAGACATGTGAAGGTGTTACCTAAAAGTGAGTAGAGTAAACACTGTGAATGTAACATGCAGCATTTCTATATCAAACATGCACAAAATTGTATGACTTATTTCTAGAAGAGTAAGTAGAGAAACAGTTATCAGTGTGTTACCCAAAAGCAAGTAGAGAAAACAGTATGAATGTAATAGTACCATTTATATTACAAACATGCACGAAATTGTATGACTTATTTGTAGAAGGGTGAGTAGAGAGATGTGAATGTGTTACCTAAGAGTGAGTAGAGAAAACAGTATGAATATAATATGTAGCATTTCTATTTCAAACATACAGAAAATTGCATAACTTCTTTGTAGAAGAGTGAGTAGAGAAAGAGACGTGAATGTGTTACCTAAAAGTGAGTAGAGAAAACACTGTGAATGTAATATGCATGTATACAAAAATTTAACCAAATCTTTAGAGCCGTTTCTGAAATACCGGGAATATATATACGTGAATTGCACTGTAGAACGGGGAATAAAAAAATATTTTTTATGTAAAATCGCGTTTTTTCGTGATTATACCTATATAGATGAACTTAAAAAGCAAAACTCTATCAGAATACAAATTTTGATCGAAATCATTAGAGCCGTTGCCAAGTTGCGCGGAATAAATATATATACAAGAATTGCTCGTTTAAATATATAAGATGATAATGCAAGGTTTAAACTTTTTTTACGGATATTTTGATAGTTTAAAGTACATTATGTCCAACTATGTTAGTTACATTTTTACTTTCTCTACTGGTAGGTAGGGGAAGTATTGTCTTCCACCCAAAAATTCGAAGTCGAGATTTCACCGGAAATACATGTTTTGAGGCCCCCTGAATCCAAAAAAAGCATTTTTAGAAAAAGGTCCGTGTGTGTGTGTCTGTGTGTCTGTCAGTCTGTCAGTCTGTCAGTCTGTCAGTCTATGGACAGCATAGCTCAAAAACGAAAAGTCAGTTAAAAACCAAAGTTGATATTTAAGTTTAATGTCGTTCAAGGATGTGACACAAATTTTGAAGAAAATAGCCCCACCCTAAACTACCCTTTACATGGAAAATTTTTCGAAAATTTTGATTTTCTTGAAAATGGCTCTAACGATTTTGATTAAAATGTCACATGTTTGAGATATTTTTATAACAAATGAAATGTATATCTTGAATTTTCTGGCTATAGCCCCTGTAGTCGTATTTACTCTGGACGACTTTTGCATAACTGGTAAACCCTTAGAGATAGACCAAATTATACTATACAAAAAATGTAGATCTTGCTAAAATACACAATTTATGTTCCAATAAATTTTCTTGTAGGGTGAACCATTTCGGAGATATACCTTGTTATGTGTGTGAGTTTCGGAAAACTTGGAACTTTCGTGAAATGGGTCATCGTTGTTCATTTTTTTATATGTTACGTGTACAAAGAGAACGGAATCTCAAAGCTTTAAAAGATTTGACTATCGCACAAAACCTACTGTATTCCAATATTCCCCTTGCACCTACAAGGAAATAATCAATAAGATAATTTGTACAAATGTTTGTCTCAACTAACAAGAAAGAAGATATAGGAATAAGAGTTTGTAAGAATGGTTAGTACAAGAGTAGAGAAAGTCATGTGAGTGCAACACATCAGATTTTTTTATATGTTAATCGTGCAAAGAGAACGGAATCTCAAAGGTCAAAAAGATTTGACTGTCGCACAAAGCCTTCTGTATTCTAATATCTCCCTTGCAGCTAAAAGGACATAAGCAGTAAGATAATTTGTACGAATGTTTATCTTAACTAACATGGAGATATAGGAATAGGAGTTTGTTAGAATGGTTAGTATAAGAGTAGAGAAAAAGTCATGTGAGTGCAACACATCAGATTTTTAATGTAAGCACCGACAATTCTTTAAAAAATAACGGAACATTATTTTCCAAATATTTTATTTACTTTCTCTACTGGTAAGTAGAGGAAGTATTGTATTGCACCCAAAAATTCGATGTCGAGATTTCACCGGAAATATATATTTTGAGAGCCCCTGAATCCAAAAAAAGCATTTTGAGAGAAAGGTCCGTGTGTGTGTGTGTGTGTGTGTGTGTGTGTGTGTGTGTGTGTGTGTGTGTGTGTGTGTGTGTGTGTGTGTGTGTGTGTGTCAGTCTGTGGACAGTATAAGTCAAGAACGAAAAGTCGGGTAAAAACCAAAGCTGGTATTTAACTTTAATGTGTTTCAAGGATGCGACACGAAGATTTTGAAGAAAATAGCCTTATGTAAACTACCCTTTACATGGAAACATTTTCCAAAATTTTGGCTTTCTTGAAAATGGCTCTAACGATTTTGACTAAAATGCCATGTGTTTAAGATATTTGTATGGCAAATGAAATGTATATTTTGAATTTTCTGACTGTAGCCTATGTAATCCTGTTTACGCTGGATGACTTTTGAATAAATTGTAAAGCGTAAGAGATAGGTAAAATCGTTCTGTCCTAAAATGTTGATCTTACTAAAACACACAATTTATGTCTGAATATTTTTTTTATTTATTTATTTTATTTATTTATTTACTTTTTTTGTTGTTGTTGTTGTTGTAGAGCGAACCATTTTGGAGATATTCCTTGTTATTTGTGTCAGCTTCGGAAAACTTAAAACTTCTGTGAAATGGAATATCGTTGTTTTATGTTAAGCGTGGAAAGAGAACGAGACCTCAAAGCTTTAAGAGATTTGACTATTGCTCAGTGTCTACTGTATTCTAATATCCCCCTTCCACCTACAAGGAAATACGCAATAGGATAATTTCTGCAAATGTTTATCTCTAGTAACACGAGGAAGATATAGGACTAAGACTTTGTAAGAATGGTTAGTACAAGAGTAGAGAAAGTCATGTGAGTGCAACACATCAGATTTTTCACGCATATTTCAATAGTTCAAAGTACCTTATTCCATCTAAGTCAGTTACTTGTTTTGTATGGTTGCAAAACCTTTTGAATGTTCCTTGCATTTTCTTTAAGTGTTACACTGTAAGGTTACATACTTTTTACGTTCAAACTGGTTATCAAAATACTCGCATGATCACTTAGTACACTACAGGACTGTTATTTTGTAACCGTGGATCTGGGCCTTTGGTTATTTTATTTTTCCTACCCCTGGCTCCTCGCCCAGGTAGATTGGCAACACTGTCCGGTCATTTAGGGAAACGACTCTCCGTTCCGCTCTTATTTAACTTTCGTTATGGTAGCCAAATTTAGCACGAGAGCTAAACTCTTCTTTATGGCGTCGTTAAGTTTTACAACATGGTCTGGCATTCACGGGTGCCGAAATGTGGGAGAGAAGATCTAGAATTTCAAACATTATGTGAACCCACACAAAAATACTTACCAGAGCAAAACATGGCATTAAGATTCGATATCCAGGGCTCCACGTGCTGTCAGTCTGTTTCGTTCATGCATATTCCAGAGAGCGATTTGTGCAAGTCCATTTTATAAATAGCAGCCCAGGCACTTTTAAGCTCTAAAAAGTCAAAGTTATCTTCTATCTGTCAGATTTTCTGATTTATTAAGATTTTATGGCACCTTATAGGTTCAAATTAGGAATTTACAGGATTTCTGAAGCATATTTCTAAACTGATCATTTTTAATTTCCCGACTGGCAAGCAGAGGAAGTATTGTATTCCACCCAGAAATTCTACGTCAAGTTTTCACCGGAAATATATGTTTTCAGATCCCCTGAATCCATAAAAAACATTTTTAGAAAAATGTCCGTGTGTGTATCTGTCTGTCAGTCTGTGTCTATGTCTGTCAGTTTGTGTGTATGTCTGTCAGTCTCTCTCTCTCTCTCTCTCTCTCTCTCTGTGTGTGTGTGTGTGTGTATGTGTGTGTGTGTGTGTGTGTGTGTGTGTGTGTGTGTGTGTGTGTGTGTGTGTGTGTGTGTGTGTGTGTCAGTCTGTAGACAGCATAACTCACAAACGAAAAACCGGTAAAAAACCAAAGTTGGTATTTAAGTTTAATGTCTTTCAACGATGTGACAGGGAGATTTTGAACAAAATAGCCCCACCCTAAACTACCCCTTAACATGGACAATTTCTCGAAAATTTTAATTTTCTTGAAAGTGGCTCTAACGATTTTGATTAAAATGCCACGTGTTTAAAATATTTGTATGACAAAAGAAATGTATATTTTGAATTTTCTGGCTATAGCCTATGTAGTCCTGTTTACTCTGGTTCACTTTTGAATAACTCGTAAACCGTAAGAGATAGACTAAATCTTACTGTATAAAAATGTAGATCTTGCTAAAACAAACAATTTATGTCTGAATAAATTTTTTTGTGGAGTGAACCATTTCGGAGGTATTCCCTGTTATTTGTGTGAGATTCGGAAAACAAGCTTTCGTCTAATGCAACATCGTTGTTCATTTTTTATGCGTTAACCGTGCAAAGAGAAGGGAACCTCAAAGCTTTAAAATATTCGACTATCGCTCAAAGCCTACTGTATTCCCATATTCCCCTTGTAGCTACAAGGAAATAAGCAATAAGATAATTTCTGCAAATGTTTATCTCAACTAACACGAAGAAGACAAAAGGATATGAGTTTTTAAGAATAGTTAGTACAAGAGTAAAGAAACTCATGTAAGTGCAACACATCAGATTTTTGTATATATTTTCGTGACAAAACGAGTTGTGTATAATGAATTTTCCCAAAATAGCCTTGAAGTGTTTTTTATTCTGAGTAATTTTTGCATACCTGGTAAAGTTTATTGTTCTTTGAACGTAATCATTTCGCAGCTATTCCTTCTTATTTGTTTAGACTCTTCAATGCAGTCTCATCCTTTTAACAATTAGGAAGTTATTAAACTTCAAGAGGTTGAATCAGGACTGAAAAATTCAATGCCATAGCCGAAATTTGAACCACGGATCTTGCGCTATCGAGAGGCTGCTTTAACCAGTAAGCTACCATTACAGGTTATTAAGCTTTCTTACAAAACAAAGCAGAATCAAATGTTCCTATATGTAAAACAGTTTATACGCAATCTGATATGTGCCTCGGTAGCGCAGTAGGCAGCGCGTAAGTCTCATAATCTTAAGGTCGTGAGTTCGATCCTCACCCGGGGCAACCTCTTTTATTTACCTTCGTATTAAAGGTTATGTCAGTAGATTTGCTGTAATTGCATGATTTAATCGCAGGGTCATATTCTAGAATAATGTTAAATCATAAAATGCAAAAGGTTAACAGCTTCCCTCATGTGTATTTTCTGGTTTTCAAAAAACAAAACCAAGCAGCATCAGATATTTTTTACATTTAAAGCAGCTGTTATTGCAATGGGTAATAGATCGGGCACTTATTGCATTCAGTCAAAGAATTCTATCGGAAATATATGTTTTGAGACCCCCAAATATAAAGAAAATAATTATTAGAAAAAAAAAAAACTCCATCTCTCTCTCTCTCTCTCTCTCTCTCTCTCTCTCTCTGTGTCTGTGTCTGTCAGCCTTTCTTGCATTTATTCTCTCTCTGTGTATTCGTGTTTGTGTCTGTGAGACAGACAGACGGAAAGAAACAAAGAAACAAAGAAAGAAACAAAGAATAAAAGAAGACAGAAGGAAGGAAGGAAGGAAGTAAGCAAGCAAGGAAGGAAGACAGGGCAAGCAAATACGCTCTGAAAATCTCGTCCTTCGGATAGGAAGATGAGCCACTGGTCTCCGGTCCCCCGAGGGGGGGACCGGCTTCCGAGTCCCGCGACCCCCTTGAGAGTACGAACCTTAAGGGTTGGGAGGGGATCCGGGCTTAGCCAGCCTACGTCGTGGCGCTTCTAAGTGGAAAAACCTAGGGAACCTTCCCTCTGGTCTATCGTGGTGACGTTCCGACCACCCTTGGGGTCCATTCGCCTCATCAATCCTCCCGAGGGAGGGGGTGCTCCGTGAGGGGCATAGACACAAAAACTCGCATTTCGGTTGAGGTGCTAAGTCGCAAGTTGTCATAGAATCAATGAGTGATTGCTATGTTAATATCATGTGGTTTAACAGACACGACATATTTTTGACATATCTGATAATTCAGAAATATCTGAAATTCAGTTTTAGCTTCAGTTGTTTACTTTGATTCAATTGCGAGAAGCAACTTGAAGTTGTATGATGAGAATAAGGGATAGCATAAAAGCCCTCTAAAGACTGAGCAGCGACGCTTTTTGGACCTTCAACTGTCCACAAACTTACCACCACACCATCACCTACACCACCAGCACCGATAAGGCCACAACTATCGCTACATATGAGACACAAGATGAGCTTGCCGATTAGGAAAATTAAATGTATAGTTTCTTTAGGTTATCCTTATTTAGAAAGAGTAAAAGGGAAGTCATGGTCGCTACATGGGTTGGTGCCACTTTACAGCGGCTGTGTATCGACACGAGGGCTTCAAACATAGCTTCAGTGCTAGTGAGCCACGACTCGTAAAGTTACCCTGTAGCATCGGACCTCCCCAATCAATAGCACTGCAACTCGCCCTTATATACAACAGGATAGCATTCATTGCGCCTGTGAGAGTGACAAATGTGCACGTTTTAACAATTTGTGTGTTGCACAGACTTGAAATAAGCAAATATATTGCAATCAGGCGAATGATTGTAACAGTTTTATGTCTTATTCACAAAACTTTTATTACAAACTTCACATAATCCTTTATATATTCTAATATTGATATAAGAACTGCTTCTTCTATTCACGCTATGTTACTCAGTGTTACACTTTGTATAAAAATAATTTGGAATTAAGGAATATGTACTTGGTTAAATGTGTCAAAATTCCTTTGTTTTTCGTTGTCATGCAAATAGTATAGAATTTCAAATCCGGCATATGACGACTCGCTTTTTAAAACTCTACTGCCCCCTCTAATACCTACAAAGTCATGACTAACAAAATTACCCCTAAAACACTAACGATTTTTTCCCAATACTAGATACGCAATTTGCGTGCAGATGTTTAAATGGATCATATATATTACATATTATATTTAAAAGCTTATTATTGTTTTTAAGCTTTTTAATACGAAAATGCGTATTGAATAAAAGTGGTTTTCAAACAATGCACTCTAGATCTTCTGATTCTTCCTTCCAAGAACATACATATGGTGAAATTTCGACATCGAATTTTGGGGTCGAATACAATACTTCCGCTACTTACTATACGTAGTAGGGAAAGCAAAAATGATTATTGCTACTACTTCTCTCACTCCTTACGTTGTTTATTTTTTATCCTCTTGACTTTTTTATTTTACTTATTTTTTATTCTTCTCTATGTATTTTGTTCAGTAGATTTTACAAGGTATATTTTCAGTAACTTTTTAATTGAAATGCAATCTTCTATCTTTGATCTATAGGCAAGGACAAATAAGGAAAGGGCAGTGCTGCAGGTTGTCTGATGTGGAATGATTCTTGGTCAACATCATTAGTTGTGACGTCACAACTGGCCCGATATTTTCACAAGTGCTTTGCGTGAGTAATAATCACGAGTAATATACACATTCATTTTGTTAGTACCTTCCTATTAACGTTTACTTAATATTATTATTCAGCATGTTTTAAATAAGCTCACATTGCATGGTGAAACACGTTTACTTTTCTCTCATACCCTTTTGGTAGGTAAGAGCAATTGGTATATGGTATCCCCTAATTTCTCCCCCACAAAACAATTTTTTAGAAAGTAACCATATGTATATATGTATATGGATTTGTTAGTGCGAATGCGTCTTATGTTTTCATAAATTTAGTTTGTTTACCAGCCATAGAAAAACAAATAAATATTTGCATCAGAGAAATCTTGATGAGGATGTTATAAAGTTTATATCACCATCGTTTGCTATATTTGTAAAGTACAGTACTCAAAAAGTAAATTTATCGCTCTTGTTTTATAGGCAATGAAAGTGTGCATAGGAATGAGAAGGTATTTAATGGAAAATATGACTAACGAAATTCGTTACAAGGATTAGCTACTCTAGTGGCAGGTAAAGGGAGCGAGCAGTTTTACATGAAAAGCAATGTAAAGTAAACGCATAAAATGGTCATCATTTGCAATTACACAAGCCTTACATACTCGATGAAGAGTAAGAATCCCTTACGCCCATTCCAAGGAACAGGTTTGTAATGTTCAATAGGTGCTCAAATCCTTCCTGAAGATAACTGTTAGTGGTTAAACAGTCACAGTAATACCAACACACTAAATTGTGATTTAGCACGAATGTGTGTCATTCGCATCTCGTTTGTTTTTATATCGTATACAAAGGCTTACTCTACTATTTACTTCATGTTAAAATAAAGTAAGTACTATATTCCACCCAAAAATTCGATGTCGAGATTTCACCGGAAATATGTTTTGATGCCCCCTGAATTTAAAAAGGGATCTTTAGAAAAAAATTAATGTGTGTGCGTGCGTGTGTGTGTGTGTGTGTGTGTGTGTGTGTGTGTGTGTATGTGTGTGTGTGTCTGTATACGTTAGTCTGTCAGTCTGTCTGTTAGTCTGTGGACAACATAACTCAAACACGAAAAGTTGGTTAAAAAACAAAGTTGCTATTTTAGTTTAACACCGTTTAAGAATGCCCCACGAAGATTTCGAAGAAAATTGCTCCACCATTTACAAGGAAAATTTTTTGAAAATTTTTATTTTGTCAAATATGGCTCTAACGAGTTTGATTACAATGTCATATGTTTGCGATATTTTTATACCAACAAAATGTATATTTATAATTTTACGGTTATAGCCTATGTAGTGCTGTTTACTCTGCATGCCTTTTATATAGCTGGTAAACCGTAAAAGATCTAAATCTTACTAAAAAATATAGATCTTATTAAAATACACAATTTATGCTCAAATTTTTTTTTGTAGAGTGAACCATTTCAGAGATATGCCTTGTTATTTGTATGAGTTTTGGAGAACTTATACTTGTCAAATATAACATCTTGATTCATTTTTTAATATTTTAGCCTGCAAAGAGAACGGAATCTCAAAGCTGTAAAAGATTTGACTATCACTCAAAGCCCATATTCACCGTGCACCTACAAGGAAATAAAGAATAAGATAATTTCAGCAAATGTCTATATTAACACGAAGAAGATATAGGAATAAGAGTTTGTAAGAATGGTTAGTACAAGAGTAGAGAAAGTCATGTGAGTGCAACACATCAGATTTTTTATTTGGTTTAGCTTTTTACCACCTGCGTTTCGCCAGTGGGTATATCGCAGGATACTTAATCTCAGAAATACCGTGTATTTATATGCATATACTTATGGAAGTAGTATTAGTTTAATGTTTTTTTGATTTCATTGATAACCTCGATTGTATGTGGCGATGAAATCACTTTTCCTAACATTATATTGCGTTCTTCATGTGAGCTGGTCTGTTCCTGGTTTGCAGCTTACAGTGAAGTAAGAAATATACGGCTGTTTGGCTGTCATCTAGGCATAGGCACTTCGGTGAGATTGCTATTGTTGCAAATGCCTATGGTTTGTAAGGAGCTGTGTGAGCTCAGGACTCCTTCTTGCCTGTTATGGACGTTAGGAAGAATCAGTTTTGTGTGGTAGCCTTTGTGTGAGGATATATAATTTTTTTTTTTGTGCAAAATGAGAGAGGTGTTCTGTCATATGCTATTATTCTTTACGACTTTGAGTCTATTTTCGCGAGGAAGTCTACCCTTTCGTTGCCATACTGAGAGTGTGTGCTTGGATCGAGTAGAATTTGATTCGGTTTTTACGGTGTATATGTTGGAAATCTGTTCTATTTTGACGGACAATACGATTAATCAATTTATTTTTATTAATCGCATTCTGGGCTGCGTGTGAGTCAACGTTTATGGCGTCTATTTGGTTGTAGGTTTTTCTGCAGCTTTTTATCAATTTTAGTGCCATGCACTTCATGTCTGGGTCGCATAAGTATTCCAAGCATTCAGTAAGGAATTGCAATCCAGTGAGAACGAACGTGGCTAATTGTTCGAATTACAACAAAGGCAAGTTCACTACACCAATTTTACGTATGCTTAGTATTTGTATAAAATCTGTCTACGTAAAGAATGCGCATCATTAGTGCATTATATTATATGCATTGCTTGAGTGTTTTAGCATTTGCTTCCACAAAATACATTTGAGAAACAAAAATTCACTTTAAATGTTTACGAATGCGGTATAAAATATGTGTAAGCATTGAGCAAGAAGGGGCTAAGTGTTATGGTATGTTCAGAGTAATGGAGGAGGCCTCCACCAATGATGAAGAAGAAAGAATGTTTCACATTTTCAATTATTTCGAGTTAGAGAATTGAAGATTGGAGGAATTACACAAAGAACAACACAACAGCCCCATAATCTTTGGGAATGTGATAACTGTCGTGAGGATATTGACTTTTCTCCAAAGAGGAAGAAAATGAGGAAGATGAGAATCAACTTCCGGTGAACATCCAGTGTGTTGCTTGCACATAATTCAGTCGTGTCTAATTTGGTGTTTGTCTACACAAACTGTGATTTCCATTACTTATTATTTATTTATATTATGTATATTTATATTAAAATACTAGCCTTAGATCAGTTTCTTATATATGTTCTGTTGCTTTTACAGTCCAGACGAAGTGCTGGCAAATTCTCTGGAAAGTACATATTTTCTTGAAATTTCTCGTAAACAAACCGGCAGCCAAAAGTTTCTCAAACATTCTAGAATCGGTCTTTGTTCCGGCGCGCTCCATTGTTGTGCTTATTTATTGGCTGCGCGTTGCCTAGCAACATCGTGGTGTGAGGTACATTGACCTTAAGCGTCTCTTTGTCGGGCAACCAGTAGATGTTTATGCAGATATTGTCTATTTCTGGCCATTTCTCTAAAACAAAGCTTAAAGTTGGCATGAAGCAAATGTTATATTTTGGAACTTCAATAACAAATTTGTGTGGTTGATCCGCACAGAGGAATATTAATTACTGATGTTACTAAGTTGCATGCTTCTTGAGATATGCCTACACCCCTAAAATTTTAACTGTATAAATTGTCAGAAATTCTAAATTAACGAAACTAAATTTTCGATACAGCCAATTGTTTTTTTGTTTTTCTATTTGACCTATTAAAAGTCCATATTGTATGTTTTCGAATCGCTCCTAGGTAAATATTCATTATGATTGGCGTAGCACTTGACTGAATAAACAGTTTTTGTGTATGTGAAATTATGTATTTGTTCGTGTGGCGAGTTGACCCAGTAGCAGAGGTTACAAACCGCCACTGGTAAATGAACGGTAGCAAGCGATGATGGTGGGTGGTAGGCACTTTACTCGTGACTTTTGCTAAACAATTTATTGGATCTTGTGTGGAAGTGAAAGAGGCCAACAACTGTCTCGGACTTACATAAGGCTTGTGGGCATAGGACAGGCGCTCTTCCTGACTCCTTTGTGTTTTATATCGCTACCGGAATAAGTAGCTTTCCTCCATGGAGAAATACTCAATACCACCGTAATATGGACGTCAGTTTTTTGTTTACATCATCTAGCATCTGCTCATATTGTGTACAGGAAGTACTGTAGTCTATAAAAAAGCTATAAAGATTTCACTGGAAATTCATGCTTTGAAAACCTGAATATAAAAGAAACATTTTATAAACATCTGATGTGTTGCACTCACATGAGTTTCTCCACTCATGTTACAAACTCTTTAACCATTCTTACAAACTCTTATTCCTATATATTCGTGTTCAGATAGACATTTGCAGAAATTATCTTTTTCTTTATTTCCTTGTAGGTGCAAAGTGAATATGTGCTTTGAGTGATAGTCAAATATTTTACAGCTTTGAGATTCTGTAATGAAAAAATGAATCATGATCTTCCATTACACAAGTAACAAGAAATATATACAAAAAAAAAAAAAAAAAAAAAAAAAAAAAAAAAAAAAAAAAATGGACAAACTTGGTGTTTTAGCGAGATCTACATTTTTTGGATCAACTCAGGGTTCTCCGTCTAGGGGATATGTGACCACAAGGTACCCAAGCTGAGCAGAACATTACTTCCACTTACTGGTGTTTTGCTCCTCACTGTAACTTTCCTATCTGACCTTACCTTGGTCATCTCTTGTTCTCTTCCGACCCCGATGTTTTTACGGTTCCCGAGGCCTAGGGAGTCTTTATTTTTCCAACCTCTCCATTTCTCTATAAAATCTTAACCCTTAACATGCTGACCTGTCATGGCATGTAATACTTCCTCTGATTGGTGATCAGAGGATATGGTCGGTGAATTTATTTTGATAATTCTCCCGGTCAGGTCGGTGAGACCCGTAAACCAACGACAGGTGTGGTCCTCCAGACATTCTGGGGGTTGTGAGAGAGCGATGTGACCGCCAAAACATAAAAATATGGTGCTCTCTAAAAAGCGGTTACTATTACTGCTATTGCTCTCCTCAATATCAAAAAATATTGAAGAGCAAGAGGATTAATGACTTCATTGTCAGAAATCCAGCATTAGCTAACAACAACAGCAACAACAACATTTTTTGGATTGTAAGATTTGGTTTATCTCTTACGGTTTACCAGTTATGCAAAAGTTATCCAGAATAAATAGGACTTCTTGGTCTAAAGCCAGAGAATTCAAGATACACATTTAATTTCTCATAAAAATATCTGAAACGTATGACATTTTAATCAAAATCCTTAGAGCCATTTTGAAGAAATTCAAAATTTTCGAAAAATTTTCCATGTAAAAGGTAGTTTAGGGTGGAGCAATTTTCTTCAAAATCTTAGTGTAGCATCCTTGAAAGACATTAAACCTAAGTACCAACTTTGGTTTTTAACCGCCTTTCGTTTTTGTGTTATGCTGTACACAGACTGACACACACACAGACCCACACACACACACACACACACAAACACACACATACACACAGACACACACGCGCACGCGCACACACACACATACATACACACAGACACACACGCGCACACACACACACATACACACAGACACACACGCGCACGCGCACAAACACACACACACACACGCGCACGCGCACACACACACACATACATACACACAGACACACACGCGCACGCGCACAAACACACACACACATACACACAGACACACACGCGCACGCGCACACACACACACACACATACATACACACAGACACACACGCGCACGCGCACACACGCCTTTTTCTGAAAATGCTTTTTCTTTTACTCAGAGGGCCTCAAAACATATTTTTCTGGTGAAATCTCGACATCGACAATACTTCCTCTACTTACTATACGTACTACAAAAAGCAAAAAGTCTCTTTCTCTCTCTCTCTGTTGCACTCTTTGTATGTGTATGTGTGTGTTTTATAGTGTTTAATGCCCGCTTTTATTACTACGGCACCGCAGGCGGTGACACTGATAACACATGGAATGAAGATGCAGCACCGGTGGAATGAGATGGCGGGGGAACCCGGAGAACCCGGAGGAAACCCGCCCCAACGCTGCTTCGTCCACCACGAATCCCACATGCGGTTACCCGGGATCGGGTGTGTGTGTGTTTGTGTGTGTGTGTGTGTTTGTTCGCGCGCGCGCGTGTTGGTGAAATATCGTACTTAAATGTTCAAGATTTTTATGTTCCCAATCTTTAGGATTTTGAATTAAATGTCACATGACTAATAAAATGCAAATCTTGAAGTATCCTCGAGTGATTGTAAATATAACTTCATTCGAAATTAATTAAGTATATTTATTTTACTTTAATAACCAGTAAACCATGAGATATAGACAAAATATTATAAACCTGCAGATTTCTTTGTAATACTATAATTTCACATTACTTTTTCGTAGCATGAGCGAATTCCAAGCTATTGTTAATTTGCACTGCCTTTTTTCATTTCTATAAGTATGTCACCATTCACAAATCGAAAATTACACAATTTCGGCAAAATGTTGTCTTGATTAACATCAAGTAGATAGAAAATTCACCTTTTCTAAGAAGTATGTGCAGAAGAGTTATGAAAAGCAATAGAGGTTTGAGAAAGTCATATGAACCAACACTTTGGTATTTTTAAAATAAATATGAACAGTGATCTGGTTAAACATTTTAGTCATTACTCTGATCTTTTTCAGTGACGAATCCACTGGATTTGGGAGTTAGCACTGTAGCTTAAATAGGTATGAGTATTATCCGTGGTATATCTTTTGAACCGAAGAAGTACATGAGTGTGTGCGTGTTTATTTCTTTACTTTTGAAGTATTATACAAATTCACGACCATACTCCGACTTTAATCAGATTTATCACGCATACTGCCTTTGACAAGAGAAAATACCATCCTTAATGGAAGAGGAGAAAAATACAACTCAGGGAAATGTAATCTAAAAGGCTTTTCATAAAAAATGGATATGATTTCTCAATATTTTATTAAATGAAAACTACAAAACGTTTTTATTTAATACTCTTTCAAAATAATAACGCTATATATTAGTTTAAATAATTTAATTGAATTTTGAGAAATAAATGAAAAGTAAATAAACGATTTTTTTCACCTTTCCACGAAAGTTGTTAAAATGGTGTAGGTTAGGCTTTACGAAGAGAAACCAAGAATGGGAGAAGGTGGAAGAGGGGACGACCGGAGAGAAGGAGAGAGAAGGATAGGGAAAAGAAAGGTGTAGAGGGAGATGCAAGGAAAGAAAAGTAGAAGTGGGAAAACAGATTGAATGATAGT
The DNA here is from genome assembly GCA_030765045.1 of Tenodera sinensis. NCBI lineage: Eukaryota > Metazoa > Arthropoda > Insecta > Mantodea > Mantidae > Tenodera > Tenodera sinensis. Next base: position 39,745,655 of record CM060967.1, read on the forward strand.
CGTATATTTAGTGCAATAATGCTAGCAGATTCTATTTATTTTCTCTACCACCATAGCAATAATGTAATGCACCCAAAAATTCGATATCGAAATTTCACCAGAAATACATGACTGTTTCGAAAAAATATAGTTTTCTAAATGGGTGAGTGTAGAGTGAGAGAGAAGAGACACGAGTGACACAACACAATAAATCAGTATTGAAATTCAATAACTAGTATTGAAATACGAATTTTTGTTATACTTTCCTCAATAATAATAGTAATAGTAACAATAATAACAATAATTATAATATATAGCCTAAGAACTATCCTTTGTATAATTGAGTTTTAAATACTTTTGTGCAACTACGAACCCGTAAAAAAGAGACAAAAATTATCTGCTATGGGAGATGCACACAGTTTGTTACAAAGGTTTATGTGGCTAACAATTTTTGAGATGCTTGTTGAGATGATCTAAATGGCTCAGAAGTCCTTTTTTTTTTTTTTTTTTTTTTTTTTTTTTTTTTTTTAAATGTTAAGGCGCCATTCATTTTTTCTCTCACAATACAAAACCTCCTTTTAAGGATATTACTATAGCTTCAGTCTCTTGTATCCCTCATGCATTTACGACGAAATGTGTAAAGAAATTACGCGTTTAATGAACCATATAGAAGAATTAGCTTTTTAAAAGAAGCTTTTACAGAAGAGATATGAAGATAAACGAAACTAAGTAGAAAAGTGTATGTGAATGTACCCCATCGAACACGCTTCTTTGCGTGAAGTACAGCCTAAAATCATACTCCGAAACCTATTTGCATTTCAGTGTCTTTAATATATTGGGTTAACTAACAATGGAAAGTTCTAGCTTTTTAGACTTTAAATTCTCTTAGGCCCGGTTGCATAAATATCAAGAAATTGTATAAAACTAATCTAAGACATCGAGTCTCGATTCAATTTTGATCTTAGTATATTACGTTTTATCAACGTAGTAAAACAGCTGAAAATCATTGATTTCGGTTTCGGACGCATTTGACAGGGCGCTGTAAACAGCTATATGATAGGAAAATGTTGCAAAACAAGAAAAAGAGAGAACTTCAAAGTTCACACGTGAAGAAAAAACATATTGGTGGATATTATAATTGAAAACTATAAACAAATAGTGGAGAAAAAAAAAAACAAAAAAAAAACAAACAAACAAACAAACTCGCGTAGTTTCAGTTTCGCATAAAGAAACTGCATGGAAGCAAGTTGTTGGGGATCTTAGAGTTTAGTTAAGTATTTAGCTTATTCATAGTTTTATTTGCATATTTTGCCAATCATTGAATAAAATATTTAAGTGCAACACATTTTCTTTGAATTTGAAGAACAGCATTGCAAATTTATTCCACGTCTTCATGTTTGTAAAAGTAAGCCTCAGGCACAATGACTTCACGTCTTACCATTTGCCTACATTTTTACTTTCTCTACTGGTAAGTAGGGGAAGTATTGTATTCCACCCAAAAATTCGAAGTCGAGATTTCACCGGAAATACATGTTTTGAGGCCCCCTGAATCCAAAAAAAGCATTTTTAGAAAAAGGTCCGTGTGTGTGTCTGTGTGTCTGTGTGTCTGTCAGTCTGTCAGTCTGTCAGTCTGTGGACAGCATAGCTCAAAAACGAAAAGTCAGTTAAAAACCAAAGTTGGTATTTAAGTTTAATGTTGTTCAAGGATGCGACACGAAGATTTTGAAGAAAATAGCCCCACCCTAAACTACCCTTTACATGGAAAATTTTTCGAAAATTTTTATTTTCTTGAAAATGGCTCTAACGATTTTGATTAAAATGTCATATGTTTGAGATATTTTTATGACAAATGAAATGTATATCTTGAATTTTCTGGCTATAGCCCCTGTAGTCGTATTTACTCTGGACGACTTTTGCATAACTGGTAAACCGTTAGAGATAGACCAAATTATACTATACAAAAAATGTAGATCTTGCTAAAATACACAATTTATGTTCCAATAAATTTTCTTGTAGGGTGAACCATTTCGGAGATATACCTTGTTATGTGTGTGAGTTTCGGAAAACTTGGAACTTTCGTGAAATGGGTCATCGTTGTTCATTTTTTTATATGTTAGGTGTACAAAGAGAACGGGATCTCAAAGCTTTAAAAGATTTGACTATCGCACAAAGCCTACTGTATTCCAATATTCCCCTTGCACCTACAAGGAAATAAGCAATAAGATAATTTGTACAAATGTTTATTTTAACTAACACGAAGAAGATATAGGAATAAGAGTTTGTAAGAATGGTTAGTACAACAGTAGAGAAAGTCATGTGAGTGCAACACATCAGATTTTTTCTTCTGCTATGAATTCTTTTTGGACATTACACAATTTAAAACAATGCTTATATTATCCAAATAACTACAGGAATACATTAGATTATTTTATTTAAAGCTGCACTATTTATTCCTTTATGCAGTTTTGCTGATCTAAGTTCGATCAAGTTAACTGGAGGAAATGTATATTTGATCTTAGATCAATATGTCATGCACTTAGATCAAGTTTTATACAATCAAAATTCTAAGTTCAGGTTGACTGAAGATTATTTTCAGGTGGTTGAAGTGGGATTAATTTTTATGCAAATGGGCTTTACAGAATATATTTTATGAGAATGTAATTTCGAGTTAATCGGTGGAAATTTCGCTCAAGAAGTTGGATCCGCTTTTATAAATTCCGCAGATTATTATCTCCTCATTATCTGTATATCATAATTGTCAATTAAGTTCCCTGTTACACATAACAGAAACCAAGAAGTCCAATAAAAGGGGTGTGGCACAGCACATTTAAAAACGTGAATATTTTAAACGTTTAAATGCTTTAGGCATCCAATAAGTCATATATAGTTGCTCCCATTAATATTCATTTTTTTGTGTTTTTCCAAGTCTTGGCAAATTTGAAGTTATCTGTTATAAATGAAATTGATGTTGTGTAACAGCGCTGTATTGCCATGTGAAAAAGAACATGGAACTGAATTTAACTTCAGTCAATATGATGCAACTCATTATTTAGATGTAGTTCACATCTATAAATGTTTTACAAGTTATACTAAATTAATTGCGAGACAAAAATATGCTATTCTTTTGCTAATCCTAGCCACGTCCTCTGTGCGGTGAAACAGAAAATTACTCAGAAGTCAGATAGCTATGGATATTTACTCTAGTAAGCTTTGTCACCGATAGATGGATCCCTGATGTAGCTACGTGTTGAAAAGTGTGTAAATTGATCTATATTACTTCTAACATAAAGGAGACAATTCAAAGGAACAATAATATGAACGTTAATATACCAAAACAAATAAGGAATGGTTTACAGTGTGCCTTTGACATTGTTCCACACATTTCTTATGCAGAATAGAGAGCGAGCTCAAGTATGATTGCCCCATAACGAGACCCCATAATTTAAATTAGAAAATGTATGACTGAAATACACAACCGAGGCCTTTGTTATGATGTTACCAAATTACTAACACCACATCTCTAATTTATTTGTATTACAACCAATTCTAATTCTTCATTTTATAAACATTTACTTTTATTTGTGTCTCAGATGACTCAGTCATTTTTAGACATATAAATACATTCAGACACTTCCTGAATCTCCGGATCAAAATGACGTGATTGCCAATATTGGCAAGGGCGAGCCAAAGCATCGTAAGCATGCTAGAATTAAAATGTTTTAAACATTGCATGGCTCGCCCACTGATGCGCACCCATGCAACCCAGGCCCTGGGCCACGCACTCCGGAAGAGGTCTGTGCCTCGGAAACGCCTCAGGAGCTGCAACCTGGCCGCACAGGAAAACTGCGGAAAACTGTAAATAGTGAAGTGTATATAATGCAGTGTAAATATGTATATACGAACGTGTGTGTGTGTGTGTGTGCGCGCGTGTGATGGGACATATGTGTGGTATGCCCAGGAGTGAGTGTGTGTATGTATCCGTGTATATAAATTAAAAAAAAAAAAAAAAAAAAAAAAAAAAAAAAAAAAAAACTATCAAAAACGGACAAACATAAGACCGAGTATACGCCCAAAAACTGTTCTCGGTGGGCTAAAGTTGCCCACTGTATGGGTTTTTGAACATATAAAAGCAAACCTGAACATGTAAATACTGTAAACTATAATTAATGTTAATTTTAGCCTGTAAGCCGGGCCCTTCTGTACCGCACCGGGCAAATGTTTTCTATAATAAAATAAGTTGAAGTTGAATCTCCGGACTGGAAGTTCATTAATATCAGCGTGTAAGATTTTTCATGCGCCATGGGTTGAAATAATTTCTATCCCACTCATGCCGGATTATCACCTTTTGCTCATGGTATTATCGATTTGTTTATATTACCTTCTCTTTTTTTATGTTTGTGAACACCTGAAGCATTCATGCGCAGTAAAAACAATTAGCGGGCCATTAAAAAATGGTAGGCAAAAGATTTGACGAATATTCTATTGAGGATATTGATATTTTCATTGAAGAGGCGAAGTCAAATAATCTGTGTTGCACTCACATGACTTTCTCTACTCTTGCACTAAGTATTTCTGCAAACTCTTATTCCTCTATCTTCTTCATGCTTGTCGAGATAAACCTTTGCAGAAATTATCTTATTGCTGATTTTCTGTAGGTACCTACAAGGGGAACATGAGAATACAGTAGGCTTTGAGCGATAGTCAAATCTTTTAAAGCTTTGAAATTCATTTCTCTTTGCAAGGGCAGGAGATAAAAAAGTGAATGACGTCCTTCCATTTGAGAGAAATTTACACAAATAACAAAGAATATCTTCCAAATGGTTCACTTCGAAAAAAAAAAAAAAAAAAAAAAAAAAAAAAAAAAAAACATATAAGCATCACTTGTACTTAGAATAGGAAAGAGTGACATTTATTTTTATAAAAAATAGCAAACGTTACATTTATTTTACATTGTCTTAGAGTGATACGATGTAAATTGTGATAAATTTTATAAGGGTACCTAGCAGTTATAATAAAGGCAATTAAAAGGTTATAGCAGGATACAAGAATACGAATAGATAAAGGAAAGGGCATTGGAGAAATGTTTATGGATATTAATAATAGAGTTAGACAAGGTTGCCCAATCTCACCATTACCTTTTAATGTATATTTGGACGATGCCATAAGAAATGGCCAAATGTTTAGATAAAAATTTTATGATAGACGAATTGAAAATGAACTGTTATTTGTAGATGACCAAGTTATAAATAACCTTTTCAGAAAATCAACTGCAAAAGGCAGTTTGTGAACTGTGTAAAATAATAAAGGGTAAAGGGTAGAGGTACAGAGGGGGACACGTTGCTCACGTCGACCTACATCGATCTATTGTGGCTACCACCCCCCAGAGGAAGGGAATGAGGGAACTGAAGGGGTGCAATCAGACTCGCAGCTAGACAGGCCCCCCAGAGTCGCGTGGAAGTTCCTAACAAGTGATAAGATGCAGGCCCCGCCACGCAGCCATCACACCGCGAGTGTGGTTCGGTATCGCACGAAGCATCGCCCAGCCCCCTCGACCGGACGCTATCCAACGCCGAAAACGGCAGTTATCATGCGCAGTCATCCACGCCATCTGCCCGAGACTGCCAACACTATATTTCAACATATCTGTGGTAGAATAAATAGATGTTTAAGAAATAAAACAGTAAGGAGAACAAAATTAAATTGTTATAAAGCAATCGTAGTACCAACGTTGATTTATGGATCGGAGTCGTGTCCTTTAACAACAATAAAGGATGAAAAAACAGAAGCAGCCCAAATGGGGTTTCTTGGAATAGGAGTAACATTAAGGGACCAAAAGGGGAGCGAATTAAACATTTTCAGAGTAAATTACAAGATAAAGGCAAATAAATACAATTGGTTTCAACATATAACAAGAATGAACAAGATAGATTACCAAAAGAATATTATGTTAAATTATAAACCTGTGGGCCATAGGAGTAATGGAAGACCTGTGCAACATTGGGGAGATCATCTACCATGAATTTCCACTGGGGAATGGAACGGGTCAAGAGGCCCAAGCCATGAAATTGATGATGGCGAGTTTGTTGTCCTCTGTGAAGTGAGTTCTGGTTGGGGGAGGCTCGTGCTACAGAGTGAATAGAGATGAAGTGCCAGTGACAGCGACAGCCAGCCAGCAGTACAAGAGCCAGTTTATTACGTTGTAATGCTTCCTTCACATGTCGATAGTGTGCGCGAACTGAGCTGAGCTGAGCTGATAGCCACTGGCCCCTTCTCTTAGCCGTAGATCAAATCCAACTTTTACGAGCATGTAATATAAATCAGCATTACTTCTACCGGCACATGGAGCCTTGGGCAGTCACATTCTTTTGTTTCAGTGCGCCGCGGTAATATGACAACAGGTATCACTGCACAGCCTGCTTTCCATCGCGCTCTCTATACTGGTTTTCATAACAGTAACATGCGTATACCCCGGGTTCCATGTATGTCGTCCCTACTGCTTCACGGGGTACCCTACCAACCTCCTCAGCCGGCGTATACATAGCAGAGAGGAGGTCTGACTTTGTTGTTCGGCCAACTACTGCTGAATGTTAGCAATCCTAAGGTGAAAATAACATTTTCTGTTTTGAATTATGGCATATAAATATTCTATAGACATCTATAAACCATTTTGGTCAAACATTTCTCCCGACCTGCCATTTTTGCTTTTCTCTGCTGTCATTTTTTTTTTTCTTTTTTTCATTTTGTATGAACTCTATTCCTTACATTTTAATTTTGCCCTGGTTTATATGTAAATTTGCATACATAATCTCAAACGTATTAGATTCAAATATGCATTTCATGACTCCTTTATTCATTGGCTTACAAAAATAATTTATGCTGAAAAGAAATGGAATTTTAACACCAATTTCATAAAAACAAAACTATATTTCTCTGCATATAACATCAACTTCAATGAAATACTTTAATTTATTTTCAGTTTCCTGAAGTGTTTCTCTACTTTTGTACTAACCATTCTTACAATCACTTATTCCTCTAACTTCTGTGTTAGTTCAGATAAACATTTGTACGACTTATCTTATTGGTTATTTCCTTGTAAGTACAAGGGGAATATGGGAATACATTAGGCTGTGAGCGATAGTCAAATCTCTTAAAGCTTTCAAATTCCGTTTTCTTTGCACGGGTAACCTAAAAAACTAATAACGATGTTCCATTAGATGAAAGTTTTCCAAAATTCACATAAATAACGAGGAATATCTCAGAAATGGTTCACTCAAAAACATTATTGGGCATAAGTTTCTTTGTTGAGAAGATCTACAGTTTTTCTATAGTAAGATTTGGAATACCTCTTATTAATCAAAATCGTAAGTCATTTGCAAGAAAATCAAAACTTTCGAAAAATTTTCCATGTAAAGCCAACTTTGGTTTTTAACCGAGTTTTCATTTTTTATTTATGCTGTCCACAGACTGACAACACACACACACACACACTCACACACACACACACACACACATTTTTCTAAAAATGCTCTTTTTGGATTCAGGGAGCCTCAAAACATATTTTCAGTGAAATCTCTATATGAATTTTTAGGTGGAATTCAATACATCCTCTAGTTTACTATACGTAGTAATGAAAGTTAAAAAATGTGAGGCAATTTTAAAAGAAATTTCGTCAATTAAGTGCATTTAGTTCTGTTAACTGAGAAACTGCTTGAGGGAATATTGAGATTTTCCACAGTCATTTCTTATCATATTCATATCAAGTGTGTTAATTTTCAAGTAAATAGAAAAACTTGGAATATTCAGCTCCAATGTCCCTTGATTGCTGCAGAGGTGCACCGAGGAAGAATTGAGGGCATTAGGAAAGCCAATTCGTCACTTGAGGACATTGCTCGAAGTTATATATCCATACGTGAATAATCTGCAACTATGTATGTAAAACAAAACACTACTGTAAACAGACACACATTTATTTGCCATACGTACATCACTCTGAAGGCCAGTAGAATACCTCCCAAAGCTACCTGAATTACATAAATGGAAGTAAATTTACCCAGACTTTCAGAAGTACCAAACAAAACATTTTCTACCAAATCTCTCAATATTCTGTACCTGCGAATCTTTTCCCCATTCATCATTCCATCCATTCTATCTCTAGGTTTTTCTCCTGAACATATCAACACCTTTATATCCAATCTCGTCCAGTCCTATCTGTCTTCTACTTCTTTATTCGCTTGCAGATTTGTCCCAAAGATTTTTAGCCTCCAATATTTGTCTCGTTTATACTAAGGAAGCTGCTTGGAACATTTGAAACGAGTCTTGCACCTACAGAATTTAAAGTAAATTATCCTGGTTTTACAAACTTGTTTACAAAAGATTTTGTCCATAGGCTGTGTGAACAGCTTCAGTCAATTTCCAGTGCTAAATATCCCGAATTATGTAGGATTACTGTCTGTCGTGAAACTAGGAATTCCCATTGTAAAGTTGGCAATAAGCGTAACGTCGACCATTTTGAATTCTTGGTAGCTCATTAAACTGTTCAGCTTCCGTTTTCCTGGCTGAGCAGCGTAAGTAGAATATTGTGTTAAATTACTTTCGACTAGGAGCACCATTTTTCCGGAATGTTCCAGTTGCTAATGTCTCAACAATTCAAGATCGTTATAGCTCATTAACAGGATAACAACCCTAGTGAAAGTTTTAATAGAAAATTATAATCCAAACCACTTTACAGGTAAAAATTCTTGAATAACATTAAATTAAGTTATTAGTTGTTTTACATTTAAACGAGCCTAATTAGAATTATATATCGATAAACAGGGTGGTGCAACACTAATTAGGCTATAAAAATGTTGTTTTATTCCGCCAATGACACATTAACTCCAAAAGCAAGATTTCGGAATGACCGTCTTTTAAAATAAAAGGGCTATTTCCTGTCATGTAATGAGTTAATTTTCCGCTTATGATTTAAATGCATTATTCGCCTGAATCGTGATGCCCGCAAGTAAGGAAAATGTTAATGCACAACTAGAATCTTAAAGCTGCTGCTTTGCAATAATATTGTCTGGTAGAACCGCAGACAGCAGGTTAGGTTAGGTATCTGTGTTCTGCGAATTAGGCTGTCCTCAAAGTGGAATCAAACTTCGCCAAAAGAATAAAGATAGAGAAACAAAAAGATAGAAGAAAGAAGGGAAGAAGGAAGGAAGAAAGGAAATAATTAAGTAAAGAAAGAAAGAAAACTGTAGAAGAAAAGAAGAACGGAAAGAAAGAAGAAAAGAAAGAAAACAAAATAAGGAAACAAGAAAGGAAAGAAAGAAAGAAAGAAAGAAAGAAAGAAAGAAAGAAAGAAAGAAAGATAAACAAAGATGCAAAGAAGTAAGGAAAGAAGCAAGGAAAGAAGGAAGAAACAAAGGAAAGAGAAAAGGAAAGAAAGAAAAATAAAGAAGGAAAGAAATAAAAATAAAAAGGAAAGAAATAAAAATAAAAAGGAAAGAAATAAAAAGAAAGAAAGAAAGAAAAGAAGAACAGAAAGAAAGATAGAAAGAAAGAAAGAGAGAGAAAGAGAGAAAGAAAGAGAAAGAAAGAAAGAAAGAAAGAAGGAAAGAAAGAAAGGAGGAAAGAAAGAAAGAAAGAAGGAAAGAAAGAAAGAAAGAAAGAAAGAAAGAAAGAACGAAAGAAAGAAAGAAAGAAAGAAAGAAAGAAAGAAAGAAGGAAAGAAGGAAAGAAAGAAAGAAAGAAAGAAAGAAAGAAAGAAAGAAAGAAAGAAAGAAAGAAAGAAAGAAAGAAAGAAAGAAAGAAAGAAAGAAAGAAAGAAAGAAAGAAAGAAAGAAAGAAAGAAAGAAAGAAGGAAGGAAAGAAAGAAAGAGAGAAAGAAAGAAAGAAAGAAAGAAAGAAAGAAAGAAGGAAAGAAGGAAAGAAAGAAGGAAAGAAGGAAAGAAGGAAGGAAAGAAAGAAAGAAAGAAAGAAAGAAAGAAAGAAGGAAAGAAGGAAAGAAGGAAAGAAAGAAGGAAAGAAGGAAAGAAGGAAAGAAGGAAGGAAGGAAAGAAAGAAAGAAAGAGAGAAAGAAAGAAAGAAAGAAAGAAAGAAAGAAAGAAAAAGAAACAATTAAAGATGTAAGGAAAGAAGCAAGGAGAAAGGAAGGAAAGAAGGAACGAAGGAACGAAGGAAGGAAAGAAGGAAGGAATTAAGGAAAGAGGTAAGGTAACAAGGTACGAAAGAAAGAAGAAGAGAAAGAATAAAAGAAAGGAGGAAGAAAGGAAATAAAGAATGAAAGCAAAGCGATGCGAATTGAAGCAAAGCAAAGTAAACCAATGTAAAGCAAAGCAAAGCAAAGTAAATAGACATATTCTAGCTGCAATTCATTGGGTTGCCTATTTAAAATTGGATTATAGGCAATTCGGAATCAATGTTTGCAATTTTTTATTTTCTCATATTGACTCTAGCGATTTTGATTACATTACTAAATGTTTAAGATATTTCATGGCAAATGAAATGTATATCTTGAATTTTATGGGAATAACTTTGAAGAGCTCTTCATTCCATCTGACTTTTGCATAACTGTTAAATCTAAGAAGTAGACAAAATCTTACCACATAGAAAACATAGATATCGTTAAAACATACAATTTATGTCATTTTTTGAGTAAACCATTTCCGAGGTATTCCCTGTTATTTGTTTGACTTTTACAATATTTAAGTACGGTTTTTTTCAAACGGGGGGTCATTATTCTTTATTTTTAGTCTCTTAGTCACACAAAGAGAACGGAATTTCAAGGTCATCATATAGCGAGCAGGTCTTAAAGCATTTAAGCATCGCTTAAAGCCTGCTGCATTCCCTTATTCTCTTGTACGTTCAAGAAGATGTGCAATAAGACAATTTCTGCGACTGTTTATCTCGACTACGTGCGGTTTGATATACAAAATTCTGATGTGTTGCACTCACATGACCAGCTCTGAAGACTTGAATAAACTCGTAAACTGTAAGAGATAGACAAACTCTTACTGCAAAAGAATGTATGTCTGGGCTGAAATTTGAAATTTGAATTTTCTGTATTTTTATAGGTATGACACCAATACTTTGTACAGTTAATAGTGTTTACGCTGTAAACTATCCACAAAATGCATGATGATCTGAATTAGATTTTATGTTTGACCTCAAACTGCCCTGCTGAATGTCACATCTTCCCTCTTTTGTCTATCAGTCTCACTTTTCGAATTCATATCTTAGCCTCCTCTTTCGCCTGAATTTGGTTGTTTTTGAGCACTTTTTATCCCACATTTTGTTCAAATACTCCCGAAAATTGAAGCTGAAAAGGGGCGTTTAAATGTAGCGTACATGGCTCTTAAAGTCTGAGATAGACCTCTAAAAATGACAGAATCTAAAAACCAATGGCTGAGGGTTTCAAGAACGTTTATATGCGTAAATTTAAAGATGGTCAAATTTGATAATTTGTCAGTCATTTTTTAGTCCCAGGGTCTCTTAAAACACGCAATTTATGTCATATACTTTTTTGTAGAGTTAACCAGTTCCGAGAAATTGTTTGTTTTTGGATTGCATTTCAAATACTTAAACTTTTATATTTCATACACGCTTCATACATGTTGATTCATACAGACGAAGCTTCTTTATTCTGTAGTAGCCGAGTCTGTTGAGACGTATTACTGCTGGCCTAGAGTGATGCTCTGAACATGGATCGAATCCCGTCACACGCATTTTTATTTTTCTCCCTTTTTCTGTCTTAACGGGAACATAATTATATAATTTGTGCCTAATATTCTATTGTATAATATCATATTGCTGCAATACCATTGAAATGTTAAAACTGAAAGCTTTAGAAGATCAATATATCTATCACTCTTCCAGAAATTAATACCTAAGACACACACACACACACATTCGTAATGCGAATTGACATTTAGGTACTTTGCACCGCTGATCGGAGATTAAGTGAGGTAGGTATGTGAATGTTTGAAGGGTTCCACCCTCAAGCTGTTGGTCGTCGCTATCACTGTATCGAGGTCCGGGAGTATTCGAGATAAGTTTTGACAACCGAGAGGCAAGGCCCATGTTGAAATGTTTTAGAAAGGAACCTACAGGTGGGTCAGGGTGCCTGTATCAAAATAATCACCCCAGTACTGCTCCACCCTCTTGCGCAAGCCTGTCCACCTTACAATTTCACAATTAGACTGTTTTCGTGAAAATGTGGGTTCAGCTCGCTGGAAGGTTATGCGGTTAACACCCTAAGTAATTGCAGTGCTCTCCTAGACCTGAAGGCGCGATTTGGATTTTAGCTGGCTCATAATTTTTGTTTCGTTGCACCCGGCTTTACAGCTCTGATGGACGGCACCCCGAGGTTTGTAACTTCACATTCCTTTTATGATAGTCATGTTGGTAACTGCCCTAACTCAACAATGTGTATCCTCGACTGCCACTGGTCCAGAAAATAGTAAATGTGGTGCTTGGATGTCTATTTTCGAAAGATAAAGTTTCAAAAATCGCTGATGAGGTTTCTTTGCTACTTCCATATAACACTAAAATTTTAAAGACAGTAGGCTTATCCGACTTTATTAGAACTGCATTATGTTTTACAAATTTTAGAAAATAATATGCCACATGGGATTATTAAACTTATAGAATATAAGTTAATTATATAATTGTTATTCTAACAATTTTAGTCAGATAAAAATTATAGGACAATTACCAGGGAAAATCTCATTATAAAAAGAGAGGTAAGACAAGGCGATTCTTTAAGTCCATTCCTATTTAGCATGGTGATAGATGCAATAATTTAATAAAAATTAGAGAAGAATTGTGATACAGTATAGAGTGTTATGTGAAAATGAAGGAACACGTGTTTAGAAATGTTGTACGTATGTAAAAATGGTTCTGTTTCTTTTCTAAACATGGGGCGAATGAGTGAACAGACTAAAATGTCACAGAACTGTAAGATGCAATTACTCACCCGGGGCAGTTCTGAGGTAACAAATTAGTATTTATAATTATATATGCTGACTTTCAATGTCATTACTCTCAGGGTGTTTTTCAGTGCTTTCATAACTTAAAATCCGTATTGTGACCAACATTATCATTAAACTGACTTTAAATTTTGCACACAAACACAGCAAACTACATAAATTAAAGTGATATATGGTTTTTGTGCTATCGTGACTCAAAAATTGTAAAATAGATAAAAACGTTTAAAATATTATTACACAAAATGTATTTTTTCTCCCGGGTAGGTAAATATGTGACATCCACCTTGTACTCAACAAAGGACAGACGGGGTCACGCTGCTTCATACCACATGCCGTGCCGGTGAGTGGGCAAAAGCGTTCAGGGCTAGGCTGCCTCGCCGGGCTGCTGTGTGTACGTGACTGTCAACCCCGGCGGCAGAAATAAAAGGAGTGCCGAGAACGTTCGCGAGACTTTAGCTGAGTCATTTCCGGTGCATGTGTGTGGCACTCGACTGAGGTCCGTGTGACGTCATCTCCAATTTATAAGGAGGCCTGAGAAGAACAGTTGGAGTGGGTTTTAGAGTTGATTCAGTCAGTGTGTCAGCGAATATGAGACAGCTGTGCCTGTGTGTGTCGTGGTGAGAAGATTCAACGAGCGTCGTAGGTGATAGTAACTTCGCAATTAGGGTATTATAGACAGAGGAAGTGAAGAAAGACACTTAAAGGACTGAGCAAGGTTATGGGAAGTAAAACTTGAGTTGTGACAGCCCGAAAGACAAAACTGTGTATTTATGGTAACATTTTAGAAGACAATAAATTGATAGAAAAGTAGCCGGGTGGATTTTGTTTCTTTGTTACAATAGTTTAAAAAGCATATGCCACTTTTCATGGGCACCTTGAAGAACAGCTCGTATTTTTAGTTTTGAGATTCAGTTTACACTTTTTCAGAATAATTATTATTGAAGTCGCGCTTAATACTAACAATAATGATTAATGCATTTTTAACAAATTGTGAAACCATGCTGAAGTTTGATATACTTGTAGTGTGCAGAGAAAAATGTAAACATTTCAAAACTGCACAAAGGAATCGTTCAAATTTCATATTGCATTAAAAACAGAAAAGATCGCTAGGGATATTTCTGAAAAAAAAAAAAAAAGTCGATTCAAGTGTACTGTATCTTTCTATGTGGGGACATAGCAAGTACCTTGCAGAAACCGAGATAAGAAAGAAAAATAATGTTTGCATGTTAAGCAAGAACACTGGTACTAGTTTTTTATGTGCTGTGATTTATTAGTGAAAACAGTAGAAGGCTTGTACGCTACTTTGTCAACGTTGTTACGGCTTCCGTTTTGCCTGCGGGTGCCGGAAGTAAGGAACAAGTGTAATTAAATGGATAACCAGAAGCGTTTTGGCGCGCGGTTACACAACAAGGCATTCCTTAGATTACTGATATCCTCGGGAGAGTGGTGCTGTGTAAATCGTGAAGATAAAGGCATAAAAGTATCTAATGCCTCCCTCTCTGTAGAGTAGAATACTCTCCCTGACCAGTGAAACTTCACACAGCTTTCTATATAATAGATAACCCTAATAAATAGACCTAATCTTACTATACAGAAAATGCAGATCTCGTTAAAACACACAATTTATGTTAAATGATATTTTATGTGTGATGTGAACCATCCCGGTGATTTATTTGTCAAAATTTTGCAATACTTATGAACCACTCTCAAATGGAAGGTTATTATTCACTTTTTTTTTATCTCTTGGTGACGCAAAGAGAACGGAATTTCAATGCCTCGAGCTAACTTCCATAGTTTGCCAGATATTTTTCGTCTATAACTATCTTTGAACGGTTAGGATATTTCCCATAGTGTGCTATTATTTTACTTCTCTTGTGATATTTTAAAAATATTTTCTGTACCACTCTTTTTTACTTTCTCCATTGTCCTGTATAACCAGAGCATCATCTGCATAAAGTAAAACTCAAATCTATTTTCCCTACTTTTATTCCTCAGGTAATTTTTTGTTTCCGTTTCTTAATCGAATCGTCTAGATATATTGAGACGCCGGCCCACGCCAGCGTCAACACAACAAAGGACGGTCGGGGCCGAGTTGCCCCATCCCACTGCTACGTCATCGCCGGTGTGAAAGCTTGCGGAGCGCGTGAAGGCGCGTCGAAGTAAATGTTGGAACGTACGCCCATTGTGATTAAACACAAAGAGTGCATCGGCGTGCCCTATTCTGCCGTACTCTTGCAAAGACACCAGCCATTTCTCTGGTCTAAAAGTTTATCAGTCTAATTTTGAATAGTAAATCTGTGATTACCAGTAAACAATGACATGTTTGTGTTTTGTTTATGATTCTGCGTTTGTTTCTTGGATTAAGATCGTGTGCCTTATTGAGATAACTGCAATACTAATTTGCATTGTTGATTTTGCCGTAAATATTATACTTAACTGGGTGGGAGACGGTAATCTATGACGTTAACTCGTCTAGCGCTTAAACGAAGCACCTCAGCAAAAAACTTTCCTTCACAAAAAGTGTTTAAAGTAATGTTATCTATCAGCTCCCAAAATTTGTTGGTCTAACACCTGTATACCTGGTAAACCGTAAGACATAGATCAAATTTTACTATACAAAAAATATACATCTCGTTAAAAAACAAATTATATCTAAATGCATTCTTTGAGAGTGAACCATTTCGGAAATATTCTTTGTTATTTGTGTGAGTTTTGCAATACTTACATTTTTCTCAAACGAAAAGTCGTTATTCACATTTCTATATCTTGACCGTGCAAAGAGAACGAAATTTCAAAGATTTAAATGATTTGACTATCACTCAAAACGTCCTGTATTCCCATATTCCCCTTGCACTTACACGAAAATCAGCAATAAGATAAATTCTGCAAATGTTTATCTCGACTTAAATGAAGAAGATACAGAAAAAAGTTTTGTAAAAATATTAGGCTTTATGCAATGTATGTTTCAATATATGTATAATGGATTATGTGAATATGTAATAAAAGTTATGTGAATGAGACATAAAACTGTTGCAATCATTCTCCTGATTACAGTATATTTGACTATTTCAAGTCTGTGGAACACAGAAATTGTTAATCTGTGAACACATGCCACTCTCACGGGCGGAGTGAATGTTATCCTGTTGTATATAAAGACGAGTTGTAATGCTATTGATCGGGGAGGTCCGATGCTACAGGGTAACTTCATGGGCTCCGGCTCAACTTGGTCTTTGGAAAGGAACATTAGCCCTCGGGCAACACCCTGCCACGGTGTAAAGTGGCACTAACCCATGTAGCGACCATGACTTCCCTTTTAGTTTTTTTCATTAAGAATACTGTTACGGCTGAATGGCTCGAAAAATCTATTTTTACTTACTCTACTACATATAGTAAATAGGGGAAGTATTGTATTAAATATTCGATGTCACTGCTCGCCTACCACCTAGGCGGGACCCGCATGTGGTATTCATGGTGGACGAAGCGGCGCCTGGGCGGCTTTTCTCCGGGCTCTCCGGTTTCCCCCGGCATTCATGCCACTTATTACTCCATTATCACTCTTCCAATCATCCATTTCACGTGCATTTCATATGATCCTCTTCCTCACTATCATACCTGGTGCTTGGCTAACCACACACTTTGTTATAGTAGGGTAATAGTATGAATTCAAATATTGGTAATGGAAACATAATTGTTATAGCAGAGTAGAATCATAGTCTGAATTCATATATTGGTAATGGAAATATAATTGTTATAGAAGAGTAGAATAATAATATGAATTCATATATTGGTAATTGAAATATAATTGTTATAGAAGAGTAGAATAATAGTATGAATTCATATATTGGTAATGGAAATATAATATGTGAGAAATAGTTTTAAGCAGACGTATTCTACAGAAGTTGGAAATACTGGTATATGTGACTGTCTGGAACTTGACCTTCAACCCCAAGGGGGACCCGAGGAAGGGTGTAGCATTCCCAGACGCCTGTCACATAACAGTTTATGGTTATTAGGGATAGTGTCTTACCCAGAGAATATTGTGGAACGATATATAAGCCTTAGTCACCATGGAAGGGATGTCTTTTGACCCGCCTTTGTCAACGAGTCCACATCGGATGGTGTAACCACTACCCATATTCCTTTAAGCTTGTTCCGTACTGTTTGTAAATAAATCCTTTAACACCAATTGTTGTGTGATTTCGAGTGGAATATCCAGGAAACCTCACCTACTTGCTCCCGCTCGGCACTCAACCAGACAATCCTATCCCACCTCACTTACGGGAGGGTGCTAGGTGCGAGAAGGATACAACATAAATTCTGGTGTCAGGTGTTTGGGTTTCCTGTGATCAAATCCAGCTACGAGTAAAAATCACCATCGCCAAGGACCAAGAAGAAGGCAGCAGCTAAGGCAACACGCTCAACGCCCGAGAATCCTAGGAAGCAGAGACAGCAGCTCTGTGCAACTTCTGCACAATTCCGGAGATTCGAGGTTCGAGGCTCGAGGTGATAGCAGCAGCCCACTGCGTGCAGTCCCAGATCCGTGAGGAAGACGGCAACCTACCCAGTACTGCGGTGACACTACCCTTGCTGATACTGGTGGAAGGCCGTGTGCAGACTGTACGGATTGAAGGTCCGAGGTTCGAGGCGACAGCAGCGGCCTACGGCGAGCAGTTAAAGGTTCGAGGTGACAGATACGGCTTACGGCGAGCAGTTCGAGGTTCGAGGATCGAGAGGTCCAACCACGAGACGAGGAACGTCGAGCGCTGAAACGGCGCAATAGCTGGAGGACCAGGGATCGAGGATAGTTGGCGACGCGTCTGGACCTGGTGAACGGGACAGACAAGGTTGCGGACCGCAACAGATGATACAGCTCGTCCACTGAAGGCGTAGAGGTGAGTCCTTGCTACTATTATATGTAAAATGGCAGTGGATAGTAGAAGTAGCTGTTATATGTTACCCCACGAGGCTCTTAAACTAGTATCTTCTTTTAATGGGGAAAAGAAGGAAGTTACGCAGTTTATCGTAGATGCGGATACTGCATGTGAAATGATAAGTCCTGAGAGATTAAATGTATTCTTTAAGTTGTTGCTTACTAGAATAAAAGGGGAACCCAGGAAGGCAATTATCCATAGAAAACTAGAATCGTGGGAGGAGGTTAAGGAATATTTAAGGCATTCCTATGTTGAGAAGAGAACTCTTGATTATTATAGCACTCAAGTTTTTGCTGCTAAACAGGAAAAATCCGAGTCAATAAGCGGGTGGATTAACCGTATACAAAGGTTAACAGCAGAGTTTAGAGAGTCAGCCTTAGAAAAGTGTAAGGAAACTGAGAGGGAAGGAATACTGGCAATTACAGATAAGTTGAGAAATATCTGTTTTATACAAGGTTTGGCTGATGATAGAATTCAGACCATTGTTCGCAGCCGGGGGCTGGAACATGAATTCCAAGAGGTATGTAAAACCTCGTTGGACGAAGAAAGTGCCATTATTTCCAAACGAGAAAGGTATTCTAGAGTAGAACAGGTGAAATGCAATAAATGTGGCAGGGTTGGCCATATCGCTAGCAAATGTTATGTAAATGTTAAGAAAGAGTACAGTAAGGCAATTAATAGTGTTTCCGCTGAAAATAAGGGAAGGTCGAGCATAGTAACTTGCTTTAATTGTGGTAAGGTCGGACACTTTGCTAGAAATTGTAGGAGTCCTAGGAAAAATAAGCAGAATGAAAAGGATGAAAGAACTAAGAAGTCAGAAGACGATAGAACAGTAGAATCTGTCGCTCATATTGGAGTAATTTCTAAAACAAAGCATGAGTTCGTAAGAATTAGTTCTCCTGCTAGTAAGAAAGGTGAATTTGTGATGTTAGTGGATTCAGGGTCAGATATGTCGTTGCTTAAAACCCCTTCAGTTGTAGGAAAACTTATTTTTGACCCGGAAAAGAAAATGGTTGCAAAAAGCGCAAGCGGATCGTTGATAGAAACGTATGGGGCGCTAAATACCGAGGTTCATATAGGGAATAATGTTGTGAAGTACGATTTTCAGTTAGTGAAAGATCAAGTAGATATTCCCTGTGATGGAATTCTTGGAAGAGATTTCTTGGAGGCCACGAAAGCTACGCTAAATTACAAAGATTTAGTGCTGAGTGTTGTCGGGGAACGACTTAAACTATTAACCAAGGGCGCTATGGAGTCAGTTAGGACAATTAAGCTTCCGGGGAGGTCAGAGGTCATGGTTGAAATCCCTATAGAGAATGTTGAGCTGAAGGAGGGGTTGATAGAAAAATGCGAAATACAATCAGGTGTTTATTTGGCAGATTCGGTTGTAACTGTTAGGAATGGAAGTGCTGTAACTAGCATGCTAAATACCAATGATGAGGAAGTTGAACTTAGGGTGACTCCGGTTAAATTGGAGGCAGTTATTAATGAAAATAATTGCGAAAAGCTGTGCACTATTACTAACACCCCACAGGTAGCTAATAGAGAAACAGAGGTAATGGCTCAATTGAGGCTTGAGCACCTCAACGAGGAAGAAAGGGGGGTGATTAGGGAAACGTGCAGGTTGTATCAGGATATATTTTATTTGCCGGAGGATAGTTTGAGTTCCACTAGTGCAGTAGAACATGCTATTATAATGGAACCAAATATAGAACCGATTCATGTAAAGCCTTATAGACTACCCGAGGCACACAAACAGGAAGTAGAAAAGCAGGTGCAAAAATTATTGCAGGAGGGTATAATTGAAGAGAGCAATTCGCCTTGGAATAGTCCCTTACTAGTAGTAAAAAAGAAAATGGATGCAAGTGGCATCCAGAAATTTCGACTTGTAGTCGATTTCAGGAAAATAAATGAAAAGACAGTAGGAAATGCTTACCCACTTCCAGATACTACGGAAATCCTAGATCAGTTGGGGAATTCCAGATATTTCTCTTGCATAGATTTAGCAATGGGATATCATCAGATACCCATGAAGGCAGAAGATAAGGAGAAAACAGCGTTTTCGACAAAACATGGTCATTGGCAGTACGTGAGAATGCCATTTGGCTTAAAGACCGCCCCAGCCACGTTTCAGAAAATGATGAACACGGTGCTGGCGGGTTTATCGCCATCCAGGTGCTTTGTTTTCCTGGACGACGTAGTTATCTATGCAGGATCGCTTAAGGAGCATGATCAAAAATTGAGGGAGGTATTTCAGAGGTTTAGAAGGTACAACCTAAAACTGCAGCCGGAAAAATGTGAATTTTTGAGAAAAGAGGTTAGCTACCTTGGTCATGTAATTTCGGAGAATGGGGTACAGCCCGACCCAAAGAAAGTGGAAGCAGTAGCAAATTATCCCATACCTAAAGGACTGACTGAATTAAGAGCATTTCTGGGTTTAGTTGGCTATTATCGCCGATTCATTCCTAACTTTAGCAAAATAGCCACACCTTTGCATTTGTTGCTAAAAAATAACGCGAAGTTCACCTGGGGGGATGATCAACAGATAGCCTTTAATACTTTGAAGCAAAAGTTGTTGTCAAAACCTATATTGCAATATCCAGATTTCTCAAGGGAATTTATTTTGACAACAGACGCCAGTCAGGATGGATTAGGGGCATTATTGTCGCAAGGCCTGATAGGTAGGGATTTGCCAGTAGCGTTTGCAAGTAGAACTCTGAATAAGGCAGAGAAGCACTACAGTACAATTGAGAAGGAGCTGTTGGCGATAGTATGGGCTTGTAAGCACTTTAGGCCTTATCTACTAGGGAAAAGATTCACTATTGTAACTGATCATAGGCCACTTAAATGGATAATGAGTGTCAAGGAACCGGGTTCGAGACTACTCAGATGGCGAATCAAATTGGAAGAATACGATTACCAGATTGTTTACAAAAAAGGGTCGTTGAACGGAAATGCCGATGCACTTTCTCGCATTAGAGTTATGGGAGTTGCAGAAGGGGAGGTAACGGAGAAACAAAAAAGGGCGATACTACAGGAGGCACACGACAGCCCTACGGGTGGTCACAGGGGTGTCACAAAAACCTACTGGGCGATCAGGAAGAATTATCAATGGCCAGATATGAAAAAGGACATAGAGTATTATATAAAGAAATGCGAGAGTTGTCAAAAGAATAAGCTTTTGCGGCCTAGGAAACGAGCACCCATGGAAATAAGTACCACAGCAAAATCTCCTTTCGAAAAATTATCTCTCGATATAGTGGGTCCCTTAACGGTGACGAATAAGGGGAACAAGTATATCTTGACCTGCCAAGATGAACTTACCAAATATATGGTTGCCGTGCCTCTAGAAAAACACGATGCGGTGACGGTTGCTAAGGAGTTCGTGGAAAACATTATTTTACGTTACGGAATTCCATTAAAGGTGTTAACAGATCAGGGTTCGGAATTCTTAAGTGATTTGTTCAAGAATGTCTGCAAGCTAATGAGAATAACCAAGTTGCAGACTACAGCTTTTCACCCACAGGCAAACGGTGGATTGGAGAGAAGTCACCGTGTTCTGGCTGAATATTTGCGGCATTATGTGGGGAAGGATCAAACAGACTGGGATGAATGGGTGAAGTTTGCTGTGTTTGTATACAATACTACTGTGCATTCATCCACTGGTTATACACCTTTTGAGCTTTTGTTTGGGTATGAGTGTAGGACACCCCTAACACTAAAAAAGGAACCAGAGATTAATTATTCCTATGATGATTATGTGAGCGAATTTAAAAGTAGGCTACAAAGTGCTCACGAGGTGGCTAGAGATAATCTAGTTACAAGAAAATATAAGAGCAAGGAATACTATGATCATCACAGTGAGGAAATTAAATACGAGGTAGGGCAAAAGGTGTTACTAAAAGATGAGACGGTCCGTAGAGGCAGATCAGGTAAAATTTCTAGCCAATGGATAGGCCCATATCTAATAGTGTCAGTTAACGGCGTAAATGTAACGCTGAAGAGAAGAAAAAGGTTGCAAAAGGTACCTGTGAACCGGATTAAACCTTTTTATTAAGGTAAGGTTAGCCTTGGATAATTAGCGAGACCTTACTTTTGGCTGCGATGACCTGGTGCTTAGGATTGGGAGAAGCCCATCCAGAAGTGGTGAAGTTCGAAACTCCGCCTGATCTATACTATGAGAGTAAGGGTACCGCCCATCTGTACAATAGTGTACGGAAGATAATTGTGTATGTAGATTTAGGTAATTTAGAGTACCAGGTAGATACTACAGAAAATTATGTAAAGCATACTTTGAGTGCATGCGAGCACGTTTCCTTGCAGAAATGGTCAGGGTGTACAAACTTTAAGAATAAAATACAGGATAAATTAGGCAAGTTAAGGAGAACCGAAGGGTTATTGAGGGAAATGACAGGTCGTCAGGAGACGCGTACAAGGAGAGGTGTAATCGATGTAGGAGGGCAGCTTTTGAAAATATTGTTTGGTACATTAGATAATGATGACGCGGAATATTATAATCAGCAAATACAGCATGTGGAGGAAAATGAAAAAGGCATTACAAATTTGTTGAAGGAACAAGTCTCTGTAGTAAAGGTTTCTCTAGGTTTGTTCAATGATTCACTTATTAATTTGGCTTTCAATGAGAAGGTATTGGAAGAGAATTTAGTTAGAATTCAAGACTTCCTAAACAAAAGCCAGCAGCAAGAAGTTAAGATGCTTGATGATCTACAAATGAAAATGACGGTTAGTAATCACTTACTTAGTTTAAATAATGCCATGGAAACCTTATTTCGCAATTGTGATATACTAATAGATGGTATATTAAATGCTCAAAAGGGACTTATTCATCCACAGGTAGTACCTCCTTCGGAATTACTGCATGTTTTAGAGAAAGGTGTTGCAAATTTGCCCTTATGTACCTCCCTGCCATTTGCAGTAAGTAAGGATTCGCTTCATTTGTTAATTGCTATGTGTGATGTAGCTGTATTTGTAAAGGATGAAAAACTCACATTTGTACTATTTTTATCTTTAGTGTCACAAGGTGTTTATAATGTGTATCGACTTATACCAGTGCCTGTGCTCATTGAACAAGGGAAATATGTGTTTGTGGACGTTCATGAAGATCTTCTGTTTATTGATAAGAGCAGACAATATTATTTTATGAGTCCTTTGTATTTGTTGGAAAAATGTAAAACATTGGGAGATTCAAAATATGTATGTAAACAAACCCTTCCACTTAAGTTAGCCCACTATCATGATGATTGTGTTGTGAAAATGCTACAAAAACTTCGTAGATTACCTTCTACATGTGAAAAGAGGCTTATTGAATTACGCGAATCACTATGGACACCTTTAGCAAATAATGAGTGGTTGTATTTTGTACCATCTGTAGAAAGTGTTACTATTTCATGTCCTGAGGAACAACCAAGAGATGTTATTTTAGAAGGGTATGGCAAACTTAAGCTTAGTTCAGGTTGTAAGGGGTATGGTAAATCCTTTGTAATTCAGGCAGAAGTTGTAATGTCCCAGGGTAATTTTAGTAATCTTGATGTGTTGTCCTCAATTAACATAGATGTTGATTGCTGTGAAGAATTAGTAGGAAAGTTAAAAAGAAATGAGTTAAAGCTGAACACAACTTTCAAACAAGTGATAACACATTTTGACGAGTTAAAGGTTTCTAGCTATAAACTCTCTCAAGTGGAAGAGATGATTCAGAGGCAAGAGTGGCAAAATTCATTCACTGTAACACACGCCCGATATTCCGTAATTGTTTATATTCTTATTAGCATTTTGGCACTATATTTTGGTTATAAAGTGTTTAGCTGTTACAAGAATAGATGTGTTCGGAGATTTAAAGTCCCAGCTATTGAGTCAGGTGGCTCAGGTAATATAGTGCATATTAACATACATTCAAGCAACGAAAGTCTGAGTCCTGTCCCAGAGGAGATACCTCTCCATGACTCTAAAGATAAACCTACCACTTCCACAAGGCACTCCGAACGCATAAGACATAAGTGTACGTATTAAAGGGTAGTCAAAATTTAGGTGTAAATTTTGACCTAATTACGGCGGGAGGTGTTATAGTAGGGTAATAGTATGAATTCAAATATTGGTAATGGAAACATAATTGTTATAGCAGAGTAGAATAATAGTCTGAATTCATATATTGGTAATGGAAATATAATTGTTATAGAAGAGTAGAATAATAATATGAATTCATATATTGGTAATTGAAATATAATTGTTATAGAAGAGTAGATTAATAGTATGAATTCATATATTGGTAATGGAAATATAATATGTGAGAAATAGTTTTAAGCAGACGTATTCTACAGAAGTTGGAAATACTGGTATATGTGACTGTCTGGAACTTGACCTTCAACCCCAAGGGGGACTCGAGGAAGGGTGTAGCATTCCCAGACGCCTGTCACATAACAGTTTATGGTTATTAGGGATAGTGTGCTTACCCAGAGAATATTGTGGAACGATATATAAGCCTTAGTCACCATGGAAGGGATGTCTTTTGACCCGCCTTTGTCAACGAGTCCACATCGGATGGTGTAACCACTACCCATATTCCTTTAAGCTTGTTCCGTACTGTTTGTAAATAAATCCTTTAACACCAATTGTTGTGTGATTTCGAGTGGAATATCCAGGAAACCTCACCTACTTGCTCCCGCTCGGCACTCAACCAGACAATCCCATCCCACCTCACCTGCGGGAGGGTGCTAGGTGCGAGAAGGATACAACAACTTCCAGGTCTTCACTCTGTCTGGTTCAGATGTCCCTCTACTCCCCGACAGGCGTCTGACCCTAGGCACTGGCTTGTAAGTCCTAGGGGGTGTAATCAGGGAAAGAAGAAAGAATATTCGATGTCGAGATTTCACCGGAAGTGGGTATATGTTTCGAGGCCCCCTGAATCGAAAAAAAGGGCATTTAATGAAAAAGAACCCTGTGTGTATGTCTGTCTGTGAATAGCATACATAACTCAAAAAACAAGAAGTCGGTAAACCACCAAAGCTAGTATTTGTGTTTAATATACTTCAAGGATGCGACACGAACATTTTGAAGAAAATACCCCCACCCTAAGCTACTCTTTATGTTTGATTTGTTCAGAAATGTCTTAAAGGATTTTGATTAAAATGCTAAATAGTTGACATATTTTAATGGTAAATGCAATATATATTCTGAATTTTATCGATATAGTCCATGTACTGCTGTTTACGCTTAATGAGTTGCATAACTGGTAAAACGTAAGAGATAGACCAAATCTTACTGTATAAGAAAATGTAGATCTTGTTAAAATATAGAATATACGTCCAAATGCATTTTTTGTGGAGCAAACCATTTCGGAAATATTCCTTGTTATTTCTGTGAGTTCTGCAATACTTATTTTTTCTGAAATGGAAGATTGTTATTCACTTTTTTACGTCTTGGCTGTAAGAAGAGAATGGAATGTGTTCGTCCGATATGACACAATGTTGGAGGACGTTAATTTAAAAAAAAAAACATTGTGGTCGTAGGTGTCCCTAACTAAAAACATTAACATTTTAAAATTTTATTTATAGACCTCACCCGCTTGCACGCGGTTGGTGATTGGGGTGTTTGGGTAACTGACTTTTCAGGTTACCGAACATAAAACGAAAACAATTGAGATAGTGCTTTGAAGGGTTGGAAGAGAAATTGCACATAATTTGGGCTTTAAAAAAAAAAGGCTGCAATTCTTCACTTCATGGCAATCAAGTTCTCGTTCACCCTCATAATCCTCCAGCCATCGTTTCCTGGGTCTGCTCACTGATCTCCGACCTTTAGGATAATATTGCATTATTTGTTTAGTAAATCTCATATCTGGCAACATGTTCTTTCCACTTTTGCTTGAAATCTTTTAACCTTTCATTTATATTAAAAATGTCTAACTCTTCTATTATACTTTCATTTGCTATTAGGTCTTTCCTCGTACATCCCTTCACTTCTTAACAATTTCATTTCTGAAACCTGTATTTTACTCTATTGCGTCTTAGTTAATGTCCAAGTCTCACTTCTGTAAGTAAAGTCATAATTTTGTTTCTTTACGTAATGTTCTATTAATTATTCCACACACTTTGAAATTTGCATATTTTATTGTCCACGTTATATTCCTTATCATAAGCAACTTCCCAAGTAGTTAAAATGGCTCACCTGTTCTACACAACGGTATTTACAACTATTTTTGTTCTAATTTCCCTATGTTTTTACAAAAGCAATTTTCATATTAAATTGTTCACAAATGTCATAGATTTTTCCAGGGGAGACTCGCTATTTTCAATAACAACCAAATCGTCAGGGGACAATAATATATTTAAAAAGCTGTGCTGTAAATTTATTTTCTACATTTCTGTTGAAGTCTCAATATCAAATTTAATATTTTAGAGGAAATAAAAACTGTTATACTGCTGTTCATTTTGAATGCTGGTTCCGCCTAATTTTGGGGTGGTAATTTCATATGTTATCAGGTTTCTTCTATCACGTCCATATTATTTTTAAATGAACAAAATGTTCATATGAACTCATTACAAATATTCAATATTTATGCCCACTACAAGATAATTATCATGCTTATAAACGTGGGGCAGATTAGAATATGTATCTAATTTTAAATATAATATAGCTAGGTACAATATTTTACAATAGATTAGGTATAATTTATATCATTTTATAGGAAGAGCTTTTCCTCTTTTCGCACTTCTTCCATAAGCTTGGAAAGTACTTTCTTTGTTCAGATACGTACCAATAGTAGTCTGCCATTTAGATTAACTGTCCAACAACCCAAGTATCTTCTTTCGATGTCTTTCATATCTTGGTGAAAACTTTCAGTTGTTCCTCGCTGTAAAATCCTAGACAATAATGTTGTGAGCATTTATGAAGTGTAATTTCAAACTCATTTGTCTGTTTTGTTTTTTTTTTTCCTTTTTTTTTCTTTCTTTCTTTTTTTTTCACAATTTTCAACCTGGTGTTCAGAATGATTTTGTAATCTGGACTTCTGTTTCCTTTGTAGTTATGCCAGGTTTACTTTTCTGTTTGGTTCATTGTATGCTTAAAATTGGAGTCATGATAACCATTTTATGTAACAAATTCTTTGTTTTCTATCTGACGTGATAGAAACAAATGGATTACGCCGCTCAATTCAGCACGAAAAATCATTTGAAAACACAATTTTTGATACAGTGCAGTGTTATAGGCTTGATATAAATACTTTTCAGAAACACAGTAGAGCTTCTAATAAGGAGAAAGATACAGGGAAACAACACGAAGGGTTGTATGATACATTTACATTGCTACTGAATAATAACTCATATACAATCACATGCAACTTGCTCGTGATCGTTTACTCCCACACATCTCTCACTAAATCCTAGATCTATGATCATGAATATTTAATTATACATCCACAATCTGAGCCCCGGGACCACAAACTTGATAAAACGCTAGCCGATACATCCTCCGCTCCTGCGACGCCAAAGTAAAATGAAACGAATGTCGTTAATTATGAAAACACAAAAGTACCCTTGGAGATTCTATTTTTGATTTTAGAAGCTTTTTACTTTCTCTCATACTAAGTAAAGGAAGTAATTGAATTCCATCCAAAAATAACTTGTCGAGATTTCATCGGAAATACATGTTTTGAAGTTCCCTGAATTTTAAAGAAAGATCACTGTGTGTGTGTGTGTGTGTGTGTGTGTGTGTGTGTGTGTGTGTGTCGGTGTGTCTGTCTTTCAACACATAATTCAAAAACGAGTCGGTTAAAAAACTAATTTAGTATTTAAGTTTAATGTCCTTCAAAGATGCGACACAAAGATTTTGAAGAGAACAGCCCCACCCTAAACTACCGTTTACATGCAAAATTTTTCGAAAACTTTGATTTTCTTGAAAATGGCTCTAACGATTTTGATTAAAATGTCATATGTTTAAGATATTTGTATGACAAATGAAATGTATATATTGATTTTTCTGGCTATAGCTTATGTAGTCCTATTTACTCTGGCTGATTTTTGAATAACTCGTAAATCGTAAGAGATAGGCAAAATCTTACTGTACAAAAAGGTAGATCTCGCTAAAACACGATATATGTCAAAATAAATTCTTACAAACTCTTATTCCTATATCTTCTTTCTTCATAGTTGAGATACACATTTGTACAAATTATCTTATTGCTTATTTCCTTGTTGGTTCAAGGGGAATGTTAGAATACAGTAGGCTTTGTGCGATAGTCAAATGTTTGAGATTCTGTTGTCTTTTCACACAACATATAAAAAAATGAACAGCGATAACCCATTTCACGAAAGTTCTAAGTTTTCCGAAACTCACACACATAACAAGGAATATCTCCGAAATGGTTCACCCTAAAAGAAAATTTATTGAGACATAAATTGTGTATTTTAGCAAGATCTATATTTTTTGTATAGTATGATTTGGTCTATCTCTAACGGTTTACCAGTTATGCAAAATTCATCCTGAGTAAATACGACTATAGGGGCTATAGCCAGAAAATTCAAGATATACATTTCATTTGTCATAAAAATATCTCAAACATATGTCATTTTAATAAAAATCGTTAGTCATTTTCAAGAAAATAAGTTTTCAGAAAATGTTCCATATAAAGGGCAATTTAGGGTGGAGGAATTTTCTTCAAAATCTCCGTGTCGCGTGCTTGAAAGGCATTAAACTTAAGTACCAACTTTGGTTTTTAAGCGACTTTTCGTTTTTGAGTTATGCTGTCCACAGAGACACAGGCACACAGACACCCATCCACCCACCCACCCACCCACCCACCCACACACACACACACACACACACACACACACACACACACACACACAGACACAGACACACACACACACACACACGCACGGACCTTTTTCTAAAAATGCTTTTTTTGGATTCAGGGGGTCTCAAAACATGTATTTCCGGTGAAACATCGACATCGAATTTTTGGGTGGAATACTTACCAGAAGATAAATTAATATGTAATATCAGGGTTTTATTACTCAGCGCCATTTTTGCTAGATACGCATTCTGTCTTCTCCTATTACTGCTGTTTTTCTTCTTCCATCCAATCAAAACGAGAGCTTCGGCAATCATCTTGTTCAAAGAGAATGGAACAACGAAGTTTTCTATGCTCTGCCCAATTCGCAGTTCGTTTAGCGCTAGCAAGGCATGTTATTATCGTTTATGGGTGTGCGCAAGTGGAGAAATATATGAATCGATTCCTTCTCGATGCAAGCGGGGTGCACTAGCTTCCATTTATGCCGTGTCCATTATTCCAGGAAGCATTCTACTGGCCTTCACAGGTGGGTTTGTTTATTTGTTTACCCTTTGCGCAAGCAGTAGGGTCGTTTTTGTATGCAAGGTCCTATATTATTTAATGCAACATTAGCTTTGGTTCCCACATACAGTTTTTTTTTTTTTAAATTAACGTCCTCCAACATTGCGTCATATCGGCCGGACCCACATACAGTTGCTCCCCAATGTACATCGGCAATAGTTGCTTACAAGGAATTAGTTCAAGTTAAGAGACTAAATTATCTAAATTTTGTAATTTTAAAGCCACTTATTTGAAATGTGGCACTCTTAACATGATAAAATAAAAAGAGACTGTTGAAATGTTCAAAGGTTTAACTCAGATAATTTCTCAGATAGGTATATACCTATTTTAACTAGCGTAAAGAATTTCAATTCGTTTTAAAATTGCTCTGCGCATTTAAATTTTTGAAAAAGATATGACTGACGTTCTCTGATACTTAAGTAAAGTGAAGATAAATAGAGCAATTTGATTGAAGATCATGTTATTACTTGTGGAGAAATTATTTTGTTTTTAGAAGCTTTTGGTGTTAAATTATTTTGTATTTCGGTATAAATAAATTTTTGTGAGCTACACACACACATACACATATCCTCCTGCGACAATTATTCAACTACTAAAAACTATATACTCTCGTCGCCTCGCCTCCTTTTGTAGACAGGATGGCGTAACACGGATCTTTCTGTCTCGGACTTCACCTTTTCTACAAATACGCCGGCCACCGGACTCTTCGCGAATAATCTTGAAAACCCTTTGTGTTACGGCTCTGACTGTTGTACGGGTTCACAAAGAGCCATTCAAGGCAGCCTGCTCTTGAGGGTCTTTGATGCATGCACCCTAGTGGTGTGAGGTAGCCCGGCCATGTGCATTTATTGTTACCGTTGCCTCCGCTGCCCTGGGCTGGCGTCACAGTATCTTCCGCAGGTTGTAAGATTTGATTACGCTTTACTTTAGTTGCAATATTAGCCTAACAATAAAATGGACTATGGCTGCTATATTTAAACGACACATTATTACGATGTCAAATAACCTCACGAAGTCCAGGCTTTTGAATGTTAAGAAGTCTAAGAAAGACGCCTCCGTGGTTTTTGGCTGTCCATCTTGTGCTACAATTTAAGGCTGTAATTATGAGGAACACACCTACAGAGCAAAGGAATGAAAAGTGGTCGCCAGCACACGCTGAGTAACTCCCACCTGATTTTCTGGGAACGGCTCAATTCTTGAAACACGTCAACAGGTTATTAAACAGCGGGTGTGATAATTAAAAGTTCGGTAAAACATTTGTTTCTCCAGTTGTTTTTCTTTCTCTTTTAATGTCATGTCATGAATTACTTCTGAAAACTGGAGCTGTTTTTTCTGCTCCATTAATGTCATTACATGCAATCAAAAATTAATTACTTTCTAGTTTCGTATCATTTGGACTTCAGTTAATAAAATAGCAAAATAACTGCCGCTTTGTGTATGCATAAGAACGGCATATAAGCGCATAATTTTACTCTTTCTAACACTTACCTATAGCAACCGAGGAGATGTTTCCGCGGTAACGTTTTCGGGAGGTTGTGGGTTCAATTCCCGTGGCCGACCTTTCTTATGTATGGGTTCTTTGGATGGTTTTACCGGGTCATAATGGGAAGGATAATTCATTCCTCCGAATTTCTTTCCCAATAGTTAATTTAAATCCGTCTTTCAGGGTCGGAAGTGCTGGCGCTGGGCGAGTTTGGCGCTGCTGTGTGGGGACTTCACGAATTCCAACTGCTTTTCTCGGCAGATGGTTGGCACCGTAACTAAAAGACTAAACGTGCAGTAAACACCAAAGTTTCTATTTAAGTGTAGCATCTTCTAACGATGCGACAAGGACATCTTCAACTCTAATCTACATTTTACACTGAAAAGGTTTCATTCAAAATTGACACTAACAATTTTCATCAAAATAAATGTTTAAGATATTTAAATTATAAATAATATGTAGATCTTCGATTTTATGAAATATCTTGTGAGGTCCTCTTTATTCCAAAACTAGATTAATTTGATGTAAATACAAAAACTTACCTGCTAGTGTATAACTATAGATATTTATATTATTAATTCTTAAATATGTATCCATTTTGGTAAGTTAGTTGTTTTTTTTTCTCTTAGTTTGACAGGTTTTTCACAAATGAATCACAAACTTTACTACGTGAAGTTCTTCTTTTGCATGGTTGCATCTGCGCCGTGAAATGAGCAACTCCCGCCGTATAGACTATCCTTTTTGGTTTACATCTCAATGCGTGACCTACTGGAGCTCGGTGAGATCATTCATTGACGCTGTGTCATGCCTTCTGTGTTATTGTTAACCAACCTGAAAAAACACAATCTTCGATGTACTAAACAAAAACTTTTGGCCGGGTTACACTTGTATACTTTATTCCTAATGTCAAAATGTTAAAAAATATAGTTTGGCTGGGGTAATTTGTTAAAAACATTGAATATACTGAACTAAATACCAACTTGAGTAGCATTGTTTGTTCTAAAGCTCTAAGTTTTTGGGCAATCGGGCTGAGCGTGTCTCCATTTAAGGTGAAATCTTGATAAGAACATTTTGGAGGCGATAAAATGCTTGCTCTTCATATAGGTTGTGTTAAAGACCGACCGACCGACCGACCGACTTGAGCATCAGAGGGAAGGAACTGCTGTCAGTTGCCATAGTTACCAGCATGTGGAACACGCAAGCTGGACAGTTATTAATATAATTGGTTCACGCTGAGAATGACCACTACGCCCTCCTAAGGCGCCCGCTACCACAAATCAAACTTCGCTTTGAGCGAATTTTAGCATGGCAAAGGGCGGGTCGTAAAGGGTTGATCATATAATAGGTTCCACACCTAAACAGCAGACAGACGATATCAGATTTTACAGCTCTATACAAGCATATCTACGTTATGTAACTTGCCAATTCGAACAGCCTCCTTACTGAACTTCAAGCTTGGCTTATAGCTCAACAACAGTAGATACAACTAATGTACTGAATGTTTCTATTTCAATGGAAATACCGTATTTACTGCAAAATAAGACCCTCCTTTTATCGGAAATGGAAGCATATTACTGAACTGTGGTTTTAATACCTGCTTTATTAAACACTATTGCTATTAATCGCATAATACTGTGCTAATTCACGTTCCTTCATATACATCTTCTATTTTCGTTTCTTTACTTCTCTCCTCTACTCCCCTCCCCTCACCTCCCCTACCGCCGACACAGACAGGTGCAAGAGAAATTTACTTTCAGAAAGTTCCTGCGGGTAGAAGGGTTGAAGCTACGAATGGGTGAAGCTCAATGTCTAATTCCCGGTTCCTTTCTTCGCAAACAAGTGAAAGGTAAAACCATCTCATGTACAGTTACAAAAACTGAAAAACTGTTTTTCTAGGAATTACAACCAAAATTCGCCCGCAAAACTTTCCAATCAAGATGTTTTATTTCGAGTAAATCAGTATATAGTGGATTTTCTGAGTTAAGTGAAGAGAAGAAGAAGCTATTTTAGCTAAAAATCTTTCTCTAAATGATAAATTTCAATGTGTACTCTATGAATTCAAGGCAAACTTTAATTTTTCTCAGAGAACCTTTCCAAATGTGTGTATGCATCCATTCAGTGCAAATGGGTATTGCCCGATGCCACAGTTAAATGTACAAATTAAGATTACAAAAATGAGTGCAAAAATAAATAATTAATAAATAAATTTGCTAAATGAAAAATTATAATGTATCAGACATCACAGACGTTTCGTCCGATATGACGCAATGTTGGAGGACGTAAATTTTTAAAAAAAAAAAAAAAAAAAAAAAAAAAAAAAAAAAAAAAAAAAAAAAAAGGAAAAACATCACAGACGTATGACGTAATATGGTTGCTAAGCAGATGTTTCATTTGTTTCAACACTTATAGAGCAAAACGGAAGGTAACCTAAAACTATTCAAAATATGGATTGTATTCCGCTAGGCATTTTGAAAGAAGCCAAGAGTGTGGACAGTTTGTTAATTCCAGAAGAATCAAAATATGTTTACGAAAAATTAAAGAGGTGGTTCTTGTTTGATTGTTACTGCAATACATTTACCACTAGGATTCAGAATAAGTTTATAGGTTTCATACATCTAACTAACCTTTATAATATATTATTCAACATTTGCTCTGTTTAAAGTTTTCTTAAATTTCTTCACGGACAGAGGACTGCCCTGAGAGGCTGCTACAAACACTTCATTCCATATCTCAATGATTCTATCAGCAAAGGAGAATTTACCTATGTTGGTTTTGTGCCTTCTATCTTTAATTTTAAACAAATTATCGTTTCTCCCTAATGTGTTAGGCACTCCAGTCTTTCACTTCATGCTAGAGTTATTCATAAATAACTCATTCACACTGAATTTTTAGTAGTATTGTATAACCAGAAAATTCCTAATAATAAATTGAACATAGTATGTCAGGTTTTTCTCATTATATAAGTACTCATTCGAATGATGTTGCTCTTGACCTAAAAGTGCTAGGAATAGAATATTCTACACACTTTCTCAAGATATTTCCTTACCTCGTGTGCAGAAGTTCCAAAAATATTGGTTTCCAATTACAGTAGATAAGTACTTGCCTAGGTTAATTGCTTTCAAGTGGAGGCGATAAATCACCTCCTGCTAGGCAATATATTTTACACTACTGCGGTGATTAGTTATCCAAGAACCAATGTTGCACCACGCTCTTGCAGCCTGGAGCAATGCCCTTAAAGGGTATTATATCTCGGAACTGCATTCCCACGTCAGCTACGCTATCTCAGCACCACAACATTAATATTCGTTATATCAGCTACATATATCAAAATATTCAATACCAATCTTAATACAATTGTAAGAAATTATCACAAGTAATATAAGATGCCTGACCTAACCGGGAAGACCCCATCGTAGAACATTCATGTGGACTATTCTATAAATAAAGTGTGAATTTAAATACTATATATAGCATATATATAAAATAAATATATTTTGAATTGTCTGGCTATAACCTATATAGTCCCGTTTACTCTGGATGACATTTGTATAACTCGTAAACAGTTTTACTATACAAAAACCGCAGATCTCTCTAAAACATACAATTTATGTCCAAATAAATTTTTTGTAGAGTGAACCATTTCGGAGATATTCCTTGTTATTTGTGTCATTTTGGGTAAACCTACACTTTCCTAAAATGCAACATTGTTGTTCATTTTTTAATGTTAACTGTGCAAAGAGAGCGGAATCTCAAAGCTTTGAAAGATTTGACTATCGCTCAAAACCTACTGTATTCAAATACTCCCCTTGTACCTATAAGGGAATAAACAATAAGATAATTTCTGCAAATGTTTATCTCAACTAACTCGAAGAAGATATAGATATAGGAATATGAGTTTGTATGTTTCAAATTGAATTGTCTCGAAAAAATTAAAAGTTTACAGGAGAAGCAAAAATGATTATCAGGCTTACTTTTAGAAAAATGAAAAAATGAACTCAATTTGCAATTGTATTCTTCAAATTTAAGGAAAATGTGTTTGATTTAAATATGCTTTGATCCCATAATCGGTAAAGTAGACAAATAAAAGCTATTAGTAAGGTAAATACGTACATAATTAAACACACGACTTCCTCCCAAGCAGTTTCTTTCTCAGAAACTGAAACTGCGCCGGCTTTTCATTCCAATATATGTTTATACTCTTCAATTACAAATTCCACCAGTTTTACTTTGGCCTGTGAAATTTGCCAATCTCTCTTGTTTTTTTCGAAGCTGAAAAACAAGCGATTGCTGCTGTCCGAAAGCAGCGTTTTTCAGCTGTTTTACGAACTAAAGCCTTGCATTACGAACTAAGATTAAAGTTGAACTGAAACTCCATGAACTTAGATTGTGATTCTATTTTGATCTCAGTTCATGTTCCGACCTTAGATTAAATGTGATCTCCAGTCAGCGATACTCATGCAAGTGGGCCTCAGTCAAATAAATGAGTACAATAAAAATGATGCAATGCAATAAAAGATAAACAAAAATATAAAACAGGACACTTCAAAGCATTATATGAGTATCTATTGGTTTTAAAAATGATCAAATGCATTAAAATAGTTTACAGCGAGCCAAACTTTCCAAACAAGTTTAAACCTGTGTGTGTAAGCTAACTTATTAAGCATATTAATGGCAGTATTGATGTTCCACTATATCTTTGATCTAGTGAATGTAATTTTATGAGTGATATGTTTTATCCTGGATATGTTGTTAGGTTCTGTGTGTAGGTACAGAAATGCTAATCTCCTGAAGCTGTCAGGAAATAGGTGATGCAATCCATTGCAAAGCAAGTAGCCAAAGAGGCCATTTCGTGCTTTGTCGGCATTTTTCACCAGCTAAACAGAAGTCCCATTATTTTCATTAGCCAAGACTGTTCTTGTGGATCGCTTTGCCTTAGTTTACATCCCACACACATGTGCAAGACTTTCAGTAACAGAAAATTACTGATAATTTAATGAAATGCCGTGGTGTTATTATCGTGTTGTTTATATCTCTCTCAATTTATCGTTGATGTAACGCGTATGCAGTATGCTGTCATTGAGGTATTTTATTGCCCAGCAACAGGTGTATTTCTAGCATCTGTCGCTGCGAGGCTTTCGCTAAGAGTTCATCCTCACAACTTAACTCCAAGAGTTCGCGTGGCAGCAGATTCCGGAGACAATCTACAGTCACATAGCTTTCTCAGTCCTCTACAAGTTACTAGGTACATAGGCTTTTAGAACTAAGGGTTACAAATTAAATATATATAAAATCTGATGTGTTGCACTCACATGACTTTCTCTACTCTTGTACTAACCATTCTTACAAACTCGTATTGCTATATCTCCTTCGTGTTACTGAGATAAACATTTGCAGAAATTATCTTTTATTTCCCTGTAGGGGAATATGGGAATACAGTAAGCTTTGAGCGATAGTCAAATCTTTTAAAGCTTTCAAATGCCGTTCTCTTTGCATGGTTAACATATAAAAATGAATAACTATGTTACATTTTACTGAAGTATGTTTTCCACAAATAGCAAGGAATATCTCAGAAATGGGTGACTACAAAAAAAGTTATTCAGACATAAATTGTGTGCTTTAGCAAGGTCTACAGTTTTGTATAGTAAGATTTGGTCTATCTCTTACGAGTTACCGGTTATGTAAAAGTCATCCAGAGTAAATAGGACTACATGGGCTATAGCAAGAAAATTCAAGATATACATTTCATTTGTCATGAAAATATCTCAAACATTTTTTTCTCAAAAAAATTTATTTTAATCAAAATCGTTGGAGCTATTTTCAAGAAAACCAAAATCTTCGAGAAATTTTCCATGTAAAGGCTAGTTTAGTGTGGAGTAATTTCTTCAAAATGTTCGTGTAGTACCCTTCAAAGACATTAAACTTAAATACCAACTTTGGTTTTTAACTGACTTTTTCGTTTTTGAGTTATGTTGTCCACAGACACCACACACACACACACACACACACACGCACACACGCACGCACACACACACACACACACACACACACACGGACCTTTTTGTAAAAATGCTTTTTTTTAAATTCAGAGTGACTCAAAACATATATTTCCGGTGAAATCTCGACATCGGGTTCTTGGGTGGAATACAACACTTCCTCTACTTTCTGGTAGAGAAGGTAAAAATCGGTATGGAACACTGAGCTACCGATTCGGGATGTTATGGATTCAAACCCTTCTACTGGGTTATTTGACTGAGTTTCTTTTGTGGTTTCCCCCATAAGGTAATCAGAGGGGAACAACTTGTCACAGGTTTCCGGGCCCCTCATAGGATGGTGGGGGGATGTTACAAGCCTGAGTGGGGAGCTTAGCCAGCCTCCGCCGGGTTGCTTCTAATTCCGAAAATATAGGGACCCTGCCACCTGCTCTGTAGTGGCACGTTTCAGCCACCCGTAGGATCCATTCACCTCATCCACTCTCCCGCGGAGTTCCCCGTCAGGGACTTAGGCACAAAGGATGTACTTTCGTTGGAGGTGCTAACTCCCTTTCGCAAGTTGTCATTGAGTCATCATGCCCATCTTGATTCCCTTCAACCCAACAAGCATAGTGGATGCTAAGGGCAGACATTTTCTCACTGCTGCCAAGCTAATTTACCTGTAGTGCCGCTTATTGACTTTGTTTCTCCCAGTTTCCATGATAACAAGTACTAGATAATTAAATATTTTAACCACCTCAATTTTTTATTTACAAAACATATTTCATTTTTACCTAATTTATTGCCGTTCTCAAACACTACAATTTTGATTTGTTATAATTCATTTTAAGAGTCTGTTCATTACAATAACTTTCTACTTCCTCAATTATTTATAAATCATTTGTAGTTACAAATTAGGTAATATTCCATGCGGTTTATTTTAATTTACTTTGAATGCTTCCAACAAAGGCTAATTTTTCAGCTAATTTCTAAACGTTGGACGTTTATTTTAGTTGCAACGATCTAAAAACGCCTTATGGGTTACATTCTCATAACTTTATTTATCTGGTAATTTATTTTTATACACCTTTAACATGTTACTTTAAAAAAAAACTTTTTTTCTCCAGCACATTAACCGACATTCACATTTTACGGTAGTTATTAAATCAATATTGATGCTACCATTTTCACATTAAGTGAAACAATAATTGATACTTCATCCAAACAGGAGCGAAGCGGTAGGATATGAAGAATATACCAATCCTTAAGACACCAACCTAATATTTGTCTACTTAGCACATATTCTGTAACTAACCTTTACAGTTATGAATTGTCAATGCAGATTGAATAGCTGCTGATGTTAAGATAGACACAATAATTTTCTCTCTTTGTACGCTTGTTCCAACAGCAGTTTAATATTTTGAGCATGTATGTATACGCCTCGCTGATGACGTGTTCCAACTCTGTGCTGTATTAGGAGTTTCAAGAAACTTTTGGTCGGGTCCATGTGTCTAAATCTGTACATGTGTATACAACTGGTACTAAAACAACGCATGCGCATTACGCCATCAGATCGTCTGTTGGAACGAACCGTATATATTTATCATGTATTACTGATGCATTTGTTAACAAACCTTATTTGTGTGAGGGTTATTGAAAGGCTTTGGCATTCATAGCTTCACTACATACATATGTAGAATTGGAATAAAGGCAACGCCAGGTTCTTTGACACTAGTCATTAAACACATCTTAGAAAATGAGCTACGAATCATATCAAAGAAGGAACCAATTGTCGTTTGCTTATGTCTTTTGTTTGCTTAGCATTCCTCGAAAGTTTTGTCTGTTACAGCAGGGCCATCTATGTTCTTTGCTTGGAATAAAATATAATCCGCTTTCGTTTTTATACGCTTAGTCCATGAAGTCAGAAGAAACTGTACGGTCATCGTATTCTGATCTCTTCTATTATGAATCAACATCTTTGTCCTAGTCCAGTAAATACAACTTTAGTAATATGGACTATATTCCTCAAGTCTAGCCAAATGTGTGTGTACTGACGACAGTGACAAAAGACAAAGGAAGAAAACACTAGCGCAAGTTTATAAGGAACTTGAAACACGATGTAAACAAAATAATATGGTTAGAAGTGAACGAGGGAAAACCAAATATTTGAAAATGATAGCAGATAAAAATAAAAGAGCAATTACAAACCTAGTAGACAAAAAAACTTGCAAGGGGCATCCTAATTTAAATACCTGTGTACATATTATGTACTCTTTTAAATAATAATAATAATAATAATAATAATAATAATAATAATAATAATAATAATAATAATAATAATAATAATAATAATAATAATAATAATAATAATAATAATAATAATAATAATAATAATAATAATAATAATAATAATAATAATAATGATTTCTGGAGGGAGGAAATAGATGTTCAAAACATTGATAAACTGATATATAGTAATATATGCTACAGAAACATAGACCCTGAACAAGACAAATAAGGAAATACTACGAAGATTTGAAACAAAAATACTGACAAGAATCTTTGTACCAGAGAAATGGGGAATAATGTATTGCTATGAGCTAGAAGAACTCATAGATTGTGAGATTTATATAGCCACAAAAAATTAGATAGCCTGCACATATTGAGAGAATGGCGGAAGATAGAATTCCAAACAGAATACTGAAAGGAAGATTGAATAGTACAAGAAAACATCTGATATGTTGCACTCACATGACTTTCTCTACTCTTGTTCTAACCATTCTTACAAACTCTTATTCCTATATCTTCTTCATATTAATACAGATAAAGTTTTTTAGAAATTATCTTATTCCTTATTTCCTTGTAGGTGTAAGGAGAATATGAGAATACAGTAGGCTTTCACCGATAGTCAAATCTTTTAATGCTTTGAGATTCCGTTCTTTTTGGACAGCTAACATATAAAAAACTGAACAACTATATTGCATTTCAGGATAGTTCATTTTCCGAAATTGACACAAATAACAAGGAATATCTCCAAAATGGTTCAGTCTACAAAAAAAGTAAAAAAAAAAAAAAAAAAAAAAAAAAAAAAAAAAAAAAAATAATAATAATAATAATAATAATAATAATAATAATAATAATAATAATAATAATAATAATAATAATAATAATCAGACCTAAATTGTGTGTTTTAGCGAGATCAACAGTTTTTGTACCGTAAGATTTTACCTATCTCTTACCAGAAAATTCAAGATATACATTTCATTTGTCACAAAAATGCCTCAAGCATATGGCATTTTAATCAAAGTCATTAGTGCCATTTTGAATAAAATAAACATTTTCGAAAACTTTTCCATGTAAAGGGTAGTTTAGGGTAGGACTATTTTGTTCAGAATCTTCGTATCGTATCCTTGAAAGACATTAAACTTAAATACCAACTTTGGTTTTTAACTGACTTTTCGTTTTTGAGTTATGATGTACACAGACTGACACACAGCCACAAACACACAAGGACCTTTTTCAAAAAATGCTTTTTTGTTGTTTAGGGGGCCTCAAAACCTATATTTCCGGTGAAATCTGGATATCAAATTTTTGAGTGGAATACAATACTTCCTCTACTTACGCAGTATATCAAGTAAAAAAGAAAGGCCAAAGGGCAGATGGTCAGATGATGTAATAGAAGATTGGTATTGGAGAGTGAAAAAATCAAGTGAAGGATAGAGATTTGTGGAGGATTGTGTAGAAGGCTCATCAACGGCTTTCGAGTCATAAGAGAAGTGGAGTTGGGTTAAAAACCAATTTATAGCCCTGCCGGTCGGGAAGAACAGAACTTTTAATTAAATTTGTTAAAAGCATAGGGCAATGTTTCGTAGAATTGGTAGTGATAAAGAAGATGTGACAGTAAAGTAGGCTACATGAGGTCTCTGGACGCCTCCAGATGATAAATTCTCTTGTTTAAATACAAGCTGTGTTTCATATTGCTTGCTCTACATTACCATAATGCAAATAAAGAAATACTTGTAGCTATTTCCCGATCAAATTGCAGACTTAGAGTGGTAGTATGTAAGATTCAAATTACATTTCCCACTAGCCAATAAGTCACGAGTGATTTTAACGCGCGGACACTACCGCCAGCTGGTTATCTATAAATAACTTGCCGCCCCCTCTAGGAGTCGAACCCCGACTGGAGATTAGTCACGGCGTGCAAGTCACACCCACAGACGTTCATTGTTGAAATAACGTAGCACTGTATCAACGGCATTTCCATGACGGGACTTCTTAAAGGCTAACTCGCTTTTGTACACGCCCATAACCTAGGAAAATATTGACATTACTGTCTTACAAAACTGTATAATGACCTGTTTTATTTTTACTTTCTCTGCCACTTAGCTTAGGTAGGTAGAGGGAGTGTTGTATCTGCTGGGAATGAGGTTCCTCTCAAACCAAACATATTTTAGACAAATGTTTTTTTATGCTTGAACATAATAGCTTTGGTAAACCTAAGACAAAATCTTAATGCACAAAACATGTAGATCTTGTTAAAGTACACAATTCATGTCAAGTTTTAATTAACCGTTTCCGAGGTATTTCTTCTAATTGATTCCCTAATACTGAAGCAATATTCAGCCATCCGTTGGAAAGACAGTTTGAAGCAAACATTCACCAGTCGTCGATACTATTTTGAAGCCGAATCAGCCTTTTGTGGGTCACACCTTGATAAGACAGTTTGAAGCAACAATAGCCCACCCCGCCTTATAATGCCTTAAAGTCCTTTAATTCAGTCCCTTGTTCCCGATAGTGTACGGAGATTTCTCTCCTCGGGTATGCGTGGGTTCTGTTCACAAACGATAACACTAATTATGGCGATAACGTATTTTAATATATGTTTGCGATCTTTTCACTATTTGCAGTGAGAGGTTATCATTTTCTCAGAAATAAATTTAAAATATATTTATGACAAATTAAACGTGCATCTTATTTGTTTTTTACATATCATCAGATTGATTTTTGCATAACTGGAAAACCCCAAGTTTTTATATATGTTTGGAGATGTTGCTGGTTATTTCTTTGAATTTTCCAATACTTATATTTTTTCAAATGGGAGGTTGTCATCCAGTTTTTATCTTTACCACGGAGAGAGACCGAAACTGTAAAGCCATCACATAGCGACTAGCTATAAAAGAATGTACTATCGCTTAAGCCTTCCTGTATTCTCATATTCTCCTTGCATTTACAAATAATTACCAATAAGAAAAAAATTTTGCAAATGTTTATCTCGATTAACATGAAGTAGACCGAGGTATAAACGTTTGTCAGAATAGTTTGTACTAGAGTAGAGAAAGTCATGTAAGTGCAACACATCAGTTTTATTTCTTGGACATGCAAGTTGAATGGAATTTTAAAGCCATCATATGGCAAATAGCCCTTGGACTATCGCTTAACGCTTACTGTATTCCCATATACTCCTTGCATCTACAGAAAAT
This sequence comes from Tenodera sinensis, assembly GCA_030765045.1. Taxonomy (NCBI): domain Eukaryota; kingdom Metazoa; phylum Arthropoda; class Insecta; order Mantodea; family Mantidae; genus Tenodera; species Tenodera sinensis. Next base: position 39,787,830 of record CM060967.1, read on the forward strand.
TAGCAATAAGATAATTTCTCAAAGTGTTTTTCTCGATTTACATGAAGTAAATATACGAATAAACGTCTATAAGAAAAGTAGAGAAAGTCACGTGAGTTTAACACATCAGCTTTTGTTAATATTAATTGATACGTCAGTAGGAATAGTTCTAAAATAGTGCAAAAGGGAAGTCATGGTCGCTACACCGTGTTCCGGTGGCCTAGTGGCAGGAGAGCTTGAGCTCATAGAGTTACCCTGTAGCCTCGGACCACCCGCTCGAACGCGAGGCCCGTCGTTCTTATGTAGTAAGTGGAATGTCTGAGTTCTATTCGTGAGAGCATGGCATGCTCAGTTCCTATAAATTAATGTCTGCATACTTTAAAACGGTTTTCCGTTTTTTCATAACGTTAATAATTTTAAAACGATTGTTAATAATGTAATGTTCTGATGTTACTTGAGTACCCTAATATAAACCCAAATATTTTTGACATAATTGCGTGGGGATGTGATCATGCTGAACACAGATCAAGTGTGGAGTAGGACACCAGGAGTAGCAAAGCTTGTGCCATAGTACATACAGAATTTTATTTATAAACTTTTGAAATTTAAGTAATTATTTATTTAAATATAACTGTAAAACAAAAAGAAATGTAATACGCTAGACTTTCATTTATTACTTTCTAAGGTAGAGTAGGCCTTGGATAATGCACACACAAAAGTAATCTCGCCGTGTTACTAATTACCATAAATTAAGAAACGAAAGCTTGAAACACTGTGTTAAACACTTCCAAAATTACTGTAATGTAGTGGTGTATGTTTTTATTATATTGTATTTTTCTAGCGTTGCATTAAACATAATAAATTTATTTATTCAATGTGAACTCCCTCAGGCATGGATACAGAAAATACAAGCGTTGCAGAAGCGGGTATTAATGCCTGCAGCAATAAACCGCGTCACCACCCGATGAACTGATTATGAAAACTGCAAGTAATAAGGTTATAAATAGTAGGAATTCTTATTACTCAATGACAACTTAGCACCTCGACCTAAAGGTTACCTTTTGTGCCTAATAACTGACGCGGCACCTCCGGAAGGATGGATGAGGTGAATGGATCTTATGGGCAGCTACGACAGAGAAGGGGGCAGGGTCTCTATATTCTCCTCTCCTAACCTTTAGGTTCGTACTCCGAAGCGGGTCGCGGGACTCGGAAATTGGCTCTCCTCCCACGCTCCCTAGGACTTGTACCATCCCATGGGGGGAGGGGGCGGAAACCGCTAGACTCACCTCCAATCTGGGTGATGAGATTTCCAGAGCGCACTTGTTTCCCCTGTCGAGCTGCTGCCGCGACGCTCACCGACGCTTCCAACCCTGAAAGAAACCTCTCGGGAAGAAGGGTAAAATGGAATTATTAAAGTAACAAAATTGAGAATATGGAAATCTTTCCCAGCCTCACCTGGGGACCTGGTAACACAAGGAATTGCTAATTCATCAGCTTCTGTATAAAACATATTGCAAGTAGCACAAAATGAAGCTCATTGCTGAAATTCATTAGTCACTAAAGTTTACATTTATAACAGATAGCATAGTTGTCCCACAATTCATTAATTAGCGTTAGGTTCTTGCTTATTTATAGTTTATGTTGCACCTTCAATTATAGCATTTCGTATATTGATTCATTTGTTACTTTTTTGACATTTATTAATTGATTTTTTTTCTTTTTTTCTTTTTGCTGGGGTTAGGATGTATTCTTCAACCTTTTTGTACGTGTTGCAAATTGTTTTCATTACACTTAATAATGTTGATGTCTGTCTTGTTGTATGCTTAGGTAGTGTTTGTTGCATTGCAGTTTTGTTCACAAAATTGCCAGAATTGATTGGGTAACTCTCTTGGTATTACGACTGCATCTTCGGTTGAGACAATATTACATGCTTATTTGATTTATGGTGTTCACGTCTGGTGAAACTCGTGTATCCTTATGAACAACTTTACCCTAAAATTGTTAATTATAAAAAATAAATCGTTGGCCATGTACATAATATTTAATAATTTTTGTGGCATGTTTCATGTAATAATTACTTTCTTTACAACGTACATATGAAAGTATAAAAGGTAATACACTTCACTGAAAAATTCTCTACCGATATTTCATTAGAAATATACATTTTGAGACTTCCTTAAATAAAAAATAGCATTTTAAGGAAAATGCGTGTGTGTGAGTGTCTCTCTCTCTCTCTGTGTGTGTGTGTGTGTGTGTGTGTGTGTGTGTGTGTGTGTGTGTGAGTGTCTCTCTCTCTCTGTGTATGTGTGTGTGTGTGTGTGTGTGTGTGTGTGTGTGTGTGTGTGTGTGTGTGTGTGTGTGTGTGTCTATGTCTGAACACAACTCCAAAACCGAGTCAATATGAAACTTGGCATTTAGCCTCTTCCAAGGCTGCGACAGGAAGATTTTTAAAAAAATCTCTCACCCCAAACTAACCCATACATAGAACACTTTTCAAAAAGTTTCATTTTCTCGAAAATGCTTCTATTCTTATCAAAATACTGCATATTAAAGATATTTTATGACAAACTAAATCTGTATCTTTAATTTTCGAGAAATACCTTTTGAAGAACTGTTCAATCTGAATGACTAAAGACAAATACATTCAAGAGTCTTTCAGAATAGGTTTGGCCCTAACTAATTAGTTCTAGTATTTCCATAAACATCTCTTAGACATTGATTTCCGATTCCATCATGACTCCCACCCTTCCAACACAACATATTACGTAATTTAAAAAAGTATTTCAAATAATGCACTCATTTTGTTCCACTCTTCCTCTATTCCCCAAATCTTAATTCCATACAGCCATCTCTTTATTTGACTTAAGTCTTAAAAGCCCATTCTAGCCATGATATCCGTAATAAACATGTGTAAACAATTCCTAATCAACTTTAATGCAACTTTTCCTTTATCCGAGACCATATCCTAATAGTTTCCCTTCCGTCTTCTGTGCTATTAAATTGTGTACTTAAATCTACAACGATTTTAAAACTTGAGCTTCTTTGTCCCAGAATCAGTTTTTAATTGTAAGTAGAGAAAGTACTGTATTCCACCCAAAAAGTCGATGTAGAGATTTCCCCTGAATTATACGTTTTGAGGACCCCTGAATAAAGAAAAAAGCATGTTTAGAAAATGGTCCACCCGCGCGCTCATGTGTGTGTCAGTCTGTGTGTCTGTCAATCTGTGGACAGCATAACTCAAAAACGAAAAGTCAGTTAAAAACCAAAGTTGTTATTTAAGTTTAATGTCTTTCAAGGATGCGACACGAAGATTTTGAAGAAAGATTTTTAGAACATTTTTCGAAAATTTTAATTTTCTTGAAATTGGCTCTAACGATTTTGATTAAAATGACATGTTTAAGATATTTTTATGACAAATGAAAGGTATATGTTGAATTTTCTGGCTATAGCTTAGGTAGTCCTGTTTACTCTGGGTGGCTTTTGAATGACTCGTAAGGAGAGTAGAATATCACAAGATAACCCCCAAACAGCATGTGAGGAACCATGTGCTCAAGAGGAAAAACTATATGTGGTAAGTGCATCAAAGAAAAGGCTTTTCCATGAGGCAGGAACTGAAGTTATTGATAATGGTGTGGAAAATGAATTAAATGATAGCAATACTAATAGTGGTAATATCATCACTTTATATTTAGGTCTCTGCTCTGCTCTGAGTATCCGAGATTACGCTTGCTTGTATCTAGTTTAAAGATAGTCTTTGGCTCCACTTATATCTGAGAACAAACATTTTCATTGAGTATCGCAGCAAGATAAGTGAAAATCACCTGCTTATCTTTTGAGACTGCGCACTTCATCTTTTGCACAAAATATTTAAGACCTGAAACATAATTCGTGCGAAAATGGTATCCTCAGAAACATCGTGTGTTAGTCAGGAGTAGAATATGAATGTGTACGCCAGGGGAAGACAGGTATCGCTGCTGTGACGTCAGTTCACTGAGCTCACATGCTCCCATCGAGGGCCAGTTGAACGTGTGACGTCACAGCGGAAAAGAGGAAATGGCATACGGTACATCGTAATTTTAATGCTGACTGTTTCAATTACGGAATACACACAGATTATAAATAATTACATTTCGGCTTTATGGCATATATATTCTAGTTTATGTGAACAGTCATATAACGCAAATAGAACAGAAATTATAGCTATTTTTCCTGAGCTAGAGGAGAGCTATACAGAACTATTAGGTAGACATTTCCGACATTTGCTGTTTCGCTTTTCTTTATTTAGTTTGTCAATGTTTGGGCGTAATGTACGGCACATTTGTAACCGAAGACCGCATGTTAGAATGTGATCTGACAATATGCTTCGGGATTTTGACTTAGAAAGGTTCATAAAAGAAAGAATTGTTCGCACACATACATAGAACCAAAGATACATAATATCCGTGCAACAAGGGCATACAACCTCAGAAATCTGGTTTAAGGAACATTCTTACCAATAAAAAACCTCAGGCTAGGCTGAAGAGGGTTCTCCCTAAACATGCCCAAATAACATTTTTCATATTCATTCAGTTTTGTGCAAGTAGCGCCGCTGATCTAGGCTGCATAGCAATACACCGCTTTCGACTGACGTCACAAGCTGGCTCTTCGCTTAAATACGTCACACGGCGCGAAGTTGTCTTCCCCTGGTGTACGCCTTTGTTTTCTTGAATGTTCCATCACTGGAGCTCAGTCACCAGGCATAAATGCGTAATTCTGTCCCAGCAGGTGGAAGGAGGTGATTTCAACCTCACCTAACTTGCCTTCGATTGAGCACCGCTGACGTACCTGGTGAAGGACGTTAAATTGCTACCTCAAGACAGTCATCTCCGCTACAAAACGAACTTGCCTAAGATGTAACCTTTTGTGTATAATGTTTAAGTGTTAACGATTAATTAAGAAATCGTTTAGGTGATTCTAGAAAGTGCTACATCTTGATGTGGGAAACTGTTGCTCACGACAGCAATTTAACGCTCTGGTGCAGCTACTTTGCGCTATCTGCCACCACGCTTACTGATCTAGCACTTTCCTTCATCCGTTATTAGAACAGCTACAGGGTGACACCGAGGCGACTGAATGTTGCTCAGGGGCAGTAACTTGGCGAGGTGGGAACCGGACGTCGCGTTACCTCAGTTCGTAGTCACACTTTAATGTTAGTCGACATTTTCATCTTTCGGTCTTCCTCAAAAGAGACAACGACGTACGGAGGCCGGTGTTCAATTTACATAGGAAGCGTTTACAGGAGTGCATCAATTTAAACGGAATTCATTTTCCCGACACTATTTATAAGAAATTTCGTAGACTGTATAAGTTTCTTTTTTCCTGTTTCCATGCGATAATACGCGGCCGTTTGAAAACTATCAGTCGGCTTGATGTCACTCTGTATATGCTCGTGCCTTTGTAAGTAGACGAAACGTGGCATTCCACTCACAAATTCGATATCAAGATTTCACTAAAAGTGTGTTCGTTTTGAGACTCTCTGAATAAAAACACTAATAATGTGGGCGTCAATTAAATCCGAAGATGAGCGTCTTTTGACGAAGCGTCACGAAGATTATAAAGAAAACCCCAGCACCCCAAACTACTGTTTACATGTAACACTTTAGTTATTTTTTACTTTCTCAAAACTTGCTTTAACCATTTTCATTAAAATACCACATGTTTCAAATAATTTCAGCACGAAATATGGGTGTCTTAAGTTTCCTGGAAATGACCTGTGAAGTTATTTTTGTTGGTTGTATAATAAATAGTGTGACAACGCCTTGATACACTACAATTCTGTTTTCCTAAACCGTGATGATATGTTCAAAGTCTAGCCGTCATCTTTCTCAGAAAACGCCAGAGTTGATGTCAAACACATTATTTGCAGGCCCATTCTCCTGAGACGAACACAGCGTGTGTGCGCGTACTTAGGTGTGTCTAACAGACTAACTCATACATAAGAGGATTATCATCTCGCAATCCAACTGAAAGGTCTTAGAACTATTATGGTCTCAACGAAATGTTCTCAATCCATCCTTTTCTTGGCTGGCCAAAACTCATTTCCCCTTGGGAGGGATGGGAGCATGACTTAACTAAAAAACGAGTAATAATAATAATAATAATAATAATAATAATAATAATAATAATAATAATATTGAAACAACTTAATACACTAATACAAAGAAATAGACTGGGTAGCGTGAACATAATAGTATAGTGAATATTAATTAAAACACTTTTATTTCATTTCTGGAATGGGAAATCTTATTCTTCATTTTTTTATCTCTTGGTCAGACAAAGCCATCACAGCGCAACAAGTTCGTAAAACATTTATCTTTATTTTGATTTAAATGTTTAATGTTCCAGTTACAACAACATTTTAATGTGTATTTACGTGTAGGAAAATTGTATTTACCTTACATTTGTAAATTGCCGGAAAATACTTGTTTATGTATTGATTTCTGCAGCTCTAAATGTCGCAGAATGGTTTATTCCGTTTTCTATTATTTCATTTATTTCAATATATATGTAGCTCAATTGTGCATGATCTTAACATATTCTATAGTCGCAAGTAAAAGTTGCCACCAGCGAAAGCATCTAAGCTACTTATTAGGATTAGAATGTTAGGCCAAAACCAAAATGTTACAAATTGTCATTGTAACTGGAACATAAAACAATGAAACCAAAATAAGGATAGATAAATTTATAATACATGAACGTTTGTAACGCTCGTAGATGCAATGCGGACATTCCGTCAGCTCCCTTCTAAGCCAAAACAATCTAAATTTATTAAAACAACACCCTTATATACCCTTCAAAATATTTTCTTATTTGCGGTAACCCTATTGGGGATAGGTACGCAGTAAAATTGATCAGGCTGAACTTCAGCCTGCCAGCAGCACGTGTCGTGTGTCTGAGCCGGGAAGTCCGAAGCTACAGGGTAACACAACGATATTGAGTAGCGAGAATTGGCAATTATTCAACACTGTTCAGGCAATAACACTTGGCAACGGTGTATAAGGTGGCAACAGTCCATGTAGCAACTATGACTTCCTTTTTGTATAATTTTATGCCACATTTATAACTGTTGTAATGATACTTTTATTCAGAGCATTAATCGGCAGTTTTGAACCAATGCGTGTGTATATTGAAATTTTATCTAAAGAATTTGAAGAAAATTAGTGTGGATATGTTTCGCATTTGATTGACATCAATACAAAATAATCGGCAAGCTTAATGGAGAACCTCCCACTTTTTAGGCAAACTGAGATGCACTTCTGATGCACCTTTGTGATTATAAAGAATATTGTAGACTCGTTTAAAAAGTGACTCAGATCTCTGCAACATTGAGGGTAGCTTATGTGAAAGACCTCGTAGACAATTTTCCAATCTGAAGACATACCTGTAAAAAGGTCTGAAGCAAGTAATTAAAATACTATTAAAGGCTTAAAACAACATCTGATGTGTTGCACTCACATGACTTTCTCTATTGTTGTGCTAACTATTCATACACATTCGTATTCCTGTTAGTTGAAATAAACAGTTGTAGAAATTATCTTATTGCTTGTTTCCTTCTAGATGCAAGAGCAATATGAGAATACAGTAGGCTTTGACCAACAGTCAGAAATTTTAGAGCTTTGAGATCCCGTTCTCTTTGAAAGGTTAACATAGAAAAAAAATCTGTGTTACATTCACACGACTTTCTCTACTCACTCTTGGACTAACCATTCTTACAAACTTTTATTCCTATATCTACTTCATTTTAGTTGACATAAACGTTTATTTCTTTTAAGTACAAGGAGAATATGGGAATACAGTAGGCTTGCAGGGATAGTCAAATATTCCGTTCTCTTTTTATGGTTAACATATAAAAATGGATAACGATGTTCCATTTGACAGAAGTGTAAGTTCTCCGAAACTCACACAATAACAAGAAATACCTTCGAAATGGTTCACTCTACAAAAAACACTTTTATTTAGACATAAATAATGATTGTATCTTTTAGCAAGCTCTACATTTTTTGTATAAAAATACTTGGTTTATCTCTTATTGTTTACTAGTTATGCAAAGTTATCTAGTGTAAATAGGACTACATGGGCTATAGCCAGAACATTCAAGATATAGATTTTATTTTGCCATATAAATATCTCAAAATATGGTATTTTAATCAAAATCGTTAGATTCACTTTGAAGAAAATCAACATTTTCGAAAAAGTTTCCATGTAGTAAAAGGTAGTTTAGGGTGGATCAATTATCTTCAAAATCTTCGTGTCGCATCCTTGAAAGACATCAAACTTAAATACCAACTTTGGTTTTTAACCAACTTTTCATCTTTACTTTACTTTACTTTACTTTACTGATAAGTAGGAGAAGTATTGTATTGTATTGTATTGTATTCCACCCACTATACTTTTATAGTAAACGTGCCTATATATTTGTACATTTTTTATTTCTACAACTGTAAATGTTGGAGCATGTTTTATTGCGTCTGGTTTTCTTTTATTTATTTCAATATTCTTTGTTGCAAATACACATGTAGCTGAATTGTATACATATTCTATCCTTAAAAGTCAAAATTGTCATTAGTAAACGCAATCTGCTACTTTATTAGGGTTAGAATATGAACATTTTTCACTAAAGTTTTAAAAAATGTTGCTGTAACTGGAATATAAACCATTTGAATCAAAGTAAAGATATACAAATTGATAACTGGCGAACCTTTGTAACTCTCACAGATACAATGTGGTAATGCCGTGTAATATATAAGAACAGCCGGCCAGGGTTCTGGGCGGGGAGGTCCGGTGCTACAGGGTAACTCAATCAACTTCTGCAACACTAACAAGGGACTGTCACAACACTTGGCCACGGTGTATAAGGTGGCACCAGCCCATGTAGCGACTATGACTTCCCTTTTGTATAATTTTAAGTTCCATTTGTAGCTGTTGTAATGAAAGTTTTATTCATAGAAGGTTACAGTTGACATGTTACGCATTTGACTGATATCAACACAATATTAAGAGAGAGTTAAATGGAGAACTTAGCACTATTTTAGGCGTTTAAAGTGTGATTCAAATATTTACAATATTGACGCTGATTATACAAACAACCACATAGCAACAGGGCTACGTTCCAATAAAAGGCTATGACGAAGGCAACTAAAATAATATTAGATGTCGAATTAGAGGTTAAAAAATAGACAACTTGACAGCTTATTTAAGTCGTTTTATTGTGCGAATTTACCCTGATTTACGCTGTGTCTTGGCTACAAAAATTACTCATATTTCGCTAGTGCCGTTACTTGAAAGGTTAGGTTTAAGTAATTTGTTGCACAGTTGAATGCTTAAGTTATTTTATTACTTTCTCTACTACGTATAGTAAGCAGGGGAAGTATTGTATTCCACCCAAAATTTCGATGTCGAGGAGATTTCACCTGCAATATATTTTAGGGCACCGTGAAATTAAAAAAAAAAAAAAAAAACACTTTTAAGAAAAGGTCCGTATGTGTGTGTGTGTCACATGTGTGTGTGTGTTTGTGTGTGTGTTTGTGTGTGTGGTGTGTGTTTGTGTGTGTCCGTGTATGTGCCTGTGAACATAACTCAAAAACAAATGTAGTTTAAAAACCAAAGTTGGTATTTAAGTTTGATGTCTTTCAAGGATGCGACACGAAGATTTTGAAGATAATGGCCTCACACTAAACTACCCTTTACATGGAAACGTTTTCGAAAATTTTTATTTTCTTGAAAATGGCTCTAACGATTTTGACTAAAATGTCATGTTTGAGATATTTTTATGCCAAATGGAATGATTATCTTGGATTTTCTGGCTAGAGCCCCTGTAGTTGTATTTACTCTGGACAACTTTTGCATAACTGGTAAGCCGTTAAAGATAGACCAAGTCATACTATAAGAAATGTAGATCTTGCTGAAATACACAATTTATATCTAAATAAATTTTCTTGTAGCGTGAACCATTTCGGAGATATTCCTTTTTATGTGTGTGAGTTTCGGTAAACTTAAAGCTTTCATGAAATGGATCATCGTTGTTCATAAATTTATATGTTAAGTGTGCAAATAAAAACTGAATTTTAAACCTTTATAAGATTTGACTATCACGCAAAGCCTACTGTATTCTAATATTCCCCTTCCACCTACAAGAAAATAAGCAATAAGATAATTTGTACAAATTTTTATCTTAACTAACACAAAGGAGATATAGGAATGAGAGTTTGTAAGAATGGTTAGTGCAAGACTACAAGAGTAGAGAAATCCATGTGAGTGCAACACATCATATTTTTAATTTTACATTTTAAACAATTTATGTAAGTTGTGACAAATATATTTCTAGATACAATGAGTAATATAAACGTGCAGGCAAAGACTGTGGCGAAGTATTTTCTTCATTGTTTCGGAGTTTCTGTCGAAATATTGAAGAATAAAAACTTCATAACGTGAAACAGATCCTGAAAAAACTGTGTTAACTGTAGTAGGGGTACCGTAATACTGATTAAATGGAGAACTAGATGCATTAATTGCAGTCACTTGATTAGATAGAAAACTTATTCGTTAGCAAATGTAGGTTTCCTTTGTGCTTTAATGTAAATAAATCTTATGTGTTGCAGTCACATGACTTTCTCTACTTTTGTACTGACCATTCTTACAAACTTTTATTCCTATATCTTCTTCGTGTTAAGATAAACATTTGTACAAACTATTTTATTGCTTATTTCCTTGTAGGTGCAAGGGAAATATTAGAATACAGCAGGCTTTGTGCAATAATCAAATCTTTTAAAGCTTTGAGATTCCGTTCTGTTTGCACACTTAATATGTAAAAACGATGTTTGATTTCACGAAAGTTTAAAGTTTTCCGAAACTCACACACATAACAAGGAATATCTCCGAAATGGTTCACCCCACAAGAAAATTTATTTGGTCATAAATAGTGTATTTTAGCAAGATCTACATTTTTTGTATAGTATGATTTGGTCTATCTCTAACGGTTTACCAGTTATGCAAAAGTTGTCCAGAGTAAATACGACTTTAGGGGCTATAGCCAGAAAATTCAAGATATACATTTCATTTGTCATCAAAATATTCCAAACATATGACATTTTAATCAAAACCGTTATATCCATTTTCAAGAAAATCAAAATTTTGGAAAAACGTTTTTATGTAAAAGGTAGTTTAGGGTAGGGCTCTTTTTTTCAAAATCTTCGTGTCGCATCCTTGAAAGATGGTTTTTAACCGACTTTTCGTTTTTGAGTTATGCTGTCCACAGACTGAGAGACACACTGATACGGACACAGACACAGAGACAGACACAGACACAGACACACACACACACACACACACACACACACACACACACACACACACACACTCGTACACACATACACGGACCTTTTTCTAAAAACGTTTTTTCTTGGATTCAGAGGGTCTCAAAATATATATTTCCGGTGAAATCTCGACATCAAATTTTTGGGTGGAATACAATACTACTTAACAGTAGAGCAAGTAAAAATTGTAATATCCTTTTAACATCTTTGATACATTCTTTTGTACAAAGGGTAGTCGCATAATATGATACATGCGTGGGTATTTACTACCCAAATATCTATAAAGCAATATGAAATAGCATTTAATGGCCTCTTTATCACGTGTAAGGGAAAACATGAATGAACAATACTTATATGAAGACATCTGACACGTCGCTGCACACAGATTATGATTTCGTTTTAAACATAATTTCTCTTGTTTCAGATAATGAAATCATTGTCAACTTCATGTTAGAGAATTTGAGGAAAGTAGGTTGTATCATGAGTTTGAAGTTACGTTTCCTACATATCGAGCGGGATGGCTCACGCGGTAAGGTCTGTGGCCCGAATTGGGGAAGTCGCGGGTTCGATACCACGGTTTACTTTCCTTAACTCCCCTTCATTCCATTTCCTTCTCAAGTTTCAGCAGGACCTCCTAAATACCGGACCTGACACTGTGATTCAAGATGGCGGCCTATGTGGTGGGAACTACTTGTAAACAACTCGTCTACAGGCTACGATTTCAACGCAGTAAAATAAAAATGTGGTGTAATAACACGCCTATTTTGTGAATATGGGCTGTGTTAAACACAAAAACACTGTCTTAAACATAAACTCAAGTAAACAAAAAAGAATGACATTTAATATTAAACGATAAACCATGGGCAATGAAATATATAACCTTAAATATCATTCATGCAATCTACAGGTTTACATGCCATTATGTAACTACATTACACACTCAAATTACAAAGAAGATAGACAAAACTGCAAGCAGCATGTTACTTAAATAAAACAGAAGTGTTGCCAGTGAGTTGACTCAGAATTATTAATCATTGTTTACACTGTTTTTCACATTTGTACAATGTGCATAATGTTATATACCTACACAAAACATACTATACTGGATGGCTGATATACAAATGCTGCTATTTAGAATGACCTAAAGCTACCTACTGAATTCAAAACCTTTAGGGTGAAATTTTGCTTTTACTATTACTGAAAACTTTTGATTACTCAGTTTGCAACAACATATTACTCAGCACTTCATGACACTTTATTTTACAGGGGGAATCCACAAAAGCAGATGAAATATTAAAAATAATAACCGTAAAACAGCACTGTAAATGAAATACATGAAATACGTAATCTTAAATCAGTATTGTAAAGCAACATTGTGTTAGCTTAGGTTAGGTTAGTTTTGCATATGAGTGGGGTGACAGGGTCCTGTGTTATCGAAATATTTACAATTTGGGTAGTGTTTATGCAATCATTTCAACGTAAATGCATTAATCAATCTTTGTAGCATATATTACACTCGTTTATGCACATTTATTAGCTAAATATCCGCCGCATAAGCGAACTAAAACCACTTCATCGACCGTACGAAATTTTCTCATAAATAAAACACGAAGCTTGAGCGCACAATAAAACTTACAAGATCGTAATCAGCAATAAAAACTGCATCCATTGCACTATGTTTCATTCGTTTTCTCGAGCGGACGATTTTGTAAATATTTACCAAACTTTGCTATAGTCTACAGTTTTACATGCAGCAACATAAAACATTTCTTCTAAACTACAGCTACACATTTAAATTACAAAGACAAAAGATAATGTACAAATATGAGCGGCATACTACTTACATGAAACAAACTGTTGGTGTTGCAGATGCCACTAATTGAATTCACTCGAAATTATTGTCTTTCACTATTCACACTATTCACCATGTTATATACACACCGGCAACTAATACACATAACGCTGCAATTTATTGTAATTAAATACTGAATTTAGAAGCTTTATGTTGTAATTTACCTTTTGTTTTAACTGAAAGTTTCTGATTTTTAATTTGCATCCGGGAATGCAACAGTTACGGTGCATTGTCGTGTTTGAGGTTAGGTTGTAGTATGGCAACATTAATATACACTACTGGAACAGTTTTTCTTCAACAACCTCTCACCACTGTAATCGTGACACAAATTGTACTTGCAAACAGATAAATTAACCACACTATACGGCTAATGTAGCCATAGTCCTAGATGGAACACAATAAACATGAACACGTGGATAGCACACGGCACAGTCAAAACGTTATTACATTTATTCCTGTTCCTATACTGCCCAAATAAAACTTTTGAAACACTCGCTTTGCTAATATGAAGACAAACTTACATAGGAATTATTATAAGAAACAATAACTCGAAGACATAGAAAATAATACGAAAAACAGCGTGTGGAAACACCTCAAAAATCATCGCCACCAGCCGACGCCATTTTTGTACAACTTAGATGGCAGTGTCAGGTCCGTTAATCTAGAAGGTCCTGGTTTCAGGCGTGTAGTGCTGGCAGTGTCAGGCAGATGGCGTGGATGATTGCTGATGGTAACTGCTGTTCTCGGCGCTAGGTGGCGTTTGGCGGTCCTTGCCCTCAGTGCGACACAGGGCCCACGGTGTGATGGCGGCTTGGTGGGGCCTGTCGCCGGGATGAAGAGACCTCTGCACTTGTTAGGGACTTGCGCGCGCCTCTGTGCTCTGTCTAGCTGACTCCTTCAGCTCCCTCATTTCATCCCTGCTTCCTGGGGGTGGTAACCACACTATATCTGTGTAGGTCGAAGTGAGCGAGGTGTCTCCTTTCTGAATGTACCCTTTACCCTTTTTTACAGAATTCTGATATACATTACGTTCTTAAGCAAGACAATTATCATGTGTAGGGGTATAAATATCGGGTGGAAAGTATTGCTTCTGCCATACGTTATGAGTTTAACAAATAGGTGCCACAGAAATTGTCAATAAAGAACTATTTGGTCGAAAAAAAATAATTTCTAAAAAATGTGTGGAGCCATCCAGTTTCTTTACAAATGGATATAAATTGTTTGTAATATAAATTGTGACTGAATTCCCTCCAATTAAGGTAGTAATGCTTGCGCAACATCAGTGAAATAATAAATCATTTATGTCCGTTCAAGAAGCTAAATAGCTCTAAATATTTTTTACGCTTTTTTTCGGCGAAATGGTTCTATATTGGCAATTTCTATGGCACTTATTTGTTAGAAGCCCTGATTAACGTATGGTCGAAGCAGTACTTTCCACCTGGTATATGGTCAGTATGAAAATGTTAAAGTTTTTACAAATCTAGGATTCATAACTAGAACTTTTTTTTAAACATTAATGTAGAGCAGAGTTATTCGTGGTCCATAAAGATCTGAATGACCTTTGTTGTGCTGGCAACTTGCTGCATGCCTACCCCTCCACCAGAACTAGAGGCAGGCAGGCAGTTCACATTTCATGTTTATCTCTCCAATATGTAAAGCACTGCCTAGTGGTGCATTGCCCTTGACTGGTTGACCCGAATGTTCCGCTCTAAGGGTCAGAACCCGGTCCATTCTCTCCAAACAGATGGCAGAACTAGTTCCATTTCGAAAGGAAATTATCACATTCCAATGTTGTTGAGTAACCTGACAGGTGAAAGGCCTCTTACAGATGAATCACACAGTTTATAGAAACAAGAGCACATTTTACGATTACTGTCTTCAGGGAATTTAGTACAGAGTTCAATTTCAACATATGCAAACGTGTTATTTACGGTTTTACATTTTTATCTTCATGACTCTACTTTCTAAACATACGAAGGAAAAAATAGTTGCGTAATTTTTTTATCGTCACAAGTAGTTGGCGAAACTGGTCGAATATATGGTGTACACTTCTTATAATAATTTCTTATTTATAAGTAAGTAGAGGAGGTATTGTATTTATCGTTAAAACACGCCTTTTTAGAACTTACTGAAATCAAAGCCCTCCACCCCAAACTGCACTTTGCATAAAAAGTTTTTTGAATAATTTGATTTTCTCCAAAACGATTTTAATTGAACTATCATATAGCTTTTTAGAAATTTCCATTCTAAATTAAATATATATCTTGAATTTTCTAGCGATAGCCTTGAAGTCTAGTTCATTTTCGTATGCTTCGTAAACAGTAAGCGATCTTAGTACATAAAAATGCAGATTTAGTCACGGTAGTTAATTTCAATTTTCAAATATTTTTCTACTTCTTTTAACTGGACATTCTGGAAAGAGGGTAGAATTTCAAGTTATATAGCAATTGATTTTGAAAAGATTTGACCATCGGTTCAGTTGATTCGATTCTTCTTATATCTGTGACGAAATATGAAAATGACTGATGAAGATTCATCTGTATTAATGCAAAAGAGATAAAACAGGGCTGCGGAGTTGGCACTCTGGGCGCAGCCCTCGCACAGCCTTGCAGCAGGTGAAAAAAATGAAGGTCGCTCAAGCTATCCCGCGAGTTGCCCAGATCTGAGATACAAGCATAAGCTTTTGTAATAACGCTTTTGTCCTCCTCTGTGGTGTAGAGAGGTTACGAGTTCAACTAGAGTTTGATTACTGTGAGTTGGCCGACTCAAGCTTTTTTTCATGGTTTTCCCGTATCCTGAAAAGAGGTATCATAAGTTATGCATCATTTCACTCATTTCTTCATTCGCTCATCCATCGCCGATATGTTAAAATGCGTTAAATTTAAAGAAAAACAATAGTTTGTACTAGAGTGAGTAGAAAAAGTCATATCTGGAAGAAATGGCATTTTAATCAAAATCGTTAGAACCATTTTCAAAAATATCAAAATTCTCAAACAATTTTACGTGTAAAGGGTAGCTTAGGGTGGAGGGACTTTCTTCAAAACCTTCGTGTCGCATCCGTAAAAGACATGCAACTTAAATACCAATTTTGGTTCCTAATCGACTTTTCGTTTTTGAGTTATGCTGTCCAAAAACTGACAGACACACTGACAAATACACACACACACACACACACACACACACACACACACACACACACACACACACACACACACACACACTGTCACACACATACAGCACGCACGCACACGCACACACACAAATATGAACCTTATAAAAAGGCTTCCAAAAATTATAATGCCGTTGAAATCTCTACATCAAATTTTTGGGTGGAATACAATACTTCCTCTACTATACGTAGTAGAGAAAGTAAAGATACCTGAAATTATTTTTAATAACATGGTATATGTTTGACATAAGCAATAAAGTATCTTGAATTTTCTTATTCTGGTAGGCTGAGGTTCAGCCTGAACAATTTTGCTGCTGGTTAAAGCCAATAGGGTTTAACCGCAGGTAGCAAAATATTTGGAAGGATATATATGTGTGGTGTCTTAATAATTTTATTTTCCGGCAATTTACAAATGTAGCGTAAATACAGTTTTGCTACATGTAAATGC
Organism: Tenodera sinensis; assembly: GCA_030765045.1. Taxonomy (NCBI): domain Eukaryota; kingdom Metazoa; phylum Arthropoda; class Insecta; order Mantodea; family Mantidae; genus Tenodera; species Tenodera sinensis. The sequence continues at coordinate 39,804,629 of CM060967.1, forward strand.
ACATTAAAATGCTATTTAACTGGAACATTAAACATCTAATCAAAGTAAAGATATACAAATTAATAGCTCTTGAACGTTTGTAACTCTCACGGATAGAATGCGAGCATGCCGTGTAATATATAAGAACAGCCGGCCATTTGCTTGAGTCGGGAGGTCCGATGCTACAGGGTAACTTAACCAGCAATAGTTACAGAAGGCACGAATAGTTAACGTACAGCTAACGTACCACTTGGCCACGGTGTATAAGGTGGCACCAACCCATGTAGCGACCATGACTTCCCTTTTGTAACATTTTAAGTTGCTGTTGTAATGAAACTTTTATTCATAAAAGATCGAAACTTGCGAAGCGCTATGCGTAATTGACATTTTGTCTATGGCGGTTTTAAGGGTTACTGTTGAAATATTTTGTTTTATTTGACATGAATACAAACAAGCGAGAGTTAAACGGAGAACCTCCCACTATTTTAGGCGAACTGGGATGCACTTAAGGAGTTGACAATTTATATATCTGAATACTAAAAAAATTTCTAGACTCGTTTAAAATGCGGTTCAATTCTCTACAACATTGAGGGTAGATTATGTGAAGAACTTACTAAGCACCTTCGAATGGCCATCGTGCCAGAAAAGGCTTTCATGCAGGTAATTAAAATAGTGTTAGAGGTTTGAAGGGAATTAAAAGTTAAAAAATCTGATGTGTTGCACTCACATGACTTTCTCTACTCTTGTACTAACCATTCCTACAAACTCTTATCCCTATAGCTTCTTCGTGCTAGTTGAAATAAACATTTGTACAAATTATCTTATCCTTTGTTTATTTCCTGGTAGGAGCAAAGGGAATGTAAGAATGCAGTAGGCTTTGAGCGATAGTCAAATCGTTTGGAGCTTTGAGACTCCGTTCTGTTTGTACGATTGACACATTAAAAATGAATATTTGATCTCGTATATTTGACAGAAGTATAAAATCTCTACAACGCACACAAATAACAAGGCATATCTCCGAAATAATTGACTCTACAAAAAATCTATTTAGAAATAAATGGTGTATTTTAAAATGATCTACATTTTTCTGTAGTAAGATTTCGTTTACCTCTTACGGTTTACCAGTTATACAAAAGTCATCCTGAGTAAAAACGACTACAGCTAGAAAATTCAAGACACATTTCATTTGTCATAAAAATATCTCAAACATTTAATCAAAATCGTTAGACCCACTTACAAGAAAATGAAAATTTTCGAAAAATGCTCCATGTAAAGGATAGATTAGAGTGAAGCAATTTGTTTCAAAATCTTCATGTCACACTATTGAATGGTATTAAACTTAAATACCAATTTGGGCGCTTAACCGACTCTTCATTTTTGAGTTATGCTGTCCGCAGGCACACAGACACACAGTCACACACACACACACACACACACACACACACACACACACACACACACACACACACACACACACACACACACACACACACCGACCTTTTTCTAAAAATGCTTTTTTTGGAGTAATTTTGTTATACATTATTGAGCACATACTGATTACCCCTCTTCTAGTGTTGCACATATTTGTCAATAAGTAAATTACTGTTGAATATTTAAATGGTTTTCCTCTAATGTTCTTTTTCAGCTTCTTATCATATTGAAAATGGCGCTTGCAAAGCGGTTACTATTAATTTTTGTGAATTGTGCTCTACTTGTGTATAAATGGGCAATACAACGATGTGTTACCACTAATTAGAGGACATATTGTATCCCACTGTACTGCGCCTGACGCCATTAGATCTAGCTGCTCTTCATAACTCGTATCTCATCTCTTTCAACAAGACGTTACTAGACACAATAGCCCACAGCACTGAAATCCCCCTCCGTTTCTAAAAACCCTATTCCTAATGCCATCGTTTCCTGGGTCTAATCACCGATCTCCTACCTTTAGAATGATATTTCATTATTTGTTTAGGAAGCCTGATCTCTGGCATTCTTTCAGCACGTTCCTCCCACTTTTGTTTGAAATGTTTTAACCTTTCATTTATATTAAAGGTTCCTAACTATTCTCTTACTCTCTTCGTACATCCTTCACACTTCTTAATAATTTAATTTCTGAAGTCTGTATTTTACTCTGTTGCTTTTTAATTAATGTCCAAGTCTCACTTCCGTACCCTAGTGTAAGTACAGCTATTACTTTGTAAAACTATAATTTTGTTTCGTTACGTATTTTGTTTCTAAATATTAAACAGTTGCAAAACCTAATTTTGTAATGGGTACACAAAGCATATAGAAGGCTGATACGACAGTCAGGTGTTTTGTGCGTCTTTCTTAACTATGCGTCAACCCAGGAAAAATAAAAGAACGGCATTTGATATAGACATGGCCTTATCTTAGATACGCAATTTGTAGTAAAACTTACTAAAACAGTAAGTTCAAAACCGTACTTAATTTGATAGTTCAACCTTTGGACTGCATCTGAGTCCTAAACAAACGGCCCTCACGCAGTTGGAGGTGCTAAAAATATTACTTTAGTGCTCAAGGTGGATTTATGAGCGACGACACCAGCAACAAAATTATGACCAAATATTTTGTTGCCCAGATTCTGTATGTATTATGACCTTAACCTGGGGCAGGATGTTATCCAGCTGAGTGTGACCATGCTGGAGGGTTCAGTGACTGGAACCAAGGAGGAATTCATGAGTAGTCAGTCATCCCTTGATGTCTCCAAATTCCATTCAGAGGTACAAACACAGAGAGTGAATAAAATAATCATTCATTAGACCAAAATTTTGGACACAAAAACGTACATATCGTTGAAATACACGAGTTATGTCAAATACAAATTTTTGGGTGTGTACCTTTTCTGAGATATTCCTTCTTATTTTCTTGAATTTTCAAATTTTTATTCTTTTCTCAAATACGTATAATATCTTATTATTATATTTATTATTGTTATTATTATCATATTTTATTAGTTGACAATGCAAAATGAACAGAATTTCAAAGCCGTCATATAGTGACCTACTAAGATTTTACTATCACTTAAAGCTATATTCCCATATACCCCCTGTATCTACTAGTGAATTAGCAATAATATAATTTCTGAATATGTTTATCCTGATTAACATGAATAGATAGAGAAATAAGCGTTTGTAAGATTAATTTGTTCAAAGGTGAGTAGTGAAACTCATGTGAGTGCATACTTAGATATTTCATAATTTCATGACTTTTTTATAAAGTAACCACTTTAAAATATTTTAAAATATTTATTTTATACAAGGGTTAAAAGGAAGAATTCATTTTGAGAGTAGGAATAATTCCGAAACGAGGCCGCAGGTCGAGTACAGGAAACCTACGAACAAAAGGAAATCTTACTTTTAACCCGTGCATCACATACTATTTTAGACAGTGCTGAATATTTATAGACATATTATTGGTTTACCTTTTTCGCCATTGGGTTGCGATGTTCAATTGTTGCCTTACTTAGCATCGGTGTTGACAACATAATGACTTTTACGAAAACACAACCTTCTACGCAAGGAACGCAGTGGAAATATTTAATAGATTAAAATATTTTATAAACTTGTTCATCTTTTGAGGAAGCTGAAATATTTATTTCGCAATTATTAATACAGTCCATATTAAGATTCAAATTGCATACAGGCATTGTATAGCTGAAATTCGTGGCCTATTTGAATGAGGAACCAAAGTTGGCATTACCGATTATTAAAAGCTTATGACTACTGAGTGGATGAATTTTATACCTTTAACACTGTCGTAAATACGTTGACTTTTACTGTCAACTGTCTAAAAACTGAATTATAGCACGACTCACCATATTATTATCTATATATTATTTAAAGCAATAACATTTTGAAGATGACGATAATAACCAAAGAAACAAAATCAGCATTTTCTCAATCTTAGATTCCTTGAGGGGATAGATTCAAAACACCTCAGTTCCTGCCGGAACCTGCTCGTATGTCATAATTTTGGATAGATATAAAACTTCCTTTATATTAGATAAACGTAGGAAGTTAAATACAGAACAAGCAAGAAAACCGATTGACGTTTACTTGGCTGTAAGCAATAAAGCTATTAGTAATGAATGACAATATTTTAGACAAGATCACCAGGTTCTGGTCAATGATGAATGGACTTAGGTGTACAATTCACCTGAGTGATGGACCTAATTTTCTTGAACGGTTAAACAAATGGGCAATAACACTGAAAGCACCAAATTTTTCAAAGTGAAATAATAGTCTAACGTTGGTATACAGGCCTGTAATCATACCGCGTATTTTCACCTTTATTTCAGGCAAACTATTAGACTTGCACTGGGAAATGGGCGAGGCTCTGCGTTTTCTGCCTACCTACCAGATATCGTGGATAATAGATACATTCCCTTATGTATCACACATAAATTCGGAAACATAAACCTTGTTTTGTAGAGCACGTGTGCCTATTTCTGCTGTCTTAATAAAAGTCCAAGTAAGTGTGTGTGTGTGTGTGTGTGTGTGTGTGTGTGTGTGTGTGTGTGTGTGTGTGTGTGTGTGTGTGTGTGTGTGTGTGTGTGTGTGTGTGCTGTTTGGTAATTTTCAACTGCTACTGAAATGTGTAACAGCTTACCATGATGTTCATATTGTTTATGCTTTAATCATAGGGCTTTCTCCACCCATTATACTTTTTTCGTATATATGCCGTAAATTATTCTTTAAAATGGTTTTTATTTCTTTTTAATCACAATAAATGTTTTCCAAAATGGTTTGGAATGTGTTCACTCGCATGAGTTTTTCTACCCACAATCGTTCATTTTTACACAAATAATAAAAGCTTTTTTTTCGATCTTCATACTGTATATTAATTGAGATAAACATGTACAGAAATAGTTACACCGTTGTAGGTGTATGGAAAATGCAGGAAACCGAAATTATAGTCGGATGTTTAACAACGGATCATTATATGCTAGCGCTCCATGGCATTGCGACAAACTGCTAAATCATGACAGCACTTCAAAGAAAGAAAGTTTTGAAAACGTCAAGCTTATAAGGGATGTCTGGGAAATGATGGATGCCACAGGAAGACTAGATTTAAAGAGATGCAAATGTTTTGTGTAGCAAAATTCTATTTTGTTTATGTATAAATTATACACAATTCTCAGCTTAAATGGTATGGGCATGTCAGGAGAATAGAAGATGGACGACTTCCAAAGTTAATCATGGATTGGGAACCGCAGGGAAGGAGGAACAAGGGAAGGCCATATATTTTCTCCAACTCTAAATAAGTTGTTGGATGTTGCCCAAGTAATGCTTTGAACATCATAAAAATAGAAGAGGGTAAACTCTTTCTATTATATCAACGTGTGCCTGGTCATAGAGGTTATTTTGGAGGTGTTGACTGGAAATTGGCGACAAAAGAAGGAGACAAGGAAAATGAAAAGTGATAACAGTTCATTGTTTTTCGAAATTTAAATGATTCATCTGAAAAAACAACAGAAGGAAGTTTTTGTGATGCAATTAACTTCTTCCAAAAACTACTAAAAAGCACCTGAAGAATGATTACCGTGAACTCATTGAATTGTGTATCATGTTTCTGGGGACAACTGTGGACTCAAATCTAGAAGTAAGGCCTGGCGCTTTGCATTTGGTCATGTGGATGACCAAAATAATTTATTCATTGAAGATGTTCCTATTTTCTTTAGATGCCTCTTGCTGTTCCTGAGTTGGATGGACTGAAAAACATCTGTTTGTTTATGGTGAAAGTATATGCAAAATAGTGGTTTCCGAAATCACCAGCAATCGGCGCAGATTGCAGCGAGTCGTTACTTTTTTAAAAAAAGAATTAAAACTTCACGAAGAAGTAAATGCAAGGGTTTGTTCGAGTGCTCTAAAGAAGTTTTCTCAGCACTTAGGGTATTTAAATGAAGAGATTTGTATGTTATCACTGTATGAAGGCAACTTCAATAACGACAAAATACAGGTAGATTAGAAATCGAAACCTTGGGGACCGAAAGGAGGTAAGTTTTCTTTCTGACCTACTATAGTTCTATAAATTAAAATTTAGCACGTTTACATAGGCTGTTCAGAACATATAAACATATTTACTAACAGAGTGAGCTTTAAATATCTCTGCTATTTCAGACAAGAGAACTTATGAATTCATTTCAGGCAAGAGTTTGGACATGTTGAAGAAGTTAAGGACAGATTTAGATTATTTTCTTGGGATTCATACACTTCCCACCTTAGCTACAAAGAGACTATGAAAAATGTGAAGGTTGTGAATGATAAGGCAGGGAGAGGAGTGAAGTTAATACAAGAATTCAATTGACTAATAACGGCCATGAAGAACAAAAACAACTCATTTTGCGATGCGTGCAAGATCAGCGAAGACAATACTCAGGCTGTAAAAAAAGAAACACTAAAAAGAAAATCGTCTTAAAGCTAGTATTGATTTAAGCTGCATTCCCACATTTTTTTATATTCCATTACAGATAAATACTTAAATTCCTTTCATTTAAATATATTAAGCATAGTTGCAAAACATGTATAGGTTAGTTTCAATTGTTTATGACATTACAAAAATATAAGCACTCTTTCAGTAGTTAAGTTTGGTTAACGTCCATTGCGGCACAGGTTGATATTAATTTTAACAAAATTTGGCATATAATCAAACCATGTCATAAATAAAAAAATAAGAGGGTGTGCGCTCAAAACACCTGACATGTTTATGTAACCCTCCATATAAGGACCACCCTAAGCTTTGTTACATTCACATGTTTTTTCTACCAAGTTTCATTTATTGTTTTAATTCCTTTCAGAATATTAATAAAATAGCTCATTTTCATTAGTTTGTCTACCACGTATATAGCAGATAGAGATACAGATTTTACCGCAAATACTCATTTTAAGGTCCCCTGTATAAAAATAGTTCATTTTAGATAAATAGTTCCTGTGCTTATGAACAGTACAACTAAAAAACCTGAAATCGGCTTAACACCAAAGTAAATACAGAATTTTCCATGCATGCAACACAAAAAAAAAAAAAAAAAAAAAAAAAAAAACTAAAAACAATGACAATCCTTGTCCTTTAGGTTAAAAATTTACTTTTTTACTAAATGTTTGATTTTTAATATACTGTAACAAGATGACAAAATTATTCCAGTTACTTTTCTGTCACTTTATTTTTGTTCTAAAGCTTTGCACAAAAACACAGTTCTGTTCTACTGATGTTAACAAAGTCTATAGTCTTCTGTGATATTACAACTCACAATTGTTTTCTTCTCGTAACCTTGACTCACTTCTTTCACTGTCTTTCTTCACTTTCTCTGCTTCTCGTACACTAACTCCGACGATACAAGCATTCGACCTAGTTAAATCTTTTTCACTTCGACGCGACGTATCTTTTATAACTACTCACTGACACACTGACCAACTTAAAAAACTGCCTGTTTCCACGCGCTCCGTAAACTTTTATACCGGCGATGACGTACCCAGATCTTTTTCCAACTTCTACAATTACGCCAGCTGCCGTACACTTCTCGAAGGCTCTGGAAAACCCTTTGTGTTGCCGCTTTATTGTTATTAGTCACGTGTTTGCTCGCGCGAGTGGTGTGGTAAAGCTTGACTCTGCGCATTTGTTTGCTCACCGGCGTGATATGTGTGGTAAAGTAGCTTAGCCCGACCTTCCTTTGTTGTGAACGCCGGGCGTTCACAACATTAGCATGACAAAATAATTTTTCCGTGAATATACTTGAACTTCCCTTTCTTTAATTGAACTGTGTGCAATGGCATCTGCGACGTTAGGATTTTTCGAAATATTCCATGTTTCAAATTAAGGACATTAACTAACAGAGAAGTTTCAAATTTTGGAATTGCGGAGTTAGCTCCAATAGGAGCGTGTACCAAGACATACTCATTATATGGAGAATGTTTGAAAAGATAAACCATGCTGTTCTAGAACACTCTAAAAGCCCTTGGGGATATGTGAAGCCGCTGAATTTAAATACCAAGTTTGGTAACAATCCACTTTTGGTTTTCGTGTTATGCACAGAACATACACACTTATACTTATAGACCTTTTTCTAAAACTGCTTCCTTTTTGGATCTCAAAAGATATATATCCGGCGAAATTTCGGGTGGAATACAATACTTCCTCTATTTACTTTAAACAGCACATAGTATAGAAAGTTAAATTCACCGTAATATTATATTAATATGATTTCAAACATGTAATGATAATGATAATAATAATAATAATAATAATAATAATAATAATAATAATAATAATAATAATAATAATAATAATAATAATAATAATAATAATAATAATAATAATAATAATTAATAGGTTATTGCGCAGTATACTCAGCTATATTTATAGTCTGCAGAAAATTCATTTATGTTTCTTTGCTTTATATAGACACATAATTTTAAAATTTTAAAACAGGTCTGAGTGCTGCAACCGTGTTTAATGAAATTATTGCTGAAAGTTGCAGTTTTTCTAAGACGTCCTGTGGAGGTAACACAAAAGCGATAAAGCAGCATGTGAGGCAGAACCCTACAGAGGGAACAGAAACATTTGTCATCAGAATTAATTTTGGTTCTTGGAGTCACGACAGCAGGCTTCGTTACACTTGGTCGTAAAGAAACCAATTCCGGAGTGGTGCAAACAAAAACCTGCTGACAAAAGCTACCTATGTCACAGAATGGAGGGAAGTTGCCATGGACGTCGAAAACTATTTTAGTATGAACTACAATGAGGTTATTTAAAATTGCAAGAAACTTGTATGCAGTCGTGGCATTAAAGTCGCTTATTATGACGGCATAACTTACCCTATTTCTGGTGCCAGAGTCCGAATGACGTAATTACCATTGCAACAAGATAGCAATGACGTCATCACCGCCACAACATAGGGGACACAGCTCGGCAGTTCCCAAGAGTTCAACATTACACTAAATTGCAGACGACAGTACCCCAAAAAGCAGTTCTGCCAACGTACATAATAAAAACATTTCTAACCTCAAATATCACAGAAGTAAAGTAACTTGCTTTCAAACGATAGTAATGTTTGAAAATGGTATGCACACAACGCATGATGTACCTACTCATCTTCGGCAAATCTTGTTCTGCAATAACACTTTTGGATAAAATTAATTAATGCAGCATCTAGACTGGATCTTGTTTTAAAATCTATTGGTTGGTTTCTCTGCAACGGGTTCAAAAACAAAGGCTTTTGTGGCAACATAACGGATGCGTAGCTTTACCATGGTTATATTTTACGAACGGTTGACAGTACCAATTCAATTTCCTCTATAATTCTCTAATGTGCCTGCAAGAAAACATGAATTCGTCACTCTCTCAAGTGCAGCAACCTTCAAACACAAGAATCACCCTATTAACTAACTTTCCATGTTTTTTCGCAAAGATTATTTGATTTTTCTGGAATTAATAAACTCTCAGCACTCTTGTCTTGGTTCAAAATATCCAGTGGAATATTTGCAATACTTTTATCATTACCTTCCATTTTAATCTATTTAAACAAATGAAACGTCAGCTTAGCAATCATATTACGTCATATATCTCCGATCTCTGATACATTATAATTTTTCACTTAGTTAATTTATTAATTATTTTTATGTATTTTAATGCTAAAATTGCGTATATTGAACAGTTCTATAATCTTTTCAGTTTGAAACTCGTAAATGTGCGCTGGACATAAACTCGTGTCTCAGTCAGATTATTCACTAGTTATATATAATTTATTCTATGTATTCTGTTAGTTGTAAAATAGGCTACATTATTATTAGTAAATAATCCCTAGGTCATGTCCCTGTATACAGCCTGCGTTCTCCAGTCGCAATCAAGGCCTCTGAGAAGTGCAGCGGGCGGTCCTCCGACCTGAAGGCGGTCGCTTAACATTTTTAGGAACACCATCTTTCCATCAGGATAACTTAATTGATACTTCAAGAAAATGTTCACATAATTCCAACAGTCTAAGCTGCCCAGTGAATGGAAAAGGTCCCTTAGTTTTAATTTTTATTTTTATAAATTCGGCGCTAATGATTTTGGTTACCCAGCGTTTCTCAACCGGTGGATCGAGAGCCATACAGGGGCACCTGGGTTCTTTGAATAGTATGTTTATTTTTTGCTGGGAATTAAATGTAATAATAATAACAAGAATTACAAGCATTATACTAATCACTGTAATTGGCTCAGACCACTGTTAATTTGCAACCCAACCCATGATTTGTTACAAACCACAATATGCTTTATATTACATATTAGGTGTTTATTTATACACTCATAAATTATTTGTCTTATCTTCTTTTAACGGTGTATTTCTAGATATTTACTTCTCTAGGACTTTTTCTATTGCCCTATTTTCTTAAAATTCTGGTCTAAAATTTTATTCACGTCGACTTTCCTTTTCATTTTAACCACGCACTTTCTTTTGTTCAAAGTCTCGGTTTCCCTGCAGTCAAATAGTTTTTCTTCGCCTTACATAATGGACATTCACCTTGTGGATAGCAGTTTGTTTGACGTTTCAACCTTCACGCTCCTGGAATTCCCCCTCTTTCTTATTTATTAGTGTTGTTTATGCACCTCTCTCTTTCCCAGCTGTTTTTCATTGAATACTAATTACCTCTTCTCTATTAGTTCACTGAACAATTTTTGTGTCTCAGACTTTTCATATTTTTTCTTGCGCATTTCCAAGAACGTTTATTACTTGTTTCTCTTTTTTCCAAGTATTCTGTAAGCCATTATGTTTTAAGTTATTTCTTAATTCACTTATTCAGTCGGTGCTTTGTAGACTTGTTTTAACATCAATACCCGTACTTGAAATCTCTCTGCATAATCACTTCTTTCCTTGCTACTCTTCCCATTTCATTTTAAGCAACTTCATTACGGATTTATATTGGCAACCTCAGAAATTTATGGTAAACATCCTTGAACAAGTCCTCAGCTTGCCAACTATTTTCAGGTTGCCATATATGAATGCCATAACCTCAACTGTGAGTTATACACCCATTTCTCCTCTTCTCTAGCGTTTATGTAAACATTCTCTCGCAGTCATCATTGCTACTTTACCATTTGCCAGTGCCGAACTCTTTTTTTCTCCTTTTATCCTTTCCTAAGCAAGGTAATAGAGATGCGCAGTAAAACATCGCAAAAGACCTAACTCACTATCTCACTCGCATCAGCGTGGATGTCGTATATTGCCTTGTGCTCGCACTTACAGATACCCTTTGAGTCCGACGTCACACTACGCTACATGTTGTTGTCACTGGCGTCTGATATTTTAATGATGTATTTGTTAGTCGATTGTACCTACGAGAATCGATAGTTGCCCCTTCAGTTTTTATTGTTGTGTTGGGCTTGTCACAATGATACAGATATAGAGTAATGAGTTCCCAAGCTCGATGGGTTCATACTTTATGAGAATTGTCTAAAGTCAATACACTTTCTGAAAATGAGGTTATGCATTTTGATTTTCTCTAATAATGAATCGTGTTCAGATGTTTTCATATACGCTTCTTGATTGTTTTGTAGCAATACGTTATACCTGACATCCAATGCCTTTGCAGTAATTTCCGGCTGTGTAAATTGCTATCAGAGTACGGATTGCTACTTACGAATGTTTTAATTGTTGGATAGCAGTGTCGTTATGAGCGGGTGCACCTTTGATTGGTGGATAGCAATATCGTTATGAACATGCGTATATAATGATGTCCATTGCAGTGGCGTACAAGTACTACATTATGGTATGGTTGAGTATAAATAGTAATTATATGGATAGCCGCATGTAGCAGAGCGTGTAATGCAGGTCGACTTCCTCGGCCGGCAGTTGAAAGAAGTTCATTAGCACCGGGACTCACATGTATTCAAAACTGAAACTGAATGAACCTGCACATCACAACTCGTTTACAACTTCATATTGCTTCTACGTCTCCACGGGGTGTCTCGGGAATATGCTACCACATGGCAACACCCAACTTGCTGTCTCTTTCACTCACCCTTCTGTGTCCCTGAGATACTCTGATCAGTCTGCAGAGATACTGGCGTCGATCCTCTTACTAACTTCATTTCGTCTTCTTATATCACTTGTGCGGAGGATTCACAGAGAGCTCTTCATTCCTTTCTTCCCTGTCACTTTTCTGTATACTTACTGTTATCCCATATTTTCCGTGGGTTTCCTCAGCGCCTGTTTTTACTTAATCCAGTAATTCGGTCTTCTCATACTTGTTTGGTTATTATGCTATTATTCAAACTGTTCGCCTTAACCTTAACTATTCTGACTACACTGTCTTTCCTTAACGTTGATTTCCCTTTATGATATTAATATGAGATATGATTATATTATAACATATTAATATTCTCTTAAGTTGTAAAACTATTGTAATATCTATATCTTGTTAGTATTTGACACTATAACAGTGCAAATACAGGCTATTACTACAAGATCTTTGCTGTTAGTGACTTTAAATTAATTTATTACAAAGAAAGAAAATGTATAAAAATGAATATATCTAGTTATTAAAATGCATGATTCTCTTTTTTCTTCTCATTTAGCAATATGAATGGAGTTACAGTGATCTTCATCTGTTTGTTCGATGGTTTGCAGAATGTAAATCCATTTTTAGAATGGTTAGTGGTGTTTCATTTTAAGCTATTAATAGATGTCTGATTTTGTAGTGTAATTTTATTAAATAAAATTACACAAATAAATGAAACTCGAACTCTAGTGCTTTTTAACGTAAGTGGCCTACAACATATGGAAGATAATGCAATGCGCAATATTATGATGTTTTAAAACAAAGAGAAAAAAAAAAAGAAAAAAAAAAAAAGAAACACGTGAGTATAAATTTAGACAAAATGGTTGCTATTAAATTCATTTCTCGTCGGTCAACATATGCATAAATAGAAATTGGTATCAAAATAAATTGATGTTACATTAATAGAACCTCAAGTAGACATATATTTGAATTAATACTAGAAGTAAGCAAACGATATCAAAGCTCAGCTGTGCCTGTTATGTTATTCAAACATTGCCAAAAACAATATCAATAGATACCATTATATATATATAAAATGATGGGTTAAAAATAGCTCAAAATTATTTTTCTGTTCCTGAATGGCAAACCATTGTGATGTCTGCTGTCGAATTAAATCCAGATTATAAATAAATGCATATTAGACATCTGTTATGCAGATATTTAATGTAGGAAACTGACAAACAATGGTATGAAAATTGTGGTGAGCCATACACACACACACACGCGCGCGCGCGCGCGCACACACACACACACACATACACACACGTTTACCTTTCCGAAAATGTATAGCAATTTACACAGGTGTTAAAACTATGAGCAGATATTTTGGTAAATGTAGCTTAATACGTATCCCCTTCGGTGTGTTATGTGTTTCGTCTCTTCGTCTGACAACTTTCCCACAAAGTAATCACATGATGGTTTTTATATGATAGTCATGGAATGAGCAACGCCTGTGATATAAACTATCCGTTTTTGTTTACACCTCAATGCGTGACCCACTGGTCTGCACGTATACATCTAAGAGCCTGTATAGAGCAAAATTGTGTGCTATGTCTGTGTGTGTGTGTGTGTGTGTGTGTGTGTCTATGTAATATATGTAATAATAAGGTAATAATTCACTAGTTAAATATCGTATATAAAGACTTAAATGGTGTTGTAAATCGCAGCAGTTGGTTTCAATAAATAATCCAACTCTTGATTTTCACCCTAATTTTGTCTATAAAATTGTCAGAAATCTGCTAAATTCTCCGGTCAACACCCGGTAATGCACATGACTACCTGGTCCTACTCCGTTAATTACTAATTACTAAGCGAATTCTACGAACTGGCTCACGAAATCCAGTCTTTCGCTAATTCACCATTTGATAACCATAAACTAATTCTCCTGTCTAACAAATTTTATACATTTTAATTTTATATAGAACATTCCTCTGATATTAATCTTTAAAGTGATTCTACTTATTTGTTTTCTCTATGAATTCTTTATCGAAATAATAATTATTATTATAATAACTTCATTTAGCAATTCCATTTTAAAGAGTCTATCTTCTAAACCCATTATTTCGGTATATATACACACCGATAGAGAGAGAGAGACCTATATTTGTAAGTTCTGTAACTGAAGGGAGGTACATATTTGTAATTTTGTTATTTTTCTATAACTGTACATATTATTTATTTATCTGATATAGTCCGGCAACTTCACTGCTCTAGAATATAATATATCTGAAGCTCTCAATATATTTGTACAGATTAAACTTCACATTTGCATGCACCCTCGTTACTGTAAGATTAAGGAGTACAGTAAATTACTCTACAGTTATGGGTTTAACAGTTGAATCGTCTATATCTGATTGTTTTGTATAATTATCTGTATGTCGGAACCCTGGTGGGAAAGAGGTTAGGTACGTGAAGAATGTCCAAAGCGTTGTACCCCTGGGCGACACAACCTGGACAATGCAGAGCGTGAGGTTGGCAGCCCTTCACAACCGCCTCAAGATCCTGTTTCGTTGGAAAGCATTCATTATTCATGTGGGCGGGTGCAATGGTCATTGAAAAATTATCCCAGATTACTAATAGTTGCTTTTAATATACACCAGAGGCGCTCTCGGCAGCCCGCCAGCACCGGGCGCGATGTTTGGGATAAGTACCCTAGCAGTACAGGTTGCACTTACTTGAGAGGTCAGCATGACCTTAATCGGAATTGAACCTGAGGCCATAGCTGCAATGATGCCCCTAATTGTACCACTGTGCATAAATTTGAACCCCTCTCATGGACTTCCCCAACATTCTGATGCCTATAGTAATGTTTTATGTACCATAACGTGCACAGAGAATCATGTGCTTATCTATAATAATATTGTAAAAGGAGAAAATGTTATGTTTGTATGCTATGAATGCAGGTAAGTACAAAGCGCGCCAAAGAAAATCTTCGGCGGATTTTTTATCGTTTTCTAGGGTATTTTGAGGTGTATTCTTTACCTTACCTATCGCAGAGCGTACTGCCCTGGCGACAGAGCAATAAGGGGAAAAGATGGGACGTTGATGCCTTTGCTTTTTCTGAAAACAATCCAGTGATAAGTATTTAGAACCACAAACACACACAACTTGCCATATATGTATGGTAAGGAAAACTTGCTGTATTATATAAGTGCTTAAATCCTTAATGGAAACAGCAATCTTAAGTAGAACTACAGGAATATAAGAGGTTTTACTCTTTTCTTATAAAGCACTGGCTGCCATTGTATTTCATGAATACCGTCAAATTATTTTGTTCTTTAACGACGCTGTCAATTGCCAGGATCACATCAGCGTCGCCGGTGTGCCGGAATTTTGTCCCGCAGGAGTTCTTTAACATGCCAGTAAATCTACTAACATGGAGCTGTCGTTTTTAAGCACACTTAAAAACCATCGGTCTGGGCCGGATTTGAACCCGCGACCTTGGGATCAGTAGGCCAGCGTCTAACCAACTGAGCCACCCAGACCGACTAATACCGTCAAGCTTTAATTTGTATCTCCTGAAAATTTTCTCACACATACACATTTTATATTCCTTAACCTGGGGGACTCATCAAGTTTTCGCTTAGATTTTAACCCCTTCAAAGGCGTGTTCTGCACTAGTGGATAAGGTAATCATGGTAAGAGGTCTGTACCACAAACTGAATGCAGTCATTCTACATTTTTCTCTTTTAGCTAATACGATCGAGAGCATTTCTGCGCCATTTTGTAATCTTTATTGTGGCTATTGGTGTAACTATTTAGCAGGAGTGCCGAATCTTTACACCTAGCCTAAAACAATAAATGAAATGTCCGTGGCTTCGCACAATGATAAATAGTGTGACGTAGACGCAGTGAAATTTTCTTTGGACTCTTTGTACTTAAGGGTATGCAGGGTCATCCTCCTCTTCCACCCCCCCCCCCTCCCCGAGAGATATTGGCTATACGGCACCTAATTTTAATTCATAGATTATTAAAAGGCACAAGAGAATTTAAGAAAACTTCTTTGAGAAAGCAATGAAGTAGAAAGCTTTGCTGTTCCCAAGAGAGAATTCATGAGGAAACAAAAGTCGGTTAGTTGCTACACTCCTCAGAGAGAATTCGTGTTCCAAACGACATAGTGTTGCGTTGGCATAGAAAAGCTATGCAAGTTCAATGCCGTGTGACGGGGAGGTCCGAAACTACAGGATAGCGAGAGCATGGCCTCAGCAAACTGGATGCATTAATTAGTTTTGTTATTCTATGGTCATTGTCAAACAGTTGTGGTGAAACGAAATAGTTTTGTCTTAAGTTTTGGAAATCATGTTTTTGTGTAAAGAGTTGATTATAATTGTGTTATTTGTCATTTGAGGACAACGATTTTACGTAAAGAACAGAAAATGAAGGATGAGGTAACGAATTCTATGATATATTTGTTACAATACATAATCTCTGTGAAGTAAAGCTAAGTAAATAGAAGTGAAAGCTTAAAAAGTGACAATCGATCACGGCACAAATCTTGCTTTATATAAATATCATCTATTAAATATTATGAATGTGTGTATGCGCATTTGTGTATTCAGTGTCCAGACCTCTGATTAAGCATCATTCAAATTTGGTACAGACGTATGCACTGAAGTTTTTGGATGTCAAAGCCTTGTGACAACTCTCATGTAAGAAAAAATTGATTTATTTCCTTTGTATGCCGTAATCCGGTACATTAGCGGGGCATGCTAAATAATATATAAGACAAATTTGATAACATTAGAATTCAGTGAAGTGATATTTTACAATTAACAATTAGAAGAATATTACCTTCTCTGCCACATATAGAAAAACAAAATAACACAGAATTATAACCAAGGATTATCTCGGAAATGGTTAGCTCCTCAAAATAAATAAAAAATAAATACATGACAAAAATTGCGTGATTTAAAGAGATGTACCTTTTTTGTATAGTAAGTTTTTGTCTATATCTTACGTCTGCCAGTTGTTCAAAAGTTTTTCATAATTAAGAGAAGTTCAAAGACAGTCCCAGAAAATTCAAGATCGGTATACATCCTATTTGTAATAAAACATCTTATCCAGTTGCGCGCGCTCGTGTGTGTGTGTGTCTGTGTGTCATTCTGTGGGCAGCATAACTCAAAAACGAAAAGAGGTTAAAAACCAAAGTTGGTATTTAAGTTTAATGCATTTCAAGGATGCGACACGAAGCTTTTGAAGAAAATAGCCCCACCCTAAACTACCCTTTACATGGAAAATTTTTGGAAAATTTTGATTTTCTTGAAAATGGCTCTAACGATATTTGTATGACAAATGAAATGTGTATTTTGAATTTCTGGCTATAGCCTATGTAGTCCTGTTTACTCTGGATGCCTTTTGAATAACTCGTAAACCGTAAGAGACGCAGAAAATCTTACGCCACAAAAATCGTAAATCTCGCTGAAACACACAATATGTCCTCTTTTTTTTTTTTTTTTTTTGTACCATTTCGGAGATATTCCTTATTATTTCTGTCAGTTTCGAAAAACTAAATTTTCGTGAAATACAACATCGTTGTTTATTTTTTATGTGTTAAGTGTGCAAAGAGAACGTTATCTCAACTAACACGAAGAAGATATAGGAATAAGAGTTTGTAAGAATGGTTAGTACAAGAATAGAGGAAGTCATGTGAGTGTAACATGTCAGCTTTTTATTATTATTATTATTATTATTATTATTATTATTATTATTATTATTATTATTATTATTATTATTATTATTATTATTATTATTATTATTATTATTATTATTATTATTATTATTATTATTATTATTATTATTATTATTATTATTAATTATTATTATTATTATTATTATTATTATTATTATTATTGTTGTTGTTGTTATTATTATTATTATTATTATTATTATTATTATTATTATTATTATTATTATTATTATTATTATTATTATTATTATTATTATTATTATTATTATTACTACTACTATTATTATTGTTGTTGTTGTTGTTACGTAGGTTTTCTCGTAAGAGGTAACCAGAAGAGAAATGGCGGTATGATGTGGTGAAATGAAACAAGGTGTACTAAGGTCATGTTCGAAAACACGGTGCCACAGATTTAACACTGTTAATGTCTTGCTCAAACGGTAGTGGGTCGTGTTCACAAGTGATTTATTGAAATGTTAGGGGCCTGTAATGAACCTTTACAACACGGCATTTCACCATTATCTGTTGGCCGTATCATCCGCTGGACCATAAAGCATAACACCGGAGTAGTATCAACTTGCTCTCGACCTGCTTTCTTCAACAGCTCTATGCATGTAACCTTTACAATCGCGGAAATGTTATCTGCAGCGAGGGTGGAATGAATATATGTGGACCAACTTCTCACCAGCTATAGTTTATGATTTATGTATGACATGTTGAAAATGTTACATTAATACAACCTACTGAACCCTGCGGAGATTTGCACCCAGTCACTTCGGTATTATTATTTAATAATTCAAAATAACCCTTAACACTTAATTTAAGTTTTGAGAAAGAAGAAGAAAACAACTTACAAAAATGCATTAGTTTGACTAATGAAACCACGTTACAGGGATTTTCAGGTTTTCTTACAGGCGTATTGGAGAAGATATATTGCGGCGGTGGTGACGTAGTTGCCGTCTTGTTGTAATATTAATTACGTCATTCAGGGTGACTTCACACGATTTATACCGCCATAATAAGTCATTTAAATCCTAGGATTGCATAAACAATACTGTTATGTATTTCATTGCACGGAATACAAATACGAAATAATTTATTTTCGTGAGAAGTCCTCTAATGGAAAAATAAGTGAAGATCTGATGTGCTACACTCACATAACTAACAAACTTTTCTTACGAAGGCTTATTGTCCTATTAATGTAGTTCATGTTATACGCACAAATTTCTAAAAATGCTGTATTACATATTTCCTTGCAGGTAGAATGGAAACAGGGCAAAACAGTAGGCTTAAGCGAAGTCCAATATTTTAAGAGCTTGTCGCTATGTACTGACTTTGAATTCCGTTCTATTTGCATGACCAGAAAGAAAAACGACGTGATGTACTACGCTTGCAAGACTTTCTCTGCTCACTCTAATCCAAACTATTCTCACAAATGCTTGTTCGTCTATCTGCTTCATCTTAATCGAGATAGAAATGTTTTTATTAAATAGACATTTTTCTTGTAACTTGAATATGAATGCAGTAAGGTTTAAGCGATTATGAAATATGTTGAGAACTGGTTGCTTTGTGATGGCCAGGGTTTAAAAAAGAATCCTATTTTAGAGAACTATAAGTATTTGAAAAGTCAAAACAGTAACAATGATTGTCTCGGAAATGCTTAGCTTTACAACAAATGTTATTTGATGTAAATTGTTAGAGCCATTTTAAAAAAATAAAATTTTATTAAAACTTTTCCATGTAAAAGGTAGTTTAGAGTGAGGATTTTTTTTCATAATCTTCGTGCCGTCTCAATAAAATACATTTCGTTTCTGAGTTACACTCTTCACAGACACATAGACATTTCTATAACTGCACTTATTTGGGCAGGTCTCAAAACATATATTTTCGGTGAAATTTCCACATCAAGTGTAATATGAGATTCCCATCACTCGGGTCGGTCTGGGTGGCTCAGTTGGTTAGACGCTGGCTTACTGATCCCAAGGTCGCGGGTTCAAATCCGGCCCAGACAGCTCCACGTCAGTAGATTTACTGGCATGTAAAAGAACTGCGGGACGAAATTCCGGCACACCGGTGACGCTAAAATGATCCTGGCAATTTACAGCGTAGTTAAACAACAAAAGAATTAATCTTATCTTTCGGCACAGCTATAGGTTTAAAAAAAAAATTAAACAGGAAATCTTGCTATTTAATATGCGGAGTTTGTTTGCAAATATAGAGCTTTACAATATCAAACGCCAGTTTGATCAGAAGCATAAAGCAAATTTTCTTGGTCTTATAAGTATCCATTTACAATTTGAAAAGTTACTTTCTGAATAGTCGTATTTGTAAAAATAAAAGAGCTGATATGATTTCACCTTTTAGAGGCTTAGTTTCTTATAATTTTATTTAATATATAAGCTATTATATTTCATGCTTCAAAGTTTGAACACAATATTGAGTTAAAAACCAAACGATTTTGAGGACAAATGGCAATGAACTTTCCAGCTTTATTGGGAAAGAGAAACGATTTAGTATGTTAATCATAAGGCGGCATAAGAATATTATGTGCATAAAATAGAGGCAGGTTAAAAACTTGAAAACCATGTAATTTGCCTAACCACAGGTGCACGAAAGTCACACTGTGCTTATAGTGTCAAAACAAACTTCGTCACTCGACAGATAACCTCAACCAAAAATTAAAAATAAAGTTGGAATTAAACTCCCTTAAAAAGTAAAATAAAATGAAATTATATTTAAACTACAATAAGTACAATATAATACAAACAATAACATTAAAATCATAAATAAAAACATATTTATTCGATATAAATTTTATAATATGTTTTTATGTATGATTTTAATATTGTTATTTGTAGAGAATGTGGGACGAGTAAGGCAAGTTCAATAGCTATCTCTCCTATCGTGCCCATGCCTGATCTAATTGTTTCAACACATACTACGAGTGGTATAAGAGTTCCTGGGGTTCCTTGAGCAACTAAGTAAGAAAATATATGTTTGGTATGTCATGCGGGAAGTTTCAAAGACTGTATTACTAGAGAGACTGTGGTAGCAATATCAGAAAGCCTCTTATAATTTATTTATAGTTGCCAGAAACGAGTTAGTATTTATATTTTAAAAATCTACGCACGATATTAAAGTGAAATTGCCCTTATATAGAGTGATGATGTCCAGGAAACATTGTCGGCCGGTGATAGATAATCTTATGGACTGGTTTATAACGACGTTCCCTTGAAGAAAGTAAAGGAATAGCAGGCGCGTGAAGTGATGTTAATAGATAAGTGGCTGTCAATATCGATATCTCGATCGAGAGCGACGTGGGGGTTATCAAGTTAAGTGCTCTTTTGTATTTCTTATGTAGCTGCCATCTTGAACAAGATCTCGATAGAATCTCTCCATTAGCTTGTCTGGCTGCATATCCACAGGAGTAGGTGCTGCTCAAAGTGACACACGGAAATACGATACCTACTTTATGCAAAACAACGCCTTTTGTGCAAAATTTAGAAGCTCTTTGTTGCCGACGGAGCTCGGTTCCCTGGTCTGAAACATCTCATGTACCATGCATGCACGAACACACATGAAATGTTCACGTGTTATGTTCCACCAAAAAGTTGGCAGCGAAAGTGCACGTTGTCATGTTCCCTAAATAAAAATGCTCTTGCACTTCTGAATAGCAAAGTTCGAAAATGATAAATCTGAGGCATATCAAACTTCGTATTTATTTTCAGTAACGTCCAAGAATGCGACAGAAAAATATTAAGCTCAATCAGTAAAGCACCTCCCTGATGTGCTAGGGGTCCTGGGTTTTTTTACCGGCTGCGGGACAAGAATTTTTCTCCACCTACGATTATTCCTTATTCATCCCGATAGGCGACATATTCCACAGGAGAGGCCGCCGGTACAGTGGAACAATTAAAAGAATCTGCTGTGTTGTGCTCACATGACTTTCTCTACTCTTGTACTAACCATTCTTACAAACTCTTATTCCTATATCTTCTTCGTGTTAGTTAAGATAAACATTTGAACAAATTATCTTATTGCTTATTTCGTTGTAGGTGCAAGGGGAATATGGGAATACAGTAGGCTTTGTGTGATAGTCAAATGTTTTAAAGCTTTGAGACTCCGTTCTCTTTGCACACTTAACATATAAATAAATGAACAACGATGATCCATTTCACGAAAGTTTTCCGATACTCACACACATGACAATCACACATGACAATATCTTTCACCTTACAAGAAAATGTATTTGGACATAAGTTGTGTATTTTAGCAAGATCTACATTTTTTGTACAGTATGATTTGGTCTATCTCTAACAGTTTACCAGTTATGCGAAAGTCGTCCAGAGTAAATACGACTACAGGGGCTATAGCCAGAAAATACAAAATACACATTTCATTTGTCATAAAAATATCTCAAACATTAGACATTTTAATCAAAATCGTTAGTCATTTTCAAGAAAATCAAAATTTTCGAAAAATTTTCCATGTAAAGGGTAGTTTAGGGTGGGAATATTTTCTTCAAAATCTTCGTGTCACATCCTTCAAAGACGTTAAGCTTAAGTAGCAACTTTAGTTTTTAAAATACTTTTCGTTTTTGAGTTATGCTGTCCTAGTCCATTGATTTAACTGTATACAATTTTTATAAAGGATAGAAATTTAAAATAAGGTGTATGCACAAATTCCTTTTCATTTAAAGAACTCAAAGAAAATATAAGACGAGAATTTTACCCAGATTTGTAATTTAACTCTTGAGTGTAAATGTAAATTTCCTGAGAGGCTACCAGACATATATGAATAGAGAGGGAGAGTTTCTCCTGTGATTGTTATTACTGTAATTACAACTATGAGACCTCCGTAGCGCAGCTGGCAGCGCGCTTGCCTGTGGCGCGGAGGACCCGGGTTCGATCCCCGGTACCAGCATGGGGATTTTATCCCCTCTGGGAGGTCTGGCACGGGGTGCACTCAGCCTCGTTAGGTCCCGGGGGGACCAATTGAGGAGCTACTTGATGGAGAAGTAGCGGCCCCAGGTCGAGAAGACCGCATAACTGGCCGGGAGGGCTCGGGGCGCTGACCACGTCCCACCCTCCAGTACTGCACCTCACCAATGACGCCTGTAGTGGGCAGAGGTGGGGGACGCAGCGGCTGGGCGGTAGGCCTTGGCCCTTCGTGGGCTGTCGCGCGGGGTTTACATTTTACAACTATGAGAGCGGAAATTCTTGTATAATAGGCACCTCTTTTGGCGGTAGATCCAGTCGAAGTGGTCGGCGCGCGAGCTGCCCCAGTGTGAGATAAAATCACTGCAGATACCCACTTCTTTAATATTTTAAATATTTATATCAAATCTCACTTGAAATGTTAATTCTTCAAGTAAATTTTCTAATAATTGTAACAAGTCATAACTCTTAGTATTTCTATATATTTTATTTTCAAAGTATTTACACTTTGAATAACTGTATGCACATTATAGCTATAATCATAGTTTTTTTATTACATATTGTAAAGTACTTGCTGCAGAATATATATTAAAGTCAAGTTTGTAGTTCCAAAGCAAGGTATGTGGCATCCATGTGAATTAATATACAGGGAGAATAATTTTAGCATGCTGATGTTCACTTAGGTGCAGTTATTTGAAGAATCCTCTGCTCTAATGAGTTTAAATTTATGGTGAACCGAGAAAAAAGTATTAAATTAGTTCTTGACAATAATATCTTAATAGTGAAAATTACTGTTTATATATAATTCTAAAAATTAGCTTAATTGCTGTAACACTTAACATTATAGTTTTTAAATTCTCCATCGCATAACCAAAACTGCTCCACTCATTTTAAAGTTTATATAATGCTTTTGTAGCTTAGAAAATTTGAGCTTCATAGATGCAATAGTTTTGGAGAAAACAATACCTACGTGTGGAAAATTGTAAGTTACGAGAAAATACAATAGGCGCAGCATTCAGTTAAATGCAATTTTGACAACTATAAAATGTACAACATCCATTATAACACATACCAATAGTAGCAGAAAAGAATGGAAATTTCAACAACGAAAAGAATGGAGATAGGTTTCTTTGACCTCACAAAACTACTATGTGCCCTTAAAACATTGGAATTCGGCTGTAGGAAATAGATAATTATGAAAGTTAGTGATGGCAGTTTATGCCCAAATATGCTAATTTATGTTGGCTGCGGACAAGGAAATGTTCAGAATGAGTCAGTTTGACATATTGCACGCCACTTCCGACAGGTTGCGGCCACTTTCATGCTCTCTCTCTCTATCTACAGTATTAATAAAGGCAGGCGAGTGGGAGACAGTTTTAGTAATTGTTTTAATTTATAAACTCGTTTCACATGGCATTTTCCTCAGGAACACCTGCATGTGAATGCCTGCAGGGAGATGAAGGAAAGAGCTAGCCTTTCGTTGGCTAGGGCAGGCACCCCATGCATATCCCATCCTCAACTTCCCATCGCTTCCTACAGCCACGTCAAGCAACTTCATCTTAAGTACGATATTCGTATTTTCGTAACTATGCTATGGCAGTGTATGTGAACATAACTTGAAATATTCAACCTAGACTCTTAGCCAGTCATACACCAATGTACAAAATACAACTTAAAATTGTCATTACTTTTTAAAAGTTGTAAACAAATCTCTCTTACATTTACATGCCATTCCTTTCTCAGTCTGCTTCAAGCTACTCTTAAAAAAGACCTTTGTTCTGCTCTCCTTTTTACTTTCTCTAGTATGTATGGGAAATAAGGGAAATAATGTATTCGACCCAAAATTTCGATGTCAAGACTTCACCGGAAATAGATGTTTTTAGCTTTCCTGAATAAAAAAAAAGCAGGTTTAGAAAACGTTCCGTGTATGTATGTTTGTGAACAGCACAACCAAAAACGAAAAGTTGGCTAAAACTCAAAGTTGGTAAAGGTTCTGAATAAATTTCCTTCACCCTAAACAATCCTTCAGAGGGACAATTTTTCGAACATTTTGATTTCCTCAAAATGGTTCTTAAGGATTTGAACTAAAATTTTAAAGATATTTATATGGCAAACTAAATGTATATTTTGAATTCTGTGATGTAGACCTGTTTACTCTTGATGACTTTTGTATAACTGGTAAATCGTAAGGGATTGACCAAATCTTACTGTCAAAGAATGTAGATCTTCTTAAAACACACAATTTATGTGAAAGACCTTTCGTGTGAAGTGAACTATTTCCAAGATAGTCCTTGTTATTTGTAAATGTTTTCCAATAGTTAATTGACCGTTCTCAAATGGGAGGTCGTTATACTTTTTTTTTTTTTTTTTTTTTTTTTTTTTTTTTAAATATGTTGGTCAGTAAAGAGAACGGAAATTCAGACATAATTTAGCAATCTCTCTTAAAGCTGTTCAGTTTCGCATAGTCTACTTTATTCCCCTTGTACGTACATTAAACTTAACAATAAATAATTTCTACAAAGTTTATCTTGTTTAACAGAAGTAGATGGAGTAATAAGTATTTGTACAAGGCTAGAGAAAGTAATGTGAGTGCAACGCATCTAATTGTTTCTTAATGTTCCATTTATATGCCACCTTTAACATAAAAGGTCATATCGGTGGCTTTTACTTTTGGACAAGTACAAAGCAATGATGTTCACTTGCTTTACAGTGCTCTTTTATCTTTTGGATATCTATTACACTGGATAATTACATTACACGTACATTCACATTCTGATCCATACTTACAGACTTTAGGGAGAATAGATAATGATCCTAGCCACAGAAAAATTCCCAGTCGGTCGAGGTACTGATTTTATGGAACACTATTTTATACTTCCATTCTCCATGAAGCGGGCACTATGCATGTGATACATTACGTTTTCTTTTTACAAATTCTCATTTAAGTATAAAATACTGGAGACCTTTTTATTTCTATATCCTCAAATATCCTCATTGCTACCTTTCAAAAGCCTTTACCAATATTTTGTCTTCTTCCCTATATTTCTGCTAACACATTATTCTCTAATTTTGAACATTCTTAATACTCGTACATACAGAACTCCTCAAACCTTTCTCTTGATATCCCAAGCATTTCTTCAGTAAGTTACTTTGTTTTAAATTCAATACTCTATGCCAATATTTAAAGCCTACATATGCCCTTCCTTGCTATACTGAGCAGTTGAATTTAGGCTAATACCGAGAGTTATCATCAGGTTTCTAATCGAATTACACAAGTTACGGTGCCGACCACTACTTTAAAGTTTAACTTGCTACATTGGTATATCAAACATAAATTATACTTTAATTGAAGTCGTTTTAGCCTCTTCTGTAAAATGGTATACATATATGGTACAGATAACATATCTACCGTATAATTTAAAATATGGAGCTGATAATATTTTATTTAAAATCTCCCCCTTGAATGCTTAAACAATGTTCAAGTATAACATTTTGTATATACGAATTTTATTCCTAACCTCATCATATATAGGTTACTTACATGTATTTTTGACACTTTAACTAATTCCAACTACGAGTGGTAAATTTATTGGTTATACTGAAAGAAGAATAGATGGTTAATGAATATAAATTAGTAAAGTAATTATTTTATTTATATTATAAAACCATAAGTATGGTTTGTAGATGGAATTGTGTCCATATTTTTATTGTTCATTGCATCACTATTGTTTATGCAATTACTTTTGTAGTAATAGTTGTACACATTTAACTCTGCCACAGGGTAATACCCATTTGCGGTGAAGAAATACATATGTATATACATAGACAAGTAAGCAGGTGTTTATTGCATGCGTTCATTGTTTCAGTGTATTTTAAAGCATGCATTTTAAGTGAAACCTCGATATAAAATTTTGAGTCGAATAAAACACTTCCTTTGCTTACTATAAATGGAAGAAAAAATAAACAATTTGCATTCTACACAGTTTAAAGTTAGATTAAGGTCCATAAAAAATTAAGGGTAGTTTATATAAAGGGCCTTCTCAAAGCGGCGCGCATGTGTGTATATGTGTGAATAGCATAACTCAAAAATAAAAAGTCTGATGAATACAAAGTTTGATATTTTAAACTGTTTTTTAAAAGGATAGGATACAAAGACTTTTACAAACATTTTTCCTACCCCAAGTGCCCTCCAAATGGAAAACAATGGTTATGCTTTATTGTTTCAAAAGTTGCTCAGTTGTTTAAACTATTCCGATAGAATTGTGATGTAAAATTACGAAAGGCACGAGTAGCCGAAGTCATGGACTCATAAAAGAATGATTCGCGGTTCAAATTACCCCAGGACCGTCCTTCCTTAATTTTCTTGATGTTCTTTGTCTTCATAACTGGAAAATACCAGGGAGATATCCTAAACTTGGATCCGGAACATGTTCCCAAATTTTCTTTCCCAAATATTTCAGTTCAGGTAGCATCAGTGACTCGTGTGGCACTGTGTATAACAATAGCGAATGTTGAACAGGACGTATATACAACAGAAAGAACAAGTGGAATGGCTCAGGTGGCAACGTCTGTGGCCACCATTCGGGAGGTTCGGGTTCAAGTCCTGTGGACCACCAATCTGACTGATGGTTTTTCATGGTTTCCTTAGTCGGCAAGGTAAATACACCGATCTACGAGTATCTCCTAACAGATCCGTCGCGATATGACTACGTGGTTAAAGCGACTTAAAATAAATATAAAGAGAAAAAAACTGATCATTTGCACTTACATGACTTTCTATATTCTTGTACTAATTATTCTTACAAACTCTTATTCCTCTATCTTCTTCATGTTAGTCCACATAAACGTTTGCAGAAATTATCTTATTGCTAATTTTCTTGTAGGTGCAAGGGGAATAAGGGAATACTCTCTGCACGGCCAAGAGATAAATAAGTAAATAACTACCTTCAATTTAAGAAAAGTTTAAGTATTCCAAAACTCACACGAGTAACTAGGAATATCTCCGAAATGGTTCACTCCACAAAAAATGCATTTGGACATAACTTGTGTGTATTAACCAGATCTCATTTTTTGTGTAGTAAGATTTGGTCTACCTCTTAGGGTTTACCAGTTATGCAAAAATCGTCAAAAGTAAACTAGATGGTCTATAGCCAGACATTTCAAAATACACATTTAATTTGCCGTAAACATATCTTAAACGTGACATTTTACACACACGCGCGCGCCCGCACACAGACACACACGGTCCTTTTTCTAAAACGGCTTTTTTTGATTCAGGGTGTCTCGAAACATACATTTCCGATGAAAACTCGACATTTACATTTTGGTTGGAATACAGTACTTCCCCTACTTTCTATACGTAATACAGAAAGTAAAAATATGTAGAAGTCATTAATATGTACAATTAGTGCAAATTAATTCTATGTTAGGTGCTCTCAGAAGTTAGTGAATCCACTTACCTTAATTATTACATAGTAATAAATGTTAGTTATCATTAGTAATACTACAACATATTAGTTCTAGCAAAATTATAAATGGAGTTACAACACTCAAGTTCAGTTGTGTTCGTTTTGTATTGGAAATAACGAATTGGCTGAGGTTGACATTTTGTACGGACGACTTTCTAAAATCTTGCGTCTTTAGAATTATTTTTCAAAATACATATAATATTACATTTTGACAGAGGTAACGCAATTCTTTGTGACAAAATGAAGGAACTTGAGATTTGATCTATGCGTGCATTTACTACTTCTTCACGATTTTGGACTTTTCAATCGTTCCAGCTGCAATTTGGTCGGCCCACCTTTTCTTCGGTCTTCCTTGTTTACCTGTGCCTTTGGGTTAATCATTTTTGGTTATTTTAAGAATTCTAATATTATTCATCTTTTGAGTATGTTTCTCCCATTTTCTATTGTTGGCAATAATATGATTTATTTCTTCAAATTGTACTTTTAATTCTTCCCTGGCATCTTTTTGTTCTTTTTATCATACCCAGCTATTACTCTTACAATATCCATGTTTGTGAACCATAGATCAGAGTTGGTATTGCCATAGATTTATATAATACAACCATCGAGTTTTTACGGGTTTTCTTTTTAACCTTTTCTTGTTAACGTGCCTGTTATGCCGGGTGAGTAAGATACCCCTTATTGTTTGGAAGGTAGGCCACCCATCAAACGGCGTGCGCACCTTAATCCAGGTTTCCGCTATCTAAAACGTATTGTTTGACGTTCTTAGAGAGATGATTGCGCAAAATTTAGAGAAACAGCGATTTAAGAGATAGAATACACTCCTCGCTCAACTACACCTCAAAAACATACCATCCGGATTTCTGGCCGATTTTACAAACTTTAATTAGAGTATACATAGCAACGTAATTCAGTAAACGCTGCAGATAAATTCGACCTATTATATAAATACACTAACAACTCTAACTAAAAGGAAAATGGCGGATTCTTTTATTTAGAGCCGCGTTTGGTTGCAAGAAATTAGAGACACGCCTCATCCACCATAGACCCGTACATTCAAAAACGCACATATTATTAAATAAATAACGATTTATTTAAATTGTGGCGTAAACGTCTCTGTATCTCAAATAACACGTATGATAGCTTTTACCATATAAGTAATAATATTAAAACGCTCAGCAAAAGATTAAAGCGTCTTAGAAGGCTAAACTACGCACCAAAAGTCGCGAAGTGGCAATGGCATAGCACTTGGAATATGTGCTCTACGGTCGAAGTTGGAATGTGCTTTCAGTTAAGGTGAGTAGAATTTAATTGTGTCCTGTACGCTATTATCAGGGATACGGGTTCGCCTCTCGGTTGTACAGTTTTTATTTTTTCTGCTCATCATAACTTGGAAACCAAATTCACAATAATCTCATTTTAAAGCCCCTGAGTGTTTAGGAAATTATAATTTAAATCGTTTTTGGTTGTCTGCATTTTGTAATAGGATAGGTATGACTTCTGCCCCATTGGACTGGCGTGATACAGTGTGTTATTATGAGTGCCGAATCAGTCCATTCCCAATGCTTATACTGTCGCACGATATTTTGTGCCATTCCTTCACGAGAAACAAGAGTCAATGCACAATCAGCTTAGCATTTACACCTGGAGAGATATCCTTATATACAACAATGCCATAAAATGGAAATAAAACAATTACGAATTAAAATAATACCTCTCAACACTATTGCTGAACCAAATGTTATTTGTGAATATTACACGATAAAAAATTAGTATATGCAGGGGAACTTCAGAAGTAAACATTCTGTTTAACATACAAATGTTAAATACTTGGTTAGAACTTAGCATAAGCGCTGACATTTTCATGTTGAAAAATGACATGTTGATTGCATAAAAATGGAAAATAAGGGGCAGCTGGTTCACCTGGTATAGTTAAATTTATTTATTTTCTCTAAGACATCAGCTTCTAGGTGGTTTGAGACATTACTTCCTAAATAAATACTTTAGTGTAATACTTTGTCAATTATTGTACTTTCTAGCACTATTTTTTATCTAACAGGATTTATTTCCTGTAAAAGCCATAGTTTTGGATTTATTTGCTGATATTTTAATTCCCTATTCAATAGCAGTCTTATAGCATCTTCGTTTGTGGCCACCAATATTGATCATTTGCGTATAACAGTTTTCAGTTTTGCTCCTGGTACATTGATGTTAACTCCATTAACCCTACTGACCACCACTGGGAACAAAATATCTGAACAGTTTTTAAAACAAATTTATTTTAAAATTGAGTAACATATCTTATCATAGAAACAGTAATTGACAATAACTATTAACTGCATGCTTTTAATAAAACAAAATTGAAAGACAATTAAAAAAACTGCTTAAGATGGGCACAAAGACATTTTCCTGCCACCGGTAATGCTAGGGTTAACTTTATTTGACCAAATGCTTATTATATCGTCAATGTGCGAATTAAAAAGTGCAATTGATAAAGGACACACCACCGCGTACATTTAGAATTTGTTAAATTTAATATTTGGCATTGAGAGTTAGCGGTGATTCATTCTCGTGTTATACATAGGTAAGTAGGGCAAGTTTTGTGAGAGCAGTGCGCGTGCGATGGTTCACGTGAGTGTTGTTTGTCACAAATGTGCAACCAGCAGCAGATCTGCACAACTTACATAATGCAAGTGAAATACTCCAATAAGAGTATCCAGTCCTGATTACTTTCTAAATAGCTGCCGAATAGAGGAGGAAGTGTGTAAGATATCGCCACTCTTATTGCGAAATACGTACACGGGTTGCTGGCTTGTAACGTTAGTTAGTTACTCATGTCGAAACTGTGGTGGCATGTTTTCGGGGTGATATCGGCAACTCATTTTATATATACAGCTTTCAGCAATGCACACTACCTATATACCATGTTACAGGGCTCACATTATCGAAATGTAACCATTTATTAACAACTTTATTAAGACTAGAACTTATCACTTTTAATTGTACAGTCCCTCAACTTATTTGGCCATACAGGTGCCTTCGACTTCAGAAACAGCTGAAGGTGCTTTAATCCACCTCCATTTTTACGTCGTTTTAACTACGTCGTCATATCGCGGCGGAGATACCGTTTAGAACGGTGTCTTCAAGGTATCACCCCTATACCATACCATCCTGCTTCATCACTAGTCCACAGAGAGATCAATGCATGGCAACTACATCTTCACCTCTGTGACGGCAGATGGCATTAGGGTGCTATACAGTCGATCTGCTTACATGATCTGTGAATAGATGGCACAGCATTCACTATTATCATACATTTTTACTTTCTCTATTGGTAAGTAGAGGAAGTATTGCATTCCACCCAAAATTTCGATGTCGAGATTTCATCGGAAATATATGCTTTAAGACCCCCTGAATCCAAAAAAAGTACTATTAGCCTTTAAGCCAAAACATGTCATACTTAACGTTTATAGGAGATTCACTTCATTAATTAATAACAATGGACTCTGTAGAATTTAACTTATATTCAGTAATAAAATCAAATAAAAGTAACAAATTACATGAGTTTATAGATTTTAGTTGTAAAACGCTTAAGCTTAAAAACAAAGCCAAAAAAATCTTATGTGTTGCACTCATGTGACTTTCTCTACTCTTGTACTAACCATTCTAACAAACTCTTATTCCTATATCTCCATGTTAGTTAAGATAAACATTCGTACAAATTATCTTACTGCTTATGTCCTTGTAGGTGCAAGGGAGATATTAGAATACAGAAGGCTTTCTGCGACAGTCAAATCTTTATGACCTTTGAGATTCCGTTCTCTTTGCACGATTAACATATAAAAAAATAAATAAAGTTAATAAAAAAAGTTTTCCGAAACTCACACACATAACAAGGTATATCTCCGAAATGGTTCACCCTACAAGAAAATTTATTGAGACATAAATTGTGTATTTTAGCAAGATCTACATTTTTTGTATAGTATAATTTGGTCTATCTCTAACGGTTTACCAGTTATGCAAAAGTCGTCCAGAGTAAATACGACTACAGGGGCTATAGCCAGAAAATTCAAGATATACATTTCATTTGTCATAAAAATATCTCAAACATATGACATTTTAATCAAAGTCGTTAGAGCAATTCAAGAAAACCAAAATTTTTTAAATATCTTCCATGTAAAGGGTAGTGTAGGGTGGGGATATTTTCTTCAAAATTGTCGTGTCGCATCCTTGAAAGACATTAAACTTAAATACCAAGTTTGGCTTTTAACCGACTTTTCGTTTTTGAGTTATGCTGTCCACAGACTGACAGACACACATACACACAGACACACACACGGACCTTTTTCTAAAAATGCTTTTTTTGGATTCAGGGGGCCTCAAAGCATATATTTCCGGTGAAATCTTGACATCGAATTTTTGGGTGGAATACAATACTTCTACTTACCAGTAGAGAAAGTAAACAGAAGATACGGCACACACAAAATTTAATGGTGGCTGATAGCTGACCTCTACTAGTCTCTTTCCTGTTATAGAAATACATTTTGTGGGTGCTTACAACATGATTTCACAGCTTTTTCAACTGTACAACACCTCAAGCACGCCGTCTGCCATTAAATTTTGTGTGTGCTATAGTTTCTTTCAAGTTTCTTCACTAAAAGCACCGGTTTGCGGCTATAAAACTACAAGAATAGAGGGCATTTTACTTCGTATGTAACGTCACATAGAGAAAATGCTACATTTTCTTAACTGTATGTGACTTGGGAAGTGTTGTGTGAGTTTTTTCATATGCGCTTTCTGGAAAGAGTGGCTTCGGTTTTACAAATGTGTCTCAGAAAAGTGAGCGAGGGTAATGTCCGGAAAGCGCGGTTCATTGCTAATGAAAATTACTTATTTTAAAATATAAGAATACTGAATTTTACAAAATATAATGTTAATAGATAATATATTATGAAATACGAAACTTTTTTCCAGTGTGTTGAATTTTACATAGAACCTCGAAAACATAGAGGTACTCGTGCCCAAGGTAATAGCCAGCAATATTCGAATATTTCATATATTGCCTTCCTGTATTTTTAATACTAAACTAGAATAAAAAAAACGTAATTTAGCTACCTTCAATAGTTTCTGAGATTACGGGTAATTTATGGTCATTATTAAGTTTACAAGTTAAACAAATGTCATCCAGAATAAGCAGGACCTCCAAGGTTATTTCAAGAAAACTCAATAAACATTTAATTTGTCATAAAATGCCTTAAATATATAGTATTTTAATCAAAATCCTTAGAAGAAAACATCTTCGAAACAAGAATTCTTATCAGAAGTAGTTTGAGGTGGGAAGATTTTCTTGCAAATCTTGAATTTTCTGGGAATAACCTCCGAAAGTTCTTTTGTTTTGAAATACTTTTGTGTAATTAGTAAACTACAAGAAACAGGCAAATCTTATTTCACAAAAATATAGATCTTATTCGAAAGCATAATTTATGTTAAATATAATTCTAAGCCTTTATTCATTTCAAAATATTGTTATTTATTTCAACTATTCTACCCTTTCCTCAACCGCAAATCGCTGTTATTTGCTATTTCCTTTTCGTATTCATGTAAAGAGAATAGAATTTCAAAGTCATCACACAATGGCTGGATTTGAAAAGATTTGATTATCACTTTAGTTTATTGAATTCCTCTTATATCTACAGCGAAATGAGTAAATAAGTAGCGACGCTTTGTCTGTATTAACAAGAAGGAAATATAATTAAATGTTTTTGTAAGAACATTTTATAGAAGAGTGATTAGAAAAGGACCTATGCATGTTAGGCATTTTAAAAGTTTACTCTTTGAACTTAATTAAAGAATAATTGTCTGAAAATTCGTTTTCCAAATATCCTCATTTCATGTATCATGCTGTAAGAATGGGTGCTCACCAATATATTTTTAAAAAATCTGATGTAATGTATTCACACAATCATCAGTACTGTCATTAAACTCACGCATGTTCATGTAAAAGTGATTCATCGCTCCTTACTGCCTTATCGACAATACATGTTGATTTGTTTCAAGTTAAGCAAGAAGGTTTCAACATGCTGAAACAGCACTCGAATGTTTGTTCATGGCAACAAGCTCTTACAATGAGAAGTAAAGAATGAAGGAGAGAAGGCAAGAATCGTAAATTTTCAAGCATGTTCGGAAGGTGACGATGGTTGGAATGCAATGCCTTCTGTACGTGTTAAAGAAATTAAAAAAGATTTGCAATGTTGTAACTGCTTTTACCTTTCCTTCTATTAAGGCTAATTTACTTCTATACATGGAAAGTTGGACAGAGCTTGAAAAATAATGCCACTGCAAGTCGTTTTTCAGGCATGACATCTTTAAGTATTCCATATTACCTTGAATGTTTACCAGGACACTTTGAATCACATGGAGGGGTTAATGGAGGTACCAATATCTCATCGTGGCACCACAAGTGAAAAGAGCATCAGCACAGATGGTCGAACATGTAAGAGTTGAGTCCCCTGAATTTTTCCAACTCACTGCCTACATATTGCGAACGCAAAAGAACAATTGTTGAGGCATTGACATAGGAAAGGTAGTACGCCAAAAAATTAATAATAATAATAATAATAATAATAATAATAATAATAATAATAATAATAATAATAATAATAATAATAATAATAATAATAATAATAATAATAATAATAATAATAATAATAATAATAATAATAATAATAATAATAATAATAATAATAATAATAATAATAATAATAATAATAATAATAATAATAATAATAATAATAATAATAATAATAATAATAATTCATATAAATAAAGCTTAATGCCTAAATGTTTTCCTAAGTGCAAAACTCGAAAACGGCTGGACCAATTTGGCTAATTTTCACTTTCTCTACTGGTAAAAAGAAGGAAATATTGTATTCCACCCAAAAATTCGATGTCGAGATTTCACCGAAAATATACGTTTTGAGCCCCCTGAATAAAAAAATTCATTCTTAGAAAACGAATGTGTTTGTGTGTCTGTGTGTCTCGGTTTGTGGACAGCATAACTCAAAAACGAAAAGTCGGTTAAAAACCAAATTTGGTATTTAATTACAATGTCTCTCAAGGATGCAACACGAAGATTTTGAAGAAAATAGCAAATGAAAAAATAGCATTTTCTGGCTATAGTCCACGTAGTCCTGTTTATTCTTGATGACCTTTGCATAACTGGTAAATCGTAGGAGATGAACCAAATCTCACTATACAAAAAAATCTAGATCTCGTTAAAACACACAATTTATGTCAATTGGTTCTTTTGTGCAGTGAACAATTTCGGAAATCTTTCTTGAATCAAGGATCTACTGATTCTGCGCGGCTACTCTAACCACTAAACTACCATGACCGACTTGCCAGTATGCAATTAAATTTCCCAACCGATTCGTACTTTTTTCCCGGTAGACTATAAGGGAATCTCACATCAGAGATTAACACCCCAAGGGCGACTTACAATTGTGAGTACTTTATGTCCCGGGTTTAAGCAATCCTTAGATGATAATTGTTATTTTTATGCCAAAAACTATACTACTGGTGGGTGTTTTTAAACACACAAGCCCTTTGTGGGCAATGTTTATGAGGTGAAATCAGGAATGAAAAATTTAATGCCATAGCCTCCTCTTAAAATTGCCCACATACTGCTTGTGTGTTTAAAAACACCAATAGTAAGTTTGTTGGCATAAAAAATAGCAATCTGCTGGGTGTTTGGGAAATTACAGTTTCTAAAATAATGCAACTGTTGTGATATTTTAGTTTTTGATGTGTATGGAATATCTTTTGAACAGCAAGGTATTTTCAAATTGTGAATAAATGGAATACTTAATTTCCTCAAAACTGTAAAACAGATTGTGCTAGAACTTTGTGTAAGTGTGCGAAATATTGATTTCATAGCTATAAGAAAATAGAAGAAATGGTTATATGAGATACAACTTTTCTCTAGTGAAAGATGACCCAGTTATAGCTTTAATGCAGTTCGACTAAATCATAAACAAAGGTCTAATCTTGCGGTTATTTACTAATACTTTGAAAAACAATATCAAAGCCACATTCTCGCAGCAAGACCCAATATTATGCTGGTCCATTACAAGTTATAGCGCAACATTCCTATGATTGCACGTTATTTAGACTTCCCGTTGTTTCAGAAACAATCAGGGATAATCACCGACTTGCAGGGAGTGGCAACACTGCAGTGAATCACGTTAAGTGTGGGTTGCTTCTGCTCAGCAAAAAGTCGTCTCCCTCAGAAACAGTTTCTGCAACCGAACACCTGGGGTCCGTCTAATTATATTAGATGAAACTTGCAATTTACAATTACTAATAATTTTCCTTGCACAAGCAATTTTCTAACACGTCAGAGCACCAAATAAATCACCACCATTGCGAATGTATGTGTTGCAAAAGTATTCTCCTGGAGATTTCTAATCAACCAAATGACAAAAGATAAAAAAATCTTTGCAAAATTTATCCAAGTAGGTGCAACAATTGAAATATGCTTATGAACTTAACATTGCATTAGTGAGAACCTTACAAGCTAATTTTTAATTGATGACTAAGAGTTTGGATCAGAGTATTTTAAACGAACACACACGGAACATGCTAATTTTTAAAGTATTACTATTTACTCCGCAATCAATTATTTGTTCATAATGCACACGTCTTTTATTTAGCGAATTAGATGTTCTATATTTTATATTTTCATTTCAAGAGAACAATACAGGTATAGTAAATCATGCTAAAGTTTCCTAAAGACCTAAGGGTTCACTGCCCCCTCCCAAAAACCTTCAAATTATATCCCTACAAGTTACTATGTGAGATTGCTTCGCGGTAATGTGTGGGCTCCCATTCGGGATGTCGCGGGTTCAATTCCCGTGGCCAACCTTCCTGACCCATGGGGGTTTTCCGGGTTAGCTAGGCTAATGCTGCGAATGATAATTACCCCCCTGGAATTTCACGTCCTTCCATTTCACCTTCATTTAAATCCAGTGTTTTTAGTGCCGGAAGTGTTGGCGATGGGCGAGTTTGGTGCTTCCGTGTGGGGACTTAGCGAACTGTTCCAACACTCCCGTAGGGCGCTCTCATCGCATTGCTTTCTTCTCAGGGATCTGACATACAATAGCCTCAATGTGGAGTCCCCTCCGGTTGCACACTACCTCTGCCTCTATCTCTACCTATAAGACCTTTTGTACTTCATACAAATCGAGAATTTGTTCTATTACGCATTTTGTTATAGGTTCAAAAAGGATCCAGGAAGCTAAAGCGATACTCAGCCCTTTAAAAACCGGGTCACTGCGTGATTAACTCTGAAATGATACTCTTTCATTACATCACGAGGCACAGTAGAATTGTGTCAATTACTTACTCTTTCCCGTATTCAAATCACAGCTATGGCATTGAACTTTTAAGTGTTATTTTAGCTTCAACGGAATGCTGATTCAGCACTTCTAAAAGACTTCAAACACTGACTGCCCGGATGAAGGTATCCAAAATAAAAAATTAATGTCTCGGAAAATAATTTATATACAGGCGGCAAAGTGATATCATTTCGAAGAAAATCTCTGGAAGTTTTCTTCTGTTCTATGGTCCAATTTCGCACATGCGCATACCGCATGCTCTTGAATTAGATGATTCACGAATCCTTTCTAGCATTTTTGAAGCAGAGTTCACCCGCGCAACTTTATGATAAGGTTTTAGCGGATAAATCATTTAAAACTTGTATCTCTAGAGCCCTTTTGTGGACACTGTTGAGCAAACTAGAAGCAGGGACTGACTTTAGTGAACTTACACGCATGCGCATACTCTCACTTAAAATTTCGACAGATCAAAAGGAAGTTCAGTGTTTTGCCGCTGGCGGAGTTGCATTCTGTTATGTCTCTAGAACGACGATTGACCACTTATGAATTTGTGTATTTTTATAGTAACTCATCCAAGGAGTAGCGTCAATGGATGTGAGATACGTAATATATACCCTGCAATTTTCCTCAAACTAATTGCCATGTTTCTATTCATTATAACTTTGTGGCATATTAGTGCATTTATAGTCGTGAACAGGAAGTAATTCGTGATTTGTTTTGTTTCTTGTATGTATGCTCTTCAGCTGTAGACATTTGAGCATGATTTGGAGACTTGCTTACTTACTATTATAGCAAATTGTAGGTTATGATTTGCACGGATTCTGGGACGAAGGTATGCACATAGGCAGTTACATCCGAGAGGACCCGAAATGAATCAGAGCTAAAGCAGTAAACAAAACTTCGTTTCTGTACCGTTGTTGCAACAAACATAAAAATATAGTGTTGTGTGATTGATAAAATCAACGAAAGAAGCTTCCGAACATTAAAATTTCTTAAAAATAATACGTAATTAAAGCAGATCCTCCAAAGCCCGCAATCAATATTACGACGAACATTAAACAATGTATAAGGGCACTTCAACATCAAAGTTTATGAAAGTGAGTTCAGGTTGTGTAGAAATTCTTTAAACAAATGTTTTGTTGGTCTTCTATCAAAAGAAAAGAGTGAAATTCCAGAGGTTCTGAAGATTTGAATAACAGTTATAAGGCAGCCATAAAACCACAACTATTCGTAATTACTGTGTGAAAAACAACTAAAAATGTTCGAGGTAACTCCAAGAATAGAATTCTCATTGA
Source organism: Tenodera sinensis (assembly GCA_030765045.1). NCBI lineage: Eukaryota > Metazoa > Arthropoda > Insecta > Mantodea > Mantidae > Tenodera > Tenodera sinensis. Next base: position 39,843,442 of record CM060967.1, read on the forward strand.
ATAATTAGTATAAGTTCTCAATTAACAGCATAACAATGAAGTGCAGAAGAACAGAGCTTTACTTTCTCATTTTGTATGGGCTGTATATTTTTCAGGAAAACAGACACTTGCTTTTTATGGTCACAATGAGAATGAAGGATCTTTAAACAGAGGCAATCATATTGAATATTTAAATGACTTAGCAATATATGACGTCTATCTGAAAGAGTACTTGGAAAATTGATTTTTTCATGCAACTCCGGTGATATTCAGAATGACTTAATTTCAAGTGTGAGTCCCATCATGACACATGGAATTTCTGATGCCTTTTTTTTGTTTAACTGCTATTTGACAGTCATAGCATTGACACTAGAAATAAACATAAATTAAATATACCAAATTGTAGACTTGCTCTGTCGAAGGATACTTATTATTTTAAGGGTGTAGAATTTTATAATAAATTATATATTAAATATATATCATTGAGCATGAATGTTTTTTAAAATAAAACTTTATAATTCGCTAGTTAAAGGGTCATTTTATTCTATTAGTGATTTTAATGACTATGCTGTAATTGAATATTAATTTATATATGCATGCATGTTTTTTATTGTGAACAATGTCCTATTTTTGTATAATTATTATCCTGGTTATGATTTGAATGACTATACTATAATTGAGTATTAATTTATACATGTACTATATATTTTGTTGTTGACAATGTCCTATTCTTATACATTTATGATCTTGGACAAATTGATTGATTGATTGATTGATTGATTGATTGATTGATTGATTGATTGATGCGACTCCTGACATTAGTAGCGAAGAACAAACCTGTACCGTTCGTTAATATTTCTGGAAAAAAATGAGTAGATTGGTTTTCACGGTTATAGTTTTATAGTGAAAATTATACGCATATTTTTTTTTTTTTTTAAAAAGTAAAAGTTGCAAAATTTCTCCAGTCATTTTAAAGCTCATATGATATTTTAGTAGCTCAGAAAATTTGATCTTCCTAGATGCAATAGTTCGGAAAAAATGGTACCTACATAATATAAATTATATGCTACGGGAAGATGCAAAAACTAAAAATCTGACGCGTTGCACTAACATGAATTTTCTCTACTCTTGCATAAACTCTTACAGACACTTCCTCTATCTAGTTCATGTTAATTGAGATAAACATTTGTAGAAATTATCTTATTGCTGGTTTTCTTGTAGGTGCAATGGGGGTGCAGTAGCCTTTAACAGTTGGCCAAATGTTCTAAGAGTGGTCTCTATGTGACAACTTTGACATTCCGTTCTTTTTACATGAGGAAGAGATAAAAATAAAAGAATAACGACCTCCCATTCGAGAACGTCTATAAATACAGCAAAATTCTGACAAATAACAAGGAATATGTCTCAGATGATTCACAAAAAAGATTAACTTATATTGTATGTTTTAATAAGATTTATATTTTTTATACGTTTGCCATAAACATATCTTAAACATATGGCGTTTTAATCAAAATTTTTAGAACCATTTTTGAGAAAATCAAAATGTTCGAAAACTTTTCCGTAAACGGTAGTTCAGGGTAGAGGAATTTTGTTCAATATCTTCGGGACGTATCCTTGAAAGATATTAAATTAAATCCCAACTTTGGTTTTTAACCGACTTTTCGTTTTTGAGTTACACACAGACACACACATACACAGACACCCATGCCTGCAGGCGGACCTTTTTATAAAAAACATTTCTTTTGGGCGTTCAGGGGTCCTCAAAACATATATCTCCGACGTAATTTCGACATAGAAATTTTGGGTCAAGTTCAATAGTTCCCCTACTTGTGTACGTAGTGTAGAAAGTAAAAACAGAAAAGGGCGTTATAGATGTGGCATATAATAAAATGTCATTTTGACAACTAGGTAAGATATACAGCAACCCATACATTATGCATCAATAGATGCAGAAAATAATAGAGATTTCTATAGTCAAAGGAAAAAAAATGACTTTTTTGACCTTAACATGTGATCTTCCTATGTTTGACTATTCCATGAAAGTCACAAAAGTGCTAAACAGTAACCAAGTGCGAAATAAATGTCAGAGGGTCATTTCAATCCACAGAGGCACTAACTGCTGTGTTATGGTTTTAGGAGTAGCATCTTGAAGAGGCTGCAGATTTTGTCCACGGTTGCAGTTTGGCCTTATCATCACGCCATCATCGACGAGGGTTATTTAAATGTTGTAAGAGCGAAGCAGCAAACGGCGGGGAAGTGACAACTCCACTAGAGCACCGCGGGGGGTCTCACACAGCGAGGGGGGCACTGCAACTTGCTGTTCCAGCTTCCCATGCGAAAACTTCTATCTGATCCATACTAATTAACAGAGAGAAACTGCTCAACACGCTTTCTCACTATGTTCGGCCGTCCGGCTAGCTATACTGGGTGCGTCCTCTTGGCCAATTTTACCACGCACCTGTAAAAATCAACACAAAAGTAAACCAACACTGTTTCACTCATTTATCAAGCGAGCGGTTTGGGACAAAAATAAATATAGTAATACCAGGAGAGGGTTTCATATGACAATAATCTTGCGAGCGCGAAGCGCGAGGGAAGTTATCCCAAATATGAAAACTTCGAGTGGTATTTGTTTAGAGTATTCCACGAAATTATTAATAATTCATTAAGTGAAGGGTTCGGTTGCCATTCTGCGATACCATTTATATGGTAGCTAACAAGTTATTTTATTTTATTTTCTTCTTTTATAACATACATATTACATGAATCTCGTTATGTTCTTTCCTTTTAGAAAATATGTATGTATAACCAAACTGTTGTTAAAAATTAAGTTTTGCCGTCGTGGCTTCAAGGAAGCATAAAATAAAAAATATATTTAACATTAATGGTGATTTAGATGTTAACAACTTTCAATTTACAATAACATTCATACATTTTAATAAGATTTTTTTTTCACAGTTGACACTACAACTAATACAGTAGGTTATGAGAACAACAATAATGTTAGCGTTTAATGCAGGGAAATGAGGAATTAGACATATAATGAATATAAATGAACGAATTTGGGTTAGTTTGCTGTTCATTAAAAGCAATTAAAATGGCAACTGTTAAAGGAATTTTCTCCTCACGTTTCTTACTTTTCTATCACATTGAAACTGGTGATCTGAAAATGGATTGAAATTTCGCCCATTATACTTGAACTACTTCTGTTGAAGAATTTTGACGGTCACAATCCACATGGTTTTTACAGTGCATTCTTTATGGCCATCATGATTTATTGCTTCGTATTTATAGCCCAATTTCTCACGTGAGTTCGTAACCTCTTTCAGAGAAGAAACTGATTCCATAAACATGACCGTATCTTTTGACCACCTCTTCAGTTAAAAAATGAACATCTTCAATAAAATATTCGTCAAATCTTTTGACTGCCATTTTTTAATGACCCGCTAGTTGTTTTTACTCGCGCGGATACTTCAAATGAAAATGAATAAGTTGGTGGAACTCAAGGAGGAGATTATATATCCAAAGCTATAATACCACGACCAAGATCTGATAATCCGACATGAGTGCAACAGTCAACGCTATTTCATTCATACAGGCATTAATTTATCATATGCGATTTACTACCTGCTCATTCTTTCGTCTTGTACCATTTATCCCTAGATCATTCATTTTTTTAATCAGTGTCGCCAAGTGTATTCCCATAAATACAGATCTACATCTTCAAACTCGATGTCTATGCGTTTTTCTGGTTTTTAAAGAACTTTCAGCATTCTAGAAATGAAAAACTGGATCCAGGAGGCCATTTTATCTAAGCGTTTGAACGCTTCCAGTGTTTGTTTTTGTGAAATGAGTTGAAATCTACTGTTCGTCCATACTAAGTTTAAAAGTATTACAATTGTCTTATCTTTTCATGCTGTAACACATTCTCATATTTGTGTCCTGATGTGTAATTTTGTCTTCGACACGATGTAAAAGGAAGAGAAATAAATCTCCGTCAATTTATAGAAAAGTGCGATAGATTTCCTGGTCCTCTAACCTCAATTCATTTTGTAGCAGACCCAATATACCTCACTCTGTGACCTGTTGTCTTTTTGGTAACCTTGGCCGTGCCCACCAACGTCTTTTACTTCAAATACATATTTTCTTCCTACTGAGACTAGTGGAAATATATCCCAAACCTATACTTATTATAGCAATCACTAAATTAATATTTGCGTCCGCCATGTTTATTTCTGACGTTCGCTGCTTGAACTGTCATTTGTTTCGGACCAAAATGAATCATAGTGTGATACACAGTTTCTTTTGTGTACAATTCAATTGGATACAAAAAGTGTGGTCAAAAAAGTGGGACCGTGGGACATTGGCTTAACACAATGTCAATAACATCACATAGCGATCTGATCTTAAAATATTTAACTATTGTTTAAGCCTACTGCATTCTTATATTTCCGTTGCACGTTTAAGAAAGCATGTAATTATACTATTTTTGTATTAATATGGAGTAGGTAGACTAGACGAGAAAACATTTGCAATAGTATTTTGTACAAGAGTAGAAAAAGTAATATGAGTGTAACACAGGTGTTTTAGTTATATTGTCCACACTCATACACAGACAGAGGACCTTAAAATTTATATTTCCGGTAGAATACGCTACTTGGTCTAGTCCCTATAGATAGACGTGAAGGAAGTAAAGGGTTAACCCTACCTTTCTTTCTACTTCTAAAGTACAGAATGTGAAACACAAACCGCTCTTTGAGGAATGTACAACGGGGACATTATTTATGTTCGAGAGAAAGTATATGTTAAAAACAGTAGCTATCCATTTAATGTGATTCGCCGCATTTTTGAGAATATAAAAGATTGTGGCACATACGTTAATATTTAAAACTCCGAAAGTAGGTTCAGATTGACATTCACGATAAAGTGTCCCAAGTTTATGAATGCACTAGTAGTCAGGTGTAATAAATACCTACACAGCAAAGTTTTAGATTTCCTGGCACAACTCCAGTAGCTCCTGAAACGATGTGTGTAATTTGTACGTTTCCTTCATCAGTAAGATAAACTGCTTCTTTATTAACCGGTACTATTTTGAGTTGTTCTGCTGTTTTTTAACCACGGAAGTCCCAATAATATATCGCACTTCTTTGGTTTGTAACCATCAAAACAACTTTTACCGCTTGAAAAGTATTTTTAGCCAAAAAATCAGTTCTTAATCATGAAACATTTATTTTTGGGTATTGCCAATGAAACTGTGAATAATATCTTCTGTGATTTGAACTGGAAATGTACATTCTAGCATGTGAATGAACTATCACAAATATTAATAATACTAGCAACGCATAAATCGTGGCACAAGTGAAAGAAAATGAATAACGTTCTGCGATATACCTGTAAGAAAACCTGAAAGTGTCAGTAATGTAGTTTCAGTAGTCAAACTAATGCATTTTTCGTTTCTTCAACCACGAAAGTTTTCATATTCTTTCTCGTAAAGATCTTTTAATTTTTCTGGGATTAATAAACTCCACTGTTGACTTCGTTAAAAATGTCAACCGGAATACTATCTATATTTTCAATAGTTTTATTATTATCTTCCATTTTCGTCTATCAATGTTGAAACATATGAAGCAACATCTGCTTATGTTACTTAAAAAATATTTTGTTGTTTAACGACGCTGTCAATTGCCAGGATCACATCAGCGTCGCCGGTGTGCCGGTATTTTGTCCCACAGGAGTTCTTTTACATGCCAGTAAATCTACTGACCTGGAGCTGCCGTTTTTAAGCACTCTTAAAAACCATCGGCCTGGGCCGGGTTTGAACCCGCGACCTTGGGGTCAGTAAGCCAGCGTCTAACCAACTGAGCCACCCAGACCGACTGCTGCTGCTTATATTACGTCAAACATCTCTGATACACTATAATTTTGCATTTAGCAAATTTATTAGTCATTTTTGCGTACCCACTTTAAGGCTAGAAATATATTTTCCCATTTGCGTGAATTTCCACGCAGCTGAAAGCGAAACTATTGATTTTCGCATGTTCAGTCAAATAACAACTAGTTCGAGCTTATAAAAAGTAAAAATGGTGAACACGAGTGAAAGTAATTAAATTCATTTTCTTTCCTTATTTTTGAAAGTTTACTTGTTTTAAAGATTAAAGGATATAAAGGATGACTCAAAATATTACTGAAAAACTTAAGGAACAGAAAGAGTAGACAGAATAGAATAACTTTCAGCTAAGAATCCATGTTCCCAAACACGATCCTGAGTCAGTACCAATGATATCCTCTTAAGTCGTAATACATTTTATTATGCACGGGGTTCAGTGTAATAGGTTAAAAAATGTGTTCAAACATGGCGCACTCGCTCGAATACTCCAGGCATGCGCAAAAGTTCGTCAGATGCCACAACTATTCTAGCTACCAGTGTTTCAGGATCGTCCACTGGGGTCTGGTACATCACAACTTTGATATGCCCCCAAAAGGAATTCCACCACATTTTGATATTAACGTGCGGCGCTTCCTAGACAGCAAATGTCCTGAACGTTGGATTGGAAGAGGAGGACCACTTGCATTGCCACCCCGTTCCCCGGACTAAACGCCACTTGATTAGTAGTGACTCGGGATCGTGTTTGGGAACATGAGTTCCTAGTCAAAAGTTACTCTATTCTGTCTTCTTTTTCCGTTCGTTAAGTTTTTCAGTAATCTTTTGAAGCATCCTGTATTCGCTCTGTATCATTGCGTCAAGATAAACATTGCAATAAAGTAAATAATTTAACGTTGAAGGGGCAACTATCGACTTTCGCATGTACAATCGAATAACAAATTCATGATTAAAATGTCGGACACCAGTGACATCTAGCTTAAAATATTATAAACATTTTATAAATTTAGGGGCATGGTCTAGCATAAATACTCGTATGAAACTTGAGTATAATGACAAGTAAGATGCTCTCGTCGCATAATATGCTATTTTAATGTGTAGTTGTAATTATGTACTTACAGCTTGTATACAGAAAAACTACTGGTTGCTAATTTTATTAACCTAAGCTCTGCGTGCTTTGGAATGGCGTTTATCGTTTGTCAGTCTGCGGTGTTTATTATCCCTATGTTGACGGCATTTTATTTGTGCATTTATTTTAAAACAGCTGGAGGTGGAAAGTCCATCTGCCGGGATGTTGGCAAATGACTGGATTCTCGAACTGTCCACTTGTAAAAAATGTTGAAAGTTACTAATATCTCGATACATTATTAACAACTCCTTTAGCTTACTGATATCGTGTGAAATTCCATTCGTGTAATGTTTAACATGACCTATACATCCACGCGTAAGGGAGACATTTGTTAGAATCCAGAAGGTGTTTTATAACGCAAGATTTCCACGTTTCTTAACTATATTACTTTCGTCTATGAAGACTTTATCTGCCAATCACAAATTCATATATTTACATAAAGGTGATTCGTCTGTCCAAGTAATGTTATTCATTCAAAGTAGAATGTCGTGAGTAGGTGTTTTCCCAGCGGCTGCTATCAAAAGGATGGGGAGGGCTCACGTAAAATAAACGATTAGATGGTACATGCGAATGATGACGGGGTTGCATTAGACCACAATTGCATGTATTTTGGTTTTTAAAAAAGCAAAACAAATTAAAGAAACTAAAAGAATACTGAAATACATTTATACACACGTTTTTTATACCGTGAAGGGGGAAAAACCCGGTTATAGGCGTTGGCCCACATGCTATGGCCAATACTGTGAGGGTCCCTGCGCCCTGAAGGGGGAGGGTTACTCACTAAAAACCCCTCCACGTGTTAGTTCGTATATTGCAATTTTTTCGTGTGTCATCGTGCGTTTGTCGGGTCCCGCGTAGCAACCCCGTTAGTAATTGAATGCTGTTAAGCTGGCATGCTGTACATGCTAGCGCGTCTAAAGTTACTTTTTGGTAATGCTCATGAAACCTGGACAGGACCAAGCAAATTATATGCATTTGGTACAGGTCCTGCCAGTCGATAGCTTGTGGGTAGTGTTTAGTGACTATGTTATTGCTTGATGTAATGTATTTGCGCTAGAATTCTAGCTTTGTCAACCTATTGCTATTGAATTGTCGTATTATGACGACCCGACTAAGTGCCGGCAGGTCTTAGCGATGCAACAAAATGCACCTTGGGGCCTTAAAGCTATTGTGAAAAAGTCTAAGGAATTTATAGGAGAGGACCCTACTGTTGGAGGTAACAGCAGAACGAATTCTGGCAAATGTTTGCCCCTCCTCTTTCTTTATCACGTCCGATTGATTCCATTTAATTAGTAAAGCATTTCAATGATCACTCTTTGCAAAGAAATGAGGGATACATTAGGCTAAATAACTTGAATCAGCTGTGGTAGATCATTTTTTGGTCATTAATCATGAAATATTCCAGAAGTTAATTATTAAAAAAATTAAATGGACCCATATTTTTAATGGTATGGGAAAAGGTTCATTTTGAAAAATAAGGATCACATAACGAATTTTGAAATACCGTCGACTGATTCTGTTAATGACTTTGTTTTGCTTTCAAGGTTAGTAACACAAACATTTAACATATTTGGTTGTTACGACAAGAGCGGCACTGAGGATACAGTAAATATACTGTAAAACTGCGTAGTCTGTTTTTAATTTCAAGAACTTTCAATAGATATTAAGTACAGGCGAAGCTTATAGTCTCAAAGATAATTTTTAGAACAGTATATACATTTTATTGCTACTCATACTTCCACTTTGACCTGGTCTGATAGAAGTGGTGGTATATTTGGAAGCTCTGTGTAGTGCAGGAGGAAGGAGGCAGGAATGCAGGACTACATGAAATGTATTGCACTTTATACCACCTGCAGATCGCCACATAAGGCAAGTACTGGTAACAGAGTGCCAAGTCAAGTGTTAACTTCAAAATGACATACGTACTGTCCGCTGGTCGGTCGGTGCCAAAGATTCCTTCCTAAGAACTGCTCATGAACGCTTTGTAAAACACCTGTGGCCACTTACCTATGCTATCTTTTGTACTACTTTATTGATTTCTACGTACACATTGTCCCACTATTATTTGCCAACATTATTGTTTAAAAATTTGACGTGTTGCACTCACATGTCTTTCTCCACTTTTGTACAAACACTTATTCCTCTTATCTATTTCATGTTAATCGAGATGACAATTTGTAGAAATTATTTTGTTGCTAATTTTCTTTAAGTGAAGTTTTGTAAAATTCAAACAAATAACAAGGAATATCTGGGAAATGCTTAACTCCACAGAAACGTGTATATGGCACATGAATGTCGTGTGTTCTAAAGAAATCTACACTTTTGTAGTACAAATTTGTCCGTCTCTTATGGTTTACTAGTTATGCAAAAGTCATTCAAAATGAAGTGGATTTGTGAGGAGATTCTCATAAAGTTCAAGACACACGCTTTATTTGGCATGAACGCATGGGCATTTTTGAGATAACCAAAAATGTTCCATGTAAAGGGTACTCTGTGGTGGGGTATGTGCTTTAAAATCTTCAATTCGCATCCTAGAAAGATGCCGAACTTAAAAAACCAACTTTGGTGCTTAATCGACATTTCATTTTTTAAGGCAGGGGAGTCTTGTAAATCTTAGTATCCCACACCCTTGGAAGATGCTGAGTTTAAATACCAAGTTTGATATTTAATCGACTTTTCTTTTTATTTTCTCTGATACAACTAGTAAGTAAAAGAATTATTGTATTCCAGTCAAAAATTCTATGTCGGGATTTCATGGGAAATGTGTTAACGACGCTGTCAGTTGCCGGGACCATATCATTGCCGCCGGTGTACCAGAAATTGATCCTGCGGGAGTTCTTTTATATGCCAGTGCAACTATTGAATTGGGCTGTCACTTTTAAGCACAGTTAATACCTTAAGTCTTGTAACTCTTCTTAAAATTGAACTCACTTTATATACTTTTGACTAAGTGATAAGCCAAGAGAGCGTTCAAAAATAAATATATCTGGTAACACTGTATTTTTCCAGAAAGTTTGCACAAACACACAATTTTCTTTTACTGATGTTAACACAGCCTTCAGTCCTTTCTGAAATTGCAACTCACAACTGTTTTCTTCTTGAAACCTTGACTCACTCCTTTCTGCTTTTCTTTGCATTCTCTGTCTCTCAAACAGCTAAGTTTGATGATACAATCACTAGAAATTCATTAACTGCTTTCTTATTTTATTTTCGAAGCGGCCGTACATATGCAGCCGACACACATACTAAGAACCAATAAGTGACTGATGCGACGACTCGTGACTGTAACTAACTTCTACTGCTCACTCCTTTCGACGCCTTGCTTCCTTATAGAGCGATAATGACATAACACGAACCTTTCTCGAACTTAAACTTTTCTGGAATCTTTACAAATTCGCCGTCCGCCGGAAACTTCGCGAATAATCTCGAAAATCCCTTTTGATTTTGTCGCTGATCGTTGTCACGTGTTTGCTCACCTGAGTGGTGTTGCTTGACCTTGAACGCCTTTGATACACGCCGCGCCTGGTATGTGGAGTGAGGCAGCTTAACCTCAACCGTCCTTTGTTGTGCGCCATGGCCTGCGTTACAATATTTTAAATAACTTATATGAACTCTTGTTTTATTTTTAAGGTTATACTTAGATAAGTTTTAGGTCATAAAAGCTTTCATATTTCGCTACTACTTAGGTCATTAAAATCCGGGCCCTACATAACCTATAGGTCGTTTAGCAGCTGTCACTTGGCCTTCCAAGAGAGAGAGAGAAAGAGAGAGGTTTTGTTAGATTTACATAACTCTCAGGCCAGTTACAAATTTTTGAGTAAGCTTATAGAGAGAGTTAGGTGATAAATAACATACCACTTAGTCAAATGTAACATACAGAATACGCTAATGTTGGCATACGAACTTTTAATAGCATCTGTAGCCGAAAGTATTTAATCGCAGTGAAAATGCGGTGACCTTTTGACCCTAGCTGTTACCATGATAAACCAGAACATATAATTGAAGCGTGTTCCTGACCAGTGAGAGTCTATTATTACCTGAATGTAGATCACATCCCGAGTGGACCGACAACTAATCTATAATCAAGCCAATGTATGAAACTCGTGAGCGAATTAAGGAAGTGGAGATAGCATAATCCCCTAATACGAACCGTGAAATGCAATTGAGATCAAGACAAATTAAACCACATGGTAATACAGTGTATGTCGGCTGATCTCAGCACTAGATAACTCACTCTCCGTAATGCATGGCTTTCCTGCACACCAATCAATCGAAAGTAATTCACTCAACTTCTTTCATTTCGCCTTAAACATTCATAAAGAATATTCTATTTAGAGTATTGATATAGTACATTGCGAAATAAGAATAAGAGCCTTTTACTGGACCAAGGAAAAGCCTTTCCACTTTCCGAGGATTACTAAAACACTTAAAACACGTGCATTGCATACAATTTTGAGAAATAATTAGTAATTTAATATGGCGTATGAATGAAATGTGAAATACCAACCTTGAAACATAACATTCATCTTTCCGTGATATCTTGATAGTTGAACTTAACTAACATATATTAACTATAACATCTTTCGTATCTGAATTTAGATTTTTCAGTTTGATTATATTTTATATCGTATTAATTAAAATATTATTGAGCTTATAGGTGTGAAAATGCTAGGAACCTAGGCCTTAAAAGTTCTAATATAGGAAGGCAGGCTAAGTTGGTAGACGTGAATATGGGATAATTCATTTACGTGCAATATCAACATAAGCGCAAAGGTCTCCCAAAAACTATATTTTAACGTATATTAAGCACTGAAGGTTGTTAGCATATCAAACAAGGATTAATTTTAAAAATATAAATTACAATGTTTTTCAAAATCGTTCTCTTCAACATCAACAGAATTTTAGATTTGATGATGACGTTTTTAAGGCCACTCAACTACTTGGTCATCAGCGTCCTTATAAAATGGATCATGGCAAACGCCAGAGATAAATTTCCGTATAAAACAAAAATACTATCAAAAGCACAAATTGTGGATAAATAGGCCAGAATTAAGATATACTTATAAAAGGTCCAAAAACGTATGAAATCTCGATATTTAAAATTCGAAATCCTTGGATTTATGTCTAATATTGCTAAAAACCACAAAACTCTCTCGACCGCTATTTTATCCTCCGCCAGGACCTCTGCAAGACTGACAGGCACTTACAAAGAGTGTCGAAGGTGCGCCGGGGAAACGCACTAGGAAAGGTCTGGGCGACTCGCGCGTCATCTTGAGCGTGAGCAACCTCCATTTTAAAACGCTTTTATTATACCCCCGGTGATTTAACTTATCTCTGGGACCATAAAGCTATGTCTCTTCCCTCACGCCAGTTACGGGCATGGGGTAGAAAAATGTGTTGCGTAGAGAAAAGTCGGAAGTCTATTCATACTTACCTCTTCAGTCTAGCACTGATTGGACAGAAGTATCCGAATTTTCTATCACATTCCCCATAACAACAGACACAAAAAGGTAAGTATATGCGGCTCTTTTCAGCACATTTCCTTCTCTTTCTTTAGGCCAGAGGCAAGATAAATCACACAGGGTATAGCCTCACTTGTACCTACGTATATATCTATCAACGTAACGGAATCATTCGACATAATTTTCACCAACTTAGAGTCGCCTGATTCACTTTAGGATTTGCACACGTGTCAAGGGTCGATGACAACACAATAATATTATGACTTTATCCTAATTTCCTGTCCAGCACAGCATAAAGAAAACGACTAGAAAATATTGAAAGACGGAGATGTCCGAAAAAGTTTTAAATTGAACTTTTGGGAAAAAAATGCACTTAAATTACTTGACGTTCAGATGGGATTTTATGATCCATTTTTATTATTTTTTATTCTCTTTTATTGTAATGAAATTTTAAATAATTTATTAATGAGATGAATGTTTTGAAGTAAAGTATAAATTTGAGCTGTGACATTTTAATTAATTTTATATCAAGAAAATTACCTAAAATTGTATTCTTGAACAGCGGTATACCTACTTGAAATAATATAAGGTTCTACGTTGAATATCGATTACACAACAGACTCCTCTAAATAGACCATAAAGCTGCCAAATTCTTACAGCATCTGAGAGGAGCACGAGATTTCGTAAGAAGAATTGCGAATCGAAGTTCATCAGGGCTAGAAAATCCACAACAGCTGATAGTGTAGCTGAAACAGTGATGTTAATCTAACACTGTTCCAAAAATTGATTCGAACATTTTCAAAAAATAGTTTGGAAAGATATTTAATTAAACATTTGAAAGAGAGTTAAAAATTTGAAAGAAATTGGATTGAAAAACTGGAGGATAAAAAATTTAAAATATATTATAGTTTAAAAGACACGCTTCAAGAACAAACCGAATTAAAAAAGTAGAGCATGTGTGTGTGTTTTTTTTTTCTTTATTCCATAGTGATATAAAGCCCCCTGATTCATTATAATTAAAAATGTTTAATAAGTTTCAAACAAGAATTAAGTTATGTTAACAAAAAACGCATTTTATTGTAAAAACGCTTGGGGTGCCTGACATGAAAATATGCTATAAATAGTTCATTGGTAGCTATTTATAAAAATAAATTTATAATAAAAATATCGCAAAAAGTACCTATCTTAACAGATACGATGCAGAAAGAAAGAAAACGAGGGAGATACGAGTATATACGTCAGAGGTGCAACTTCAGCCGGTAAACTTTATAATCATTTCTGCGAACTAGTGGCAACATCAGGACCAGTATCGTGCAGACAAGAGTGGGGAGAAACATGTAAACAGAAAATTACATCTCTTAGAATTAGAGTAAGCTTATAGCGATCAGATCTTAAACTTTTGACTATCGCTATTTCCTCCTATCTGTGACGATATATGTGTTGTAACTATTTCTGCAAAGATTTATTTATCGATTGAAATGAACTGGGATAAACAATAAACTTTTATTAGAACAGTTTGCGTGCCCACTAATAAACAAAAGAGGGTAGATAAAGTCATGTCAATGTAGCACATCAGATTTTTTTTCTATAAACGCGGTAATGAGAAAGGCAAATGTACCAAAGCGGAAGACTCCCTGGACTATTGTTGTTACGTAAGCAGGGAGTTACCCCCTTAAATGGAAATGCGGATCTAATTAATTGTTGCATGCCATTAACTGGGTCACATTGCCAAGTAAATGTCCGCGGCACTTTCACCGCCATTATTGTGTCCGCGAATTCCTTCGCAAAATGATCATTTCGCTAATATGGCAAAAATGGCCGTCTACTTTCCAGGAAAGTTATATTTCTTCCAGCATTAACTTGGGCATTCGACACGACCATTTTCTGGCACGGTATATCACATTCCCAACTATCTGGTGCATTAGTGTTATACAGTGTTGTATCAGATAACATTGTTTAATATTATTTAATTTCAAAGAAAGTGTTATATGCGCCTACGATTAAAAAATCCTGATGTATTGCACTCACATGAGTTTCTATACTCACATATACAAACTATTTTTACAAAATGCTTATCCTTACATCTACTTCATGTTACTCGAGATAGAAATTTATAGAAGTGGTTTATTTCATTTATTACATGCTTTACGTCATATTCCTATAGGTACAATGGGAATAGCATAATATAGAGTATAGAGCTTAAGCAATAGTAAAATCTTTTAAAGAGTCTATCACCATGTAATGCCTTTGAAATTCCGTTCTTTTTCTATGCCGAACATTTCCTCTATCTATTATATGGCGGGAGAGTCAATAAACTAGGGACTGACTGCCCTAGTGATTTTCTATTCACGCTATCGGCGTTCGTTGCCGTCTGCCGCTACCATAGAAAAGCACAGATAGGTAAAACCATACATTTTTAAACTACTTTTAAAGGCTTTACTTATCAACTTTATTTTGGTTTAATTCTTCCAGCGTGTGTGGGTTTGTCTTCCACACTTCATGTTTTAATTTACAACACAGATACAGATGTGCCCTTTGTTCTCATCGAAATATTGAGAGTATGAGCTGTGGTACCTTCTTGTGGCCCACAAAAGAACCTCAAGCCTGATAAAGAGGCCTCTCAGCAAACTTAAGGGATGGTTTCATGACGAATGTAGAATGGACCGCAGAGAACCAAAAGCAGTTAAAGAACGTCCATAAATAAAAACTATTTCAATCTCTAGGATGAAGGTAAGAATGGAACAAAGATCACATTTTTTGGATTCAAGAAGGTTTCCACCTGCGGGAAATTTGAGAGACGGGGTATTTTGCCGAGAATTCACCTTTAATTTTCCTAGCCTATATGAGCAAGTCGGGACGGCGAGAGAAGCCAGTTTTTATAGTTAGCTTTTAAGTTGCATTATGTACAATCAGTGTTGGGTGCCTTTGGGTGTGTGTATCATCCGAGACAGTTTTAGACATTTAATCATCACGTTGAAATTGTTTGTTCTATGAAACAGTTTTTAGTGGGTGTATCGTCGAGGCCAGTTGTTTGTTAGAGAGAGTAGTAGAACTGTAAGCAGTAAAGTTTTGTAAAGGTTACGATAAGACAGAACAGCTATGAGTTGCAAGTGACAAAAATCGGAACTGGACTTGTCAATTTGTACAATATCAACTACCTACATGATGAACATAAGAAAAAATGAGGAGAGAAAAATAGAGACCATAAATATGAGATTCCTAAGGAATATAACAGGCTGCACTTTTTTAGACAAAAGGAGAAACGATTACATGACAAAGGAATTAGATATGTTTAAACTAACAGAGAAGATACATTAATATAGAACCAGGTGGAAAGAACATGTGGAAAGAATGGAAGAATCCGCATTCCAAAACTGGTAAAAGAAACATTGGGAGATCAAAGCAAATATGGACTCAACAAATGTTTAATATGTGAGACCGCTTTAGAGGTTTGAAGCTTTGATGATGACGCTGATGACGACGACGACGACGATGATGATGATGACGATGATGATGATAAAGATGCTAATCAAGTACATTAACTCTAGGGACTGATCCTGCCTGGCAATACAAAATATCATTAACGATATACTTAAAAATACTTGACAATCTCACAAATACTTGACAATCTCACAAATACTTGACAATCTCACAAACAAATGCAAGACGACTTTGAGAAGCCATTCTCACAGCAACGGAAGAGAGACTGTATAGAAAAATTATATATTCTATGTTAATATTTAAGTGTAGGGTTTCAAAATAAAAGGAGTAGCGTATAATACATTAATAAAATTTCAATTAACAATTAAAACAATAAATTTATAGACACCTAAAATGATGAATATACTTCTCATTTGCCTGTTATGTACTTATACTTCGATGATGACCTGGCACATTGCAAAATTTTGAGATCCTTGCTTGCAAATTTATAAAACTCTTCACAATGCATACTTTTGATAATTTACTGATACCTGTAGTTCAATTTGAAGTAAATCTTCAGCACATCTGTTCCTTGCGTCACTTCACTTGTTTTTCATTAGTGAGAAAATTCTTCCCACAAATGCATTAGATTCAGCAATGCTAAACAAAAACCCTACCACTTTACACATCTTATGCTCGTCATTGTTTTTAAGATTGACGAAAAAGTCAGATATTTTGTTTCCACTCCCTAGCTTCAATTTTTGCTTTTCTTTATGACCTGTTTTATTCTAGGTGCTGTTTCAGGCCAGACTGTGCACCGAGTGAAATACTAAAATTTGTTTTACATAGAACACAAAATGCCCGATGTATTAAGGGCCAGCTTAACCCATGCAAACTGTTATTCCCATGTCTTCCAATACATTTCAATTTCTTCTTTGGAGGAGACTTGGAAAGATCATTTTCATTTTCACTCAGTTTAACACAGTCCTGTCTTGATTAGCACATATATTTACCGACCTCTAACTGAGAAAAGTCACAAATAAAAGTGGCTAAACCGAATGTAGGCATTTTCTGGACATCCGCATGTCGAATCACATCGGTTTTACAGTACCACCAACTCAATTTCAAATGTTCAAAATAAGTAACTTGCTGCTAAACAGGCACTTTTATCTAATCAACTTTTTCATTTGATTATTGTTTTTCACTCAGGGAAATATAAAACGGAGATGCATATTTCCCCTCCAAAAAACGGAGGAATCCGGGGAAAACGGAGCATCTAGCAACCTGTTTAAGTGTGAAGCATTATAAAAGAAAATAATTCTCGTTACAATTAATTTAAGAACACGAATTGTTTATAAACTTCACGTCGATCCGATACTACGACCAGAGACCTAGGAAGGAATCTGATAGCTTTACCACTGCGCCTAGTTCGAGCAATAAGAGGACAACTTCAAAATCTGCTATGAGTTATGTCTCCCTGAGGAGTTGAATATGAATAAAGTGAATAATTTATTCATATTAAAATATTTCTATTGGCTACAAAGTGTAACATTAGAACGTGTTAAGTTACTCCGCTTAAGAATTATGTGCATTTCTTTAATCAGTGTTTCAAATGGGACATGGTATTTCAAATTAAAGTTCAAAATGCTTCAATGCTTAACACTTGTAGATTTATGCCAACACAGCAATGACATACAAATATTGTTCCTTTGTTTTCAGGGCAGTAGGACATAAGCCGAAGGAATTTTCGTAGACTCCACCTGTATCTACTTGCACGTGTTTCAAAATTCGTTCCAGCCCATTTGCAAAATATTTTATGCTGCGAAAAATTACGTAATGCCTTTGGCGATTTGGTGTATTCTTGTGACGTAACGGTGCTTGTAGAACGTGAAGAATTTGCTAATGAATTCATTCTTACTGCAAAATGAAATAGTTTCACAAGTAAATGAGAGATACAGATAACTGATTACATTTTTTCCATGGCCAAACCGGATGTGGAAGAGTCACAACTTTCTGTTAGCATCCCTCATAAGTTACTAAAAGTCTTGTGGCCCTACGGTCCTGCGAGTGAAGCCTTGGCCTACAGCGGCCGAGTGTAGCGTGGTCGCTGGGTCCCGCACCTCTGCATGCGGACTTTCTATAAAACTACTTTTTGATAATCAAGGCTTCATCCTAAAGAAGGCCATGGAGTCTGGAAAGGCCGAAAGCTCGTTGTTCATAAATGAGACACGGCTGATCACCCGTGAAGCCTTGATTAATAATCTTACATTACTTTTTAATAATTCAGCGAACCGCGACCCTCCCTTCCTGCTGTGCCATAAGCAGGTGCCAAAGAAAACAAAATTCTTAGAAAGTATAGCACTTTGTATATTGAAAAGAATAGAAAATGTTAAAGAATAAACACGCGTTAATATTTTGTTACAATCACTTCATTTTTCAGATGTTTGTGACTATGTCAGGATATTTAAACGATCTCTGAATATTAATTCAAGATGAACTTTGAAAGCGATTCTTTAAATTTGTAATGGTTTTAACACATCTTAAGCATGCCAGGAATTTTTATTATAATTAGCTATAGTTGCAAACTCGAGTGCATGTCGCTACACATAAATGATACCAGAAGGTGAGAAAAATACAAGTACATGCTGAATGTCGGTAAACAAGTTTCATTATGACGTGCTGTAAGCATAAAAACGCGTTTTAAAACACAAGAATCTGCGTTTTGAGCTCTAAAGTTGTCGCAGACCAAGGTAATTCTGTTTCTGCGCGAATAGGGCGATAAAAGCTTAAGATCTTCAGAGAGAACAGAACGAGCTAATTGCCGTAGCTGTAACATTCCAGGGATACCAACTTGTTTTGCAGCATTCCAAATGTTTAACACAAATACGCAGGAAAGAAAGTCGAGCGAACCTTACCGTTTGGGTGCTGCACATTTCCGGGTACAACTTCACCCCTTCACAAACAAAACGAAAGGAAGAACACGTAATAAAGGAATAAAAGAACCTGCCCGGTAGCTGCGTCGTCCAGATTTCATTATTAAAACAAGTGGTCCCTGACAGGCCAAGTAGCCTACCTCCACTCAGTGTTGCCAACCATGCTTCTGTACTGTTCCTCTCACCAGAATGCGACTGTAAGGGCTGTGTCATACATGAAAAACTCTAGCGTCATCTCAGAAACATTACAGACAGTGTTTCAAGATATCAACAAGACTTAGGCTCTGAAAAGCACTTATCTACACGTAAAAATTATGTCAGTGTTGTAATGTAAACATCACCTAAACCAGAAGCCCGTAAAATAGGAACTCTGTGATTAGGAATACTGTACCTCACACCAATAGGTGGTTTCAGAGCGAGGGGGAAGTAGATGGAGTGACCTTAGCATGCAATGCGATCTATAGCGCAATGAGTAGTTTACAATGTGTGAATTTATTTTAATTGCGTAGAAAATTGTTCATCACAAAAGCGAGACCTTTAATTTGATTTCACTGTTTTTGGTTAGGAAAAAACTATACACATACCTAATTAAGTAGGCTTTAATATTGATAGCAGACCCCAATTAGACCTTGGCACTATTATTGACCTATTATTATTATTATTATTATTATTATTATTATTATTATTATTATTATTATTATTATTATTATTATTATTATTATTATTATTATTATTATTATTATTATTATTATTATTATTATTATTATTATTATTATTATTATTATTATTATTTGCATTTGTATTACATTTACAAATCTGTGAATACCTAATAAGCAAAGAGGGAACCTGAGTTTTCCCCATGAGAATAAGGAAATATTGTTCTTCCCATTCTATCTTGTAGATATATGCCTATTTTCTTGGGGGGTCTTTACTGCCATTATACTCTTTGTTGAAGGAGTGCACAGTACGCACTTCATTGCATTGTTCAATCTCTTGACTGGTACGTGTTGAGGTTAGGGGTAATTCTCAGATTACGTCGACCTTCCTCCCCTGAACACGCAAGGGCTGTAATCGCAAGTGCCAGTTTGTGGATTACTGACCTAAACCATCATACTTTTTGCACTACACATTGTTCACTACTTGGGGTAAAATATATGTGAAAATCAAGTTTGTAGATAGAAAGCAAGGTATGTGACATCCATGTATATTAACACAGAGAAAAAATAATTTTGGTATACTGATGTTCACTTAGGTGCACTTATTTAAAAATTCCTCTTTTCTAATTAGTTTAAAATCATGATGAACGTAGAAAACAGTATCAGTAAAAATTGCGTTTCTTGCATAATTTTTAAAAATTTGCTCAATTTTCCTAATATAGGACTTTATAGTTTGCAACTAGCGCGTAAAATAGTGAAAAACTTGCGGTCATTTTTAAGTTCATATGATGCTTTAGCAGCTCAGAAAATTTGAGCTTCTAGATGCAATAGTTTTGGAGTAAATTGTACTGACATGTAGAAAATTATAAGTTATTGGAAGACCAACAAAAAAAAAAAAAAAAAAAAAAGTACGATTTTGATAACTATAAAATTTACAACCCATATATTATATGTTAATGGATATGTAAAAGAATGGAGATTTTAATAGTGAATAGAAATAAAAAATTTTTTTGGCCTCAGAAGCTATAATGTGGCCTTAAAAACACATGCTCTTGTGTTAGCAATTCTGGGATATAAGGTTGCGGGGACCGCACCCGACAACATTAGCGTCCCAGCGTAGTTTTTTAAGAAGCCTAAGCCTTGTGGATATGTTGAAACTCTAGCTGTAATGTTTCTCAGAAAACACTATGATTGTTAGTCACATGTTAATTAAGTTGGCTTTAATATTGATAGCAGACCCCAATTAAGACCTTGGCACTATTATTATTATTATTATTATTATTATTATTATTATTATTATTATTATTATTATTATTATTATTATTATTATTATTATTATTATTATTATTATTATTATTATTATTATTATTATTATTATTATTATTATTATTATTATTATTATTATTATTATTATTATTATTATTATTATTATTATTATTATTATTATTATTATTATTATTATTATTATTATTATTATTATTATTATTATTATTATTATTATTATTATTATTATTATTATTTGCATTTGTATTACATTTACAAATCTGTGAATACCTAATAAGCAAAGAGGGATTGTCGTGAGAGAAACATAGTAGTTAATATAGATAGTAACTCTATAACATCCTCCTGAACTGCCATGTGCTACTCTTTCCTCTTTCCCCTCCAGGGAGAACAATACCCCTCAGACATTCCTCGTCAGAGGCCTACAGTACCACAATGTCGCTCTCCGCAGCACTTCATTTGATTGTGCTATGTAAACGCAGAATAATTTTATGATTTAATTGATTTAGGATTTTTCATTACCTTAAACAAACAATAACAAAGTAAAATTATATTACTGCCAATACTTTAGTTAAGCAAAGCTGATTGTTTACTATTTCACCTACAAACGACACACTGTCAAACTCTCTCTATCTTCCTCTCTCCTTCTGTCTCTCATTTTAAAGAAAGGAAAAGGTAAAGAACATTGACCTTTTTTCGTAGTTATTTATGACACCGGAGTTGTTGTTGTAGTGTTTAACGCCCGCTTTTACTACTACGGCACCGCAGGCGGTGACACTGATGACACATGGAATGAAGATGGAGCACCGGTGGAATGAGATGGCGGGGGAAACCGGAGTACCCGGAGAAAACCCGCCCTGACGCCGCTTCGTCCACCACGAATACCACATGCGGGTCCCTGGGATCGAACCCGGGCCGCCTAGGTGGTAGGCGAGCGCGCTAACCGCTCGGCCCCCGAAGTTAAAAGACTGCAAACATTAGGGGAATTAATTTAGGGACGAGGTCAACAAGAACAATGGTATACGCAGATGATCAAATATTAATAGCAAGAAACAATGGGCTTCGAAGAATGCATGTAAATCAGGCATGTCAAACATCACTCCGAGGGTGTGAAGAGAGGGGTCTACCCCTCCTTAACTGCAGTAGCACGCACTAGTAGAACCGGTTTTCGCTTTGTTTTTCCCGTTTTCCGATTTGATCATCACGGAGGGAGGGGAAATAGGGGAAAATTTTTCACGCCTGGTGAGTGCTGTTTGACACCCCTGATGTAAATGATATCAAATAGCAAAAGCATATAAATTAGAAATGTCTATAAATAAAACTAAAAACAGTACAGTTGCCATCTGGTAGTTTTAGAAAACAACATAATTGAACATGTCTAAAAATTTAACTTTCTTTCTCGGATGTTAAATATCATACAGAACAGAAACAGATACTGGAAGAATTAAATAAATTCACCTAGCAACAGGTACAATAAAAAGAACCTGACAGAATGAAGTAAGGAACGATTCCATAATAAACAGCTCAGAAACATGGGTAATGATGGCACAACATAAAGGAAATATACAAACAGAAGAAAGAAATTCTTTATAGGCATAGCTGGATATACAAGAGTAGAAAGGAAAAAAAGATCAAATATGAAAACAATTAAAAGTAGAAGAATTAAACAAAGCAGTAATAGAATGGAAAGAGCAAGAAAATAGAATTCCAAAAATAGCAAGAAAGTATCACCCACAAGGACAAAGGAACATAAGACGACCGAGGAGAAGGTGGAAGGAGCAGAATCTTGGAGCTGGAACAGGCGAAACGGCCTGTGTTTTGTGTCGTACTGTTTCCCCGCCTCCTTTGTTCACAATTGTAGCGTTACGCTCTCCAGCGTTAAATTGCTTCTGGTTCTATCTAATCCATTTCCGAATGTTCAAATAAATCCGCCGTTACATTATCTGTTCAAGACCTCCATGTATATACATATAAATTGCACGCAAGAAACAAAGACCGTGCGGGATGGCTCAGGCATGATGTCCGTAATAGCGAATGCGCTGCCATATGCACAAATAAAGAAAACGGTAGGCTAGTGTGTCCTAATGCCATCTGCCCATCACGTGTATAAGCAGAGATACAGTTGCCTATAATGGCCTCTGTGGACACGCATCGATGCTGCCATCTGCCCATCACGTATAGAAGCAGACACATGTTTTTGATCTAGACTAATCTGTAGAGATAGTTTCACACGGCCAGTATTTAGACAGCTTCTTCCACATTTGGGAAAGTCTCGTGAGTGTGTCTACCAGTTTCGCTGGCACCCCAGTTATTCTGCTAAATTCAGAGGCGGCACGTCTAATTTGGCTCTTACAGGGCTTCCAACGTGCTGTGAAGCCCTTTCCAAACTGTGTCGTCCAAGACAATAAATCTATGTTTAATCTCCAGACCTAAAGGCGTTATGCCCATAGTAACCTGTGTCTGGAATATATAAACAGAGTGAACAACGTGCCATTATGTATTCTAGAGTGTCCCTTAAGAACCGACCCCAATGTGTGTATTTATTTAGTTTAGTATTTATGTAGTTAGTGATAGAAAATACGCGTGTCAGATAAGCTAAAAATCTGATGTGTTGCACTCACATGACTTTCTCTACTCTTGTACAAAGTATTCTTACAAACGCTTATTCCTCTATCTACTTCATGTAAATGAAACAAAAAAAAAAAATACTGTCTTATTGCTAATTTTCTTGTAGGTGCAAAGGGAACACTGGAATACAGTAGGCTTTAAGCGAAGTCAAACCTTTGTGGAGTAAGATTTTGTTTATCTCTTAGGACTTACCAGTAATACAAAAGCCATCAGAATGAAAATAAGGACATTTTCGGAAAATTCAAGATATGCATCTCATTTGTCATTAAAAGATCTTAAACATACGGTAGTGTAATCAAAATGGTGAGTCATTTTTCAGAAAATCATAAATTCCAAATAATACTCAATATAAGGGGTAGTTTGGAATGGGGATTGTTAAGTACTTTGATTTTTTGAAGAAATGGCTATTGGAATATAAACCCCCCCCCCCCAAAAAAAAAAAAATCAAAAGGATTTTCCAGATCCGTAATTGATAAGTATTACTTAAATTTGGTATTTATAATTGTAATAATAATAATAATAATAATAATAATAATAATAATAAACAATTATAGTAATAATTACTGAAGTTAAGAGGTTATCCCTAGCACAAGTACACATCTGCAAACACAGCAGTGGAGTGCAGAACTAGAGAATGCGTCGCCCTCGCGCCAGGTTATGCGGCCTTCGCGACCTTTATCAAGTAGCTCTTCAATTGCCCCTCAAGGATCTAACTAGGCTGAGTGTACCCCGTGCGACACCTCCCAGGGGGAGAAAAATCCCCATCGATCGAAAAGGTCAGGAAGATGGAAATCAAAAACAATTACTGAAAGTTATATAGTATGAAATAAAAGTAAATATTTGTGGTACAGTCCATATATCCTTAAAAAACAAAACACGAAAAGATACACAGACACAATTATAATACAGTTGCTGTACCCGTACTAACTTATGGAAGTGAAGCCAGAACAGAACACAAAAAGATGAATTAAAAGTACAGGCAGCCGAAATGAAATTCATAGAATAGAAGTTTGATGAGCACACCCTTACACACGAGGATGGATGGAAGGAAGGTAGGCTACAAAGGGAAATACAGGTGGATTGATTTAGAGGGGCATCTAGCGAATTGGTAGCGAGCTGCTGGCACCCATCCAGCAAGTTCGTGTTATATTTACCTTTAGAAAGGCATCGCTCTCAGATGTGTGCATTTTTTGTTCATGTACGTGCTGGTAAAAGGAAGACCAGTAATTACCTCCTGTTTCAAAACATGCGCCACTCTTTTGTCTTCCTGCAACAACCGTCATTTCGTCCAATACCCATCGCAAGATAAACAGCTTTAAGGAAATGTTCCATTGAAAAACCGACAATCCTAAAAAATCACGGTTTTGCTCTTTTTGTTAATAAATTATTTCTATTTTTTATCTCCATGACTTATAAGTTCTCTTTGGGGGTTGTCTAAATGGTCAATAATATGTTAATTTGTAGACAATTTACAGTTTAATTTCCATTTTCTGGTCAACATTTTCTACAACATTTTCATCATTGCAAATGTCCGATATATTAGCTAGATAATTTAGCAATTATATCAGACCATTGAATGATATCTGGATATCTGGACTATCTCATAAACATAGTATTAATTTGCTACATTGTAAAGACCTGACCAGAAAATATTAAATTGCATAACAAAAAACCTAAAATAGGTGTAGTTCAAATTAACACTGAAAACTAATGTAAACTAAACCCAAGAATTACATATATTTCCATTTCTCTTGTTATAATAAAAAATCAGTTTATAATCTAAAATAAATCTCACTTTATTTTTAACATTAAAAATAACCTTTCTTCTGTAAAAAGACGTTCAATATTAAAATAACAATTGTTAAAAACACAGTTGTCAAATTAAAATGAACTACTATTTTGATTCTTAATCAATTTTCATGTTTAATAAATTGTTTTTCGGCAATTTATAGGATACAATTGGCGACACTGACTAAACAAAAGAGTGACCTAATGATAATTTCTACAATACAAAATAATGACTAGTGATACTTCGTATATAATAATTTAACGCCCTTATGTATGAATACCATAAGTTTTGAAACGCCGAAGAAAATGTCTATTGTGAATCTTCTAAAACTCAAAGTTCCCTACTGAACTAACAGTATATTTTTGTTATCTTATGTTGGTATAAATAAGTGCAGATGAAATATTTGACACATATTCATGTATGTGGCTTTCATGTAACTGTTTTCTTAACGGGCACCAGTTTTACAATGTGGCAGTTACATCACCCGACTTAAACCCCCATTTTGCAAGGAGGACCACACCTATCGTTGGTCAACGGGTCCATCGGACCTAGCCGGGAGGACTAAATAGATGATATTTAGATCCACCGACCTTCCCCTCATGTGCCTCTGAGGGACGCTGTTGTGCTGTGATAGGCCAGCACATATGTAAATGACATTTCCTCCATTTTAGATGAAACAGTTATACCGCTGTGATTCGGTCCCCAGAGCCAGGGTGCACCACGGGCATGATGAGGATGGGAATTGGGTAGGAGAGGCTATAGGAGGCGCATTCTAAATTCAAATTCTCATATTCCTCAATAAAACGCTTGATCATAAAAAATTTTTGTCATTCATATCTACAAGAAATAGAAACAAATGCCAAAGATAAAAAATGGATTACACTACTTTCCAATCCAGATATAATCCCCCAGAGACCAAGCAAAACAGCTGTTGCAGCCTTCCGACTATTGACAAATCATGACTGCTTGGCAAGTCATCTCTACAGAATAGGTATCTCAGCCTCACCAATATGTGTCCTGTGTAACGATCCAGCAGAAATGAACGAAGACCACTTGAAGACCTGTGAAGCATTAAGATCAGAAGAAACTACAGTTCAAAAGTATTGGAAAGCACGAATGCTAATGGCTTCATTGCCAGATGCAAGGCACTAGAAAACAACAACAACATATTTGACACATTCTGTATGAGTTCTTCCAAGATAAGATTTTCTTATTGATGCAACAGGAATATGGGAATACAGTAGGCTTTGAGTGATAGTCAAATATTTTAAAGCACGGCCAAATAATTGAAAAGTGAATAAGGACCTAATCATTTGAGAAAAGTTCAAGTACTGCAAAACTCACACAAATAACAAGGAATATCTCCGTAATAGTTCACTCTCCAAAAAATTGCATCTACACATACCTTGTGTGTTTTAACAAGATCTACATGGTTTGTGTAGTAAGATTTGATCTATCTTTTATCGTTTACCAGTTATGCAAAAATTATCAAGAATAAACAAGACTACATAGGCTATAGTCAGAAAACTCAAAATATACCTTTCATTTGCTATACATATGCTTAAACATATGATATTTTAATCAACTCCATTAGAGCCATTTTTCGGAAAATCAAATTTTTCGAATAATTTTCCATGTAAAGGGTAGTTTAAGGTGAAGGAATTTTCATCAAAATCGTGTAACATTCTTGAAAAGAATGTATATTTGCGGGGAATCTGAGGTCGGATACTATACGTATAGAAAAAGTAAAAATGATAGCAAAAGACGATCACTAAACAAAACAGATAATATAGGATCATTCAGAGGAAAAGAGTTGTGTGTGAACGGATCAGTAACCTTTCTGTTACTCGTGAAGTGAATGTATTCGCAGAAAATTATTACTCTGTGTTGCAGGAGTCGTTGTACCAGACTCAAAAGTTGAACCAGATCCCGCATGGCCATGTTTGGGGCAGAAAGTTTAAAACCTACATGGTTATGTACTGGAGCGTGGGTAGCTAATTGATTTATAAATAAACAAAATTAGATTATAGTGATTTATTGCCTTGCATATAATATCAGGGTACTAGAATGCACTTGCCGGGTAAGATGGTGGCTATATTATAGACCCTTTTTCTGATGTGGTCTTTAAACTTTAATTTGGAGGTGCTAGCCGTATAAAATTGTGCACAGGAGTAAATTAAGAGAGCATTTAGTCTTTACAAATACAATCTCGTATTCTGATAAATTATGAGGCGTACTTTGTAATCAATTTTATTCAAATTTTCAGCATAAACTTGGAAAGAATACACTTCACATTTGCCATATGATTATTGACACTGCGCCGTTTTCTGAAATATGTTTATTACTTTCCCTACTATGTAGGGGAAGTATTGTATTCCATCCAAAAATTCGATGTCGAGGTTCCACAGGAAATATATGTTTTGAAACACCTAAATCCAAAAAAGAAAAAAATGTTAGAAAAGGTATGTATGTGTTTGTCTCCCTATCTCTGTGTGTGTGTGTGTGGTGTGTGTGTGTGTGTGTGTGTGTGTGTGTGTGTGTGTGTATGTGTGTGTACAGCATAATTCAAGAACTAAAAGTCGATTAAATGCCAAATTTGACATGAAGCCCAGCATCTTTTAAGCACGCTACATGAAGCTTTTCAACAAAATCCCCTTACTTTGCATCGAACATTTTTTAAAAGTTTTATTTCCTCAAAACTGGCTCTAACGACTTCGAATAAGTTTATGCTTGAGACATTTTCATGACAAATGCAATTTATATCTTGAATTTTCTTGGAGTTTACTCAGAATTCCTATTGAATGACTTTAGATGACCATAAGAGATAGACAGCCTTATCTTTTTCTAACGATGCCTTTTTTGGGTCAAGTAATCTCAAGAGCTAAGTAACCTCCAGAGAAATCCCGTTATTGAATTTTGAATTTTTTGGGTTGCATGCCATCCATATCTTTTCAACGTGTTATGTACGTGGTAGCGAAAACAAGGGATATTTGAATTCTTGAAGACAATTCCTTGATATCAGTTACACGTTGTGGTTTCTTTCTAATATTGCACTAAAACCGTATTTGTTTGAAATGGATGCATAATATGTGCGTATTAATTGTAGATTCTAACATCAGTTACAGAGACAGCCCATTATAACATTTAGAGAATTAAACAAGAATTCACATAAGTTACTACTAAAAATATTATGAATTTATAAAGAGGGAGATAATGGTCACCACATAAAATCTTCCTGGGACAGGAACTCTACAGGATGGAAGTGGAATAATCCATCAGACGTTACACCAAGTTTCTCTTATTGTGAATAACAAGAAAATCTAACATAAAAGTGCTGAAAAGTTTTCCAGAAAAAAATACCTTAAAAAAAAAAAAAAAAAAATCATCACGCGGCTGAATTATTGTTGATTAAATGTTCTTAATTCACATCTACACTCATATGCTGTAGGTCAATAAAAGAATCGGTTTTTGTTTAAATTAAATTTTAAAAATCCAAAATTTCTTAGCCTTTGTAATTCTGTTAGAACTGGCAACATCACATCAGCATATTGGTGTAGATCGCGCGGAATGTTTACTCAATTGTCTTTTTGTAAAAGTGTGAAGCACTTTAAGCACACGAAATATTCTTTGCAGTTACGCGGAAATGTAAGATTCGTGGTGATGTTTTCACACGGGACAGCCAACACTAACCTCGCTATTTTCTAGTTTGTCGCGCACCAGCGATAAAACATCTCAATTCGATACATCGCCAATGTTGCTTAAGTGTTTTTATAGATCGTTAGAATAGTTCCTAATCTGCCGGCAGAAGCAGATTACTTAATAAACAAGTTGTGCCATCTTGCCACACACTTGCCTTTAAACGCCATTATTAGTTAACGCTTAATTTAATTAGAATTTTTTGTTAATTTACATCCACTGTCTCGTCTCCTTCAGTCTGACGGATTATTTCACTTCCATCTTGTATAATGTTTAGTTTTGTGCTAAGTCGACTAGTTGGCTGATTAAACGTCTGTGGACTTATCCAGAACCTTTCTCTAGCATTTTTTGCTCTTGACATTTTTACAATGTCATTGACCTTTTACATACTATGCTCATCTGATTATGGCTTAAGCCAACCCAACCTTATTCTCCTCTTGTCATTGTACTTACAAGGAAACATATAATAGAACAATTTCTAGAAATGTTTATTACGAATAATATAAAGATAGAAGAGAAATGGTTTTAAGTATAGTTTGTGTAAGAGTGAGTGGACACAGTCACGTCAAATTTATTTATTATGAAAATAGACGACGGTGCGTAGAGCAATTCATGCAATTGTGACACCCCAAGTGTTATTAATTTCTCTACTATGCACTGTAAGCAGGGGAAGTATTGTATTCAACCCAAATAGAAATAGAATATAATTTATATTACCATAAATATGTTTTGATGCCTCTGAATAAAAAAAGCATTTTTAGAAAAGGTCTATGTGTGTGTGTGTGTGTGTGTGTGTGTGTGTGTGTGTGTGTGTGTGTGTGTGTGTGTGTGTGTGTGTGTGAGTGAGTATGCGCGCGCGCGTATCTGTGTGTCTGTCTGTCTGTCTGTGAACAGCATAACTCAAAAACGAAAAGTTGGTTAAAAACCAAAATTGGTTTTTAAGTTTAATGTCTCTTAAGGACGCGACACGAAGATTTTTATGAGAATTCCTTCATCCTAACTACCCTTTCGGAAATTTTCTTTTTTTTGAAAATGACTAACAGTGGCATATATGTATTTAAGATATTTTCATGACAAATGAAATGTATATTTTGAATTTTCTGGCTATAGCCTATGTGATCCTTTTTACTCTTGATGAATTTTGTATAACTGGTAAACCGTAAGAAATAGACCAAATCTTACTAATAAAGAAATGTAGGTCTCGTTAACACACAATTTATGCCGATGTACTTTTATTAGGTGTAAACCATTTCGGAGGTATTCCGTGTTATTTGTGTGTTTTGCAATACTTATTCACTTTTTTATCTATTGGCCTTGTAAAAAGAACGGAATTTCAAAGCCCTCATATAGGGACCAGCTTTAAAAGATTTGACTGTCACACAAAGCCTACTGTATTCCTATATTCCCCTTGCACCTACAGGAAAATTACTAATTACTAATGTTTATCTCATCTAACACGAAGAAGATAGAGGAATAAGAGTTTGTAAGAATGGTTAGTGCAAGAGCAGAGAAAGCCATGTGACTGCAACCCATCAGATTTTATTATTATGAAGTAATATATTAATGTTAACGAGAATGTAATGTAAAAAATAGCCACTCATTCGAAAAGTTAAATTTTCTGCGCAGTTTTCTGTTTCGACATAACGTGGAGCGAAACACAATTCCAAAACATAGTCTCAGGAATGAATAATCTAGTTTCGCTTTCTAAAGTTTCATGTTGTGTACACAACTCTCTCTAATTTCTATGAAATGCATAATTTTCTTGGGATTTCCCCGCCCCTGAAAACAATGACTTATATTTCGAGGTAAGGCGAGTTTACCAACAGAGTTACGCAAGGTAACCAAATTTCGACAAGTGGGCCAAGCAAACACGGCGTATGAAATTCCTATCAAGGACGTCAGAGAGAAAGGGCCCCGCCCGCCTCGGTTCGCAGGAAAAGTTGGAATACATAATTACATGGCTACCGAAACGGGAAGAAGGTGCCGTTTTCATGTGCCAGTGTAAGAATTCATCAAAATGTCATGCTCTTTAATATTCCATGTGCGTCATTAGATTGTAGCTGAGATGAGATGTTGTAATTCTTCACAAACACGCATGGCGGTCTACCATTTAGAAAACAGGACTGATTTGTGTAATACAGGATGGAAGATACTGCTTCGGCGAGAATAACCTACCTAATAGATCATCCAGGTGTAACACATATAAAATGATAGGCTTATTTGGTAGCTTTAATCGTTTTGTAAAAGTTTTCGGCAATGTAATTGGCAACATTGAACTGATGGGATTAGTCCGCACACATGCCAGTGGCCTGTGTTGCACCCGAGGCAAGCACTGCCCTCAGATGTAAACAAAACCCTCGCCCAGTGTGTTTGAGGCAAATCCACACGAATCGAAATTTTGTGTTTCGCAAGTGCGAATGTAACTCAAAAAATCTGATATGTTGCACTCACATGACTTTCTCTACTCTTGTACTAGCCATTCTTACAAACTCTTATACCTATATCTTCTTCGTGTTAGTTGAGATAAACATTTACAGAAATTATCTTATTGCTTATTTCCTTGTAGGTACAAGGGGAATATTAGAATACAGTAGGCTTTGTGCGATAGTCAAATCTTTTAAAGCTTTAAGACCCCGTTCTCTTTGCACGTTTAACATATAAAAAAAGGAACAACGATTTTCCATTTCCGAAAGATTTGTTTTCCGAAACCGACACATATAACAAGGAATGTCTTCGAAATGGTTCACCCTACAAGAAAATTTATCGAGACATAAGTTGTGTATTTTAGCAAGATCTGCATTTTTTGTATAGTATGATTTGGTCTATCTCTAACGGTTTACCAGTTATGCAAAATTCATCTAGAGTAAATACCACTACAGGGGCAATAGCCAGAAAATTCAAGATATACGTTTCATTTGTCATAAAAATATCTCAAACATATGGCATTATAATCAAAATTGTTAGTCATTTTCAAGAAAATAAAAATTTTCGAAAAATCTTCCATGTAAAGGGTAGTTTAGGGTGGGGCTATTTTCTTCATAATCTTCGTGTCACATCCTTGAAATACATTAAACTTAAATACCAACTTTGGTTTTTAACCGACTTTTCGTTTTCGAGTTATGCTGTCCACAGACTTACACACAGACAGACAGACTGACACACAGACACACACGGACCTTTTTCTAAAATGCTTTTTTCGGATTCAGGAGGCCTCAAAACATATATTTCCGGTGAAATCTCGACATCGAATTTTTGGGTGAAATACAATACTTCCCCTACTTACCAGATGAGAAAGTAAAAATGTAGATCTTCTTAGAACTTACAATTTATTCCAAATAAATTGTTTGAGGCATTAACCATTTCCGAATTCATCATTGTTATTGGTTTGAGTGTTTAAACTGAGGCATTAACCATTTCCGAATTCATCATTGTTATTCGTTTGAGTGTTTAAACGTACTAGACACTGTTCTATGCACTTTCAAAGCTAACAAGTTGTGACCTATTTTGCCAAAGTGCATCTATTATGCTGACTTTACAACACCGTCTTTACCAGACGAACAGAAAAGATACAATTGCAACTTAGCACTTCAGGGAAATATAAATTATTTGAAAACTCAAATAAATGAGAATATTTGGGAAACAGTCAAACGCCACAAAAATACCAAATATTTTTATGCACTAAGTTATTGTCTATCTTGCAGTTATACAAAAGTATAAAAGACAGGATCTAAGGCAGGAACTCAATTCCTTACCTTTTTGTTGCTTGTTGTTCCCGGTTCTAATTTAGTCAATATTTGCATGAAAATTCTTATCTACAGGTATTGGCGATGCAAAAGCTATTATTATCTTATACGCAATGACAAAACTTAATCTTTATATATAATTAACTTTTGTCTCCTTTATTCTGATTTACAATAGTAGCGGTCTCCGAATTTACTTTTCTCATGTAGATTCCAGATACATTATATGCTTTTCGCACCTTTTCGAAACGTTATTTGGCCGTAACATAAGACTATCGTCTTTCTAAAGCCTCTATATTTTACATTTTCTTATGAGGACTTACAAAGGAAAACAGTCTCAACATTGGTCTTAAATTTTATTTTGCAGTAATTCCGATCTCTCTCTCTCTTTCTCTCTCTCTCTCTCTCTCCCCCCCTCATAGATATTTTTCTAAACGTTTTTATTTTCAAATCTGGAATCCCAAAACGGCTATTACTTCTAGATATCAACTGTTTGACTGAAATTCATTATTTTCTCTACTTATTTTAGATAAGAAAAGCCTCCTTAAAGAAACCTATAACACTGATTTGCATTGAAGTTTTATCATCCTTAGGAAGAACTCAAGTTACACTATAAAATACAAAACGCAGATTATCTTGAAACGCGTGTAAGTTAAGCTGTGGAAGTTATTAACAGCGGCATTGAAATAAAAGCAAGCAATTGGGCACAGACTGGCAGAAGCAATTAGTGGCCTGTTATTGTAAGCTGTAGAAACGCCCTCTAACGGCCACCGCGTGAAATGAAACAATAATTAACACTTCACCATTGTTTTACTACTCTCACGCAATTACAGTTGCACATTTGTTCTTCTTTTATTACCTGCTAATAAAAGTACACAGTATATAGTAATTAAAAGTCTTCTCACATAAGAGTAAACAACAGTAGTTTAAGAAATTCCATTATCTAATATTAATAGGTAATGATACTAATATAATATAGTCCAATAATAATAATAATAATAATAATAATAATAATAATAATAATAATAATAATAATAATAATAATAATAATAATAATAATAATAATAATAATAATAATAATAATAATAATAATAATAAGACGAAGAAGAAGAAGACAAAACACTTCAGCATCTTCCCTGCAATGTACTCGTAGATCTCAGATCATGAAGTTACTCTAAAACGTGACAATATTAAAATATGTAACAATAAAAAAATTTAACAGTATTGTTACAATGTTAAACAGAAGTTTTCTACTAAATTACGATTTTGAATGAATAATTGATGGGTGCTATTGTGTCTAAACAGAAGCTCAAATCCCAAAATTAAAGGGTTCGTTTACTTTTGCGGTGTTCTTATTGAATACTAGGTAATGAAACAAAAAAAAAAAAAAAAAAAAAAAAAAAAAAAAAAAATCTCAATAATTATACTTTTTTTACTTTATCTACTGGTAAGTAGGGGAAGTATTGTATTCCACCCAAAAATTTGATGTCAAGATTTCATCGGAAATATGTTTTGAGACCCCTGAATCCAAAAAAACATTTTTAGAAAAAGGTCCGTGTCTGTGAGTCTGTGGACAGCATAACTCAAAAACGAAAAGTCGTTAAAAACCAAACTTGGTATTTAAATTTAATGTCTTTCAAGGATGCGACACGAACATTTTGAAGAAAATAGCCCCACCCTAAATTACCATTTACATGGAAGATTTTTCGAAAATTTTGATTTTCTTGAAAATGGCTCTAACGATTTTGATTAGAATGTCATATGTTTCAGATATTTTTATGGCAAATGAAATGTATATCTTGAATTTTCTGGCTATAGCCCCTGTAGTCGTATTTGCTATGGACCACTTTTCCATAACTGATAAAGCATTAGAGATAGATAAAATCATACTCTACAAAAAATGTAGATCTTGCTAAAATACATAATTTATGTCAAAATAAATTTTCTTGTAGAGTAAACCATTTCGGAGATATTTCTTGTTATGTGTGTGAGTTTCGGAAAGCTTAAAACTTTCGTGAAATGCAACGCTATTCATTTTTTATATGTTAAGTGTGCAAAGAAAAGGGAACCTCGAACCTTTAAAAGACTATCGCACACAGCATACTACATTCTAAGATTCCTACAAGGAAATAAGCAATAAGATAATTTATACAAATGTTTATCTCAACACGAAGAAGATATAGGAATAAGAGTTTGTAAGAATGGTTAGTACAAGAGTAGAGAAAGTCATTTGAGTGCAACACATCAGATTTTTGGTATATCTGATGAGTAACTTTCAAAATCAGCTGTTTTTATTTTGAGTATATATATTATTCTTAATAGAACTTTATGTTCCTTTTTCGCAAAAGCTTATAGAACTTTGAAATTTATACAGGTACTCTTAGCAATAAGTGCCTTTATGTGATCTAGAATTAATTCATAGCTTTAATTATACCTTTCAGAAAAAAATATAATTCATAAAAATGTGCTCAAAGAGAAAATGCGTAATATTTTACTAATAATACTGCATATTATTCAAGATATACAGATTATGTAGATCGCATTAAGCATACATTGGTCAATTAGTTTTAGAGAATAAGGTATTTAGAGCAAACAAAATATAATTTTAAGAAAACCAACATAAGTTGGAGGCTTGGCAGGTATTTAAAGGGAGCAGTATTCTATTAAATAGTAGTATTATCACAATCATGTAAGTCCATATATCATCCCATTCAGCAGGAATTGCACTTTTTTTTCAAAAATAAAACAATGGGTTTTTTGAACTTGTGTC
This sequence comes from Tenodera sinensis, assembly GCA_030765045.1. Lineage (NCBI taxonomy): Eukaryota > Metazoa > Arthropoda > Insecta > Mantodea > Mantidae > Tenodera > Tenodera sinensis. The sequence continues at coordinate 39,878,806 of CM060967.1, forward strand.
GCCTATTTTCCGTAAGGCACATGGTTCCCCTTTCTTTACCTATTGCGGTGGCTACTCTACGCTAGTATCTATTTCAAGATATAATTGTTGCGAATATGTAAGGTTCTGTTTTAAGCGATCCCTTTAATTTTTGTCTGTATATGGCATACACGTTTCATGTCGTATTAATTCTTTACAAGCTGTCAGGTCTCCTGATTAAGATATCAGATTGAAGGTTACCGTTCTACTAACACCAGGCTTGCAAATTTTGTAATAGATAGGTAAGGGATATTTCTCAACTGCAAGTAGCTAATTTTGTATTTGATGTATGTATTTAGAACCACCTAATTCATGTCATACTATTCAGTAATTCTGCATACCTATTATCTCATACTTTATATCATTAGAATGATTATATATTATCAAACTTCTCAACTATCTACCTATTATGCAGATGCGGACCTTTGGGCAACCTAAAATAAGCGATTTTAAAATTAAAACCAGAAAGCAAATATTTTTAATTTTAGCTGAAGTTCTACCCTGTGTTGCTTATTTTCTTGTAGATACAAGCGGAATATGGGAATACAGTAGACTTTGAGGGATATTCAAATCTTTTAAATCTTTAAGATTCCGTTCTCTTTGCAGGGCTAACATATTAAAACATGAACAACGATGTTGCATTTGAAACAATTTTTAAGTTTTCCTAAACCGGGAATATCTCCAAAATGGTTCACTCTACAAAACATTTTTTTACATACATTGTGTGTTTTAGCGAGATCTACCTTTTTGTACAGTAAGATTTTGCCTATCTCTTACGATTTACGAGTTATTCAAAGATCATCCAGAGTACATAGGACTACATAAGCTATAGCCAGAAAATTCAATATATACATTTTATTTGTCATACAAATACCTTAAACATATGACATTTTAATCAAAATCGTTTGAGCCAATTTCAAGAAAATCAAAAGTTTCAAAAAATTTGCCATTAAAGCGTAGTTTAGGGTAGGGCTATTTTCTTCAAAATCTTTGTGTCGCATCCTTGAAATAAATTAAACAGAAATACCAACTTTGGTTTTTAACCGACTTTTCGTTTTTCAGTTATTCTGTTTACAGACACACAGACTGACAGACAGACACACAGAAGCACATGAACCTTTTGCTAAAAATGCTTTTTTGTGGGGAAAGAGATTCACGATTCAGGGGGTCTCAAAACGGATATTTTCAGTGAAATGTCGACATCGAATTTTTGGGTGGAATACAATGCTTCCTTCCGCATATCAGTAGAGAAATAAAAACTCAACAACGATGTTGCATTTGATGAAATTTTTGAGTTTTCCGAAACTGACACAAATAACAGGGAATATCTCCAAAATGGTTCACTCTACCAAAAATTTATTTCGACATAAACTATGTGTTTTAGTATGATCTATATTTTTGCACAGTAAGATATGGTTTATCTCTTAAGGTTTATGAGTATTGCAAAAGTCATCCAGAGTAAACTGGACTTAATAGGCTATAGCCAGAAAACTCTAAATATACGTTTAATTTGCCATAAAATATCTTAAACACATGGCATTTTAATCAAAATCATTAGAGCCATTTTTAAGAAGACAAAAATTTTCGAAAAACTTTCTATGTAAAGGGTAGTTTAGGGTGGATGAATTTTCTTAAAAATCTTCGTATCGCATCCGTGAAATATATTAAACTTAAATACCAACTTTGGTTTTTAACCGAGTTTTGGTTTTTGAGTTATGCTGTCCACAGACTGACAGATGGACACACAGAGACACACGCACACACACACACACACACACACACACACACACGCGCGCGCGCGTGCGCCTAGCCTTTAAGGTTAGGTCACCTTTTATTGCTAATGAACCGTCCGGGAACAAAGAAAATGGCGTTGCATTTGCAGTTTATTCTGTAAATCTTATATAATTATATTACAATGAATATTTTGAAAACAGGCAATGCTATAGTATAAAAATTCTTTGAGATGATCGCAGCTTCAAGGATATTCAAAGAATAATTAATATATACATTTTATCATGAAAATATCTTAAACATATGGGATTCCAATTAAAATGATTAAAATCGTTTTTGAGAAAAGAAAACTTTTGCGTGTTAATAGCAGTTTGGGGGGGGGGGGGAGGGTGCTCAAAAATCTCTGTGGGGTATCTTCAGAAGATGTTGGGCTCAAATACTAAGTTTGATATTTATTGACATTTATCTAACTGTTCCATTTTGAGCTATGCTATTCACAAACAGACACGCACACATCCGGAAGTTCTTCTGAATACTTTCTTCCTGGGTTTTGGGGAATCTCAGGCGTATTTCGGACTAAATATCACTGCACATTACTGTATCTACCACAAGTCTGTGGTAGAGAAAGTAAATACTTTCTAGAAATATATGTGGAAATACATTATGGTGCAAAGAGCAAGTTCTTTGACTATAACCTTCAGCTTTCTTTTTAGAATGTCACTGCTAGAACAGAAATGCCCAGCCGTGCAAAATATTTTAGCACTACACACCTGCTTTAAACCACTGTGCTAATTAGAAAATCACGGAAAACGCAGAAAGAATTCTTATTGTGAAAACTTTCCAACAAGAAATGATTGCCTTTCTCCTAAGTAATGCAGCAGCAGCAGCAGGAGTTATGCAAATTGCTCCTAGTGCAGTGTTAGTTTGTTTCCAGCCCTTAGGCGGTTGTTTAGCTGAATTCCGTCACACTGCCGGATTACGCGAGCATCACGTAATATGCATATTCCAGTCACTCAAACTAGAGTGGACATTTTAACTCAGAAGAAACAAAAATCTTAACTTGAACTATTTACGTGATATAGGTTCATTCCTTCTATGAGTCGAGAATCTTATATTAACTCCTGTTAAAAGCGTTAAAATTGCGGTTTAGTAAAACAGCTGTTTACCAACCAAGATTGCCGAGGGCTACAAACCGGCCATTTTCCACTATTTACCGATTAAACTCGTGGTTATTAAAACAAAAAGAATAACAGTGCTGCAAGGAGAAATAGATTTGGTTATGGAGAATACGAACATGAAAGGTCCGTGTGTGGACAGCATAACTCACAAAACGATGTGTTGCACTCACATGACTTTGTCTACTCTTGTACTAACCATTTTTACAAACTCTTAATCCTTTACCTTCTTTGTGTTAGTTCAGACAAACATTTGTACACTCTACAAAAAACAAGACAAAAAAAAAAAAAAAAAAAAAGAACACCAAATTGTGTTATTTGCTATTTCCATTGAAAGTCTTTGAGGCTGTTGAATGTTGTAAATTACTTTTATTGCTGCTGTTGCCCTTTCTTTCACATGAATACTGGATGATTTCAATGTGGTTTGGAGGGTGACTTCAAGTATCTGAAGACAGAAATGACTAAAAATCAACTTTAAGGGTGGACTCTACTGAGTTTTAGAAATTCCTTTTTTTTTATCCAATTTGCACCATATTTTCAGAGTTTATTAGAGTGGTCAAAGTTAAGACGTATACTGAATTTAAAGTGAATCTAACGCTCTGTTTTAATTATTTTAATAATTTATTAAAACAGATTCAGTTATATTTAAAAGCCCCTTCACATGAAAATATTTAAATGATTTTTCTGGAACTTCTTAATACACTTATTATGCATATATAAACAGATGCTGCTATTTCTGCAGTAATTTTAAGGTTAGCAAAATATACGTATGTTTTACTGTTTCCAAAAGTCCAATATTTTTCAGTTCTTTTTAGACTCTGACATTAATTATTCTGTTTAAGTAATACGCAGATGTTTATCCCCAAGCAAATTTTATGCATAGTATGGGTGTTAATATGTACACAAATTCAAGAATACTTGAATTAAATTGCAACATTTGGAGCATTTTGAATAGTAAACAATGCTGTTTTGAGATACAGGAAGCTTTATGTGAAAGCTAAGATTAATAAGTTTTACCTGCATTAGAATTTTTCAGCAGTACACATAGATGCCACTAGGTGACAATGTCTTTTCGTTCACTGACCACATTAGGGGCGAAATTCCATTACTTAAGTTCAGGTGGGTGGGTGGGTGTAATCTATTGCCACGTGTGTTTGTGTAGGTCCTTTAAAAATACTCGTTCATATCCTGTGGGGGGAAGGATCGCGTTATGATCTGATGAATTAGAAATCAAATTTCTAACTTTTCACCATTCAGCAGGTTGTTTCCCTGGGCGTCTTCCCGATAAAAGTTATAAGCGGCTATATAAATTAAAACAAAAAGCAACTGTAATGTAAGTTATATATTTTGGAATAAAAACAGCAAAATATAAACTATTGATGAACAGGTATTTCACTAACATATGAAATTTGTTACTTTTTTTTCAATTGTGAATCATGTAACTAATATATTGTTAAATCATGTAAAAGTTGTTTTGTTGTGATATATTCATTATATTTTTACTTTCTCTACTGGTAAGTAGGGGAAGTATTCTATTCCACCCAAAAATTCGATGTCGAGGTTTCACCGGAAATATAGTATGTTTTGAGGCCCCCTGAATCCAAAAAAAAGCATTTTTAGAAAAAGGTCCTGTGTGTGTCTGTGTGTCTGTGTCAGTCTCTGGACAGCATAACTCAAAAACGAAAAGTCGGTTAAAAACCAAAGTTGGTATTTAAGTTTAATGTCTTTCAGGGATGCGACATGAACATTTTGAAGAAAATAGCCCCACCCTAAACTACCCTTTACATGGAATTTTTTTCGAAAATTTGGATTTTCTTGAAAATGGCTCCAACGATTTTGATAAAATGTCATATGTTTGAGATATTTTTATGTCAAATGAAATGTATATCTTGAATTTTCTGGCTATAGCCCCTGTAGTCGTATTTATCCTGGACGACTTTTGCAGAACTGGTAAACCGTTAGAGATAGACCAAATCATACTATACAAAAAAATGTAGATCTTGCTAAAATACACAATTTATGTCTCAGTAAATTTTCTTATAGGGTGAACCATTTCGGAGATATTCCTTGTTATGTGTGTGAGGTTCGGAAAACTTAGAACTTTAGCGAAATGCAACAACGTTGTTCATTTTTTTATATGTTAATCGTGCAAAGAGAACGGAATCTCAAAGGTAAAAAAGATTTGACTGTCGCACAAAGTCTTCTGTATTCTAATATTCCCCTTGCAGCTACAAGGACATAAGCAGTAAGATAATTTGTACGAATGTTTATCTTAACTAACATGAAGATATAGGAATAAGAGTTTGTTAGAATGGTTAGTACAGGAGTAGAGAAAGTCATGTGAGTGCAACACATCCGATTTTTAGTTATAGGCTGTTGAATTTCACACTTCTAAAGTGGGCATGACGATTTAAATACCACTTTACTGTGAACTTCAATATTATCATTTTTCTACATGATACAGGTTTCAAGCTTGCCTACTAAAGTACTGCAAAGTTCAATGTTTGTATGCTAGATGGCACAGTGCGGCAGTTAAAAAACTAGAATGTGTAGACAGCGTTCAAAAACGGATGAGAACTTTTAGAGCTACAGTGGAGCAAACTGCCCCAGGTACGAGACTACCAAGTTCTTTAAACACAGTTTCCCGCTAATTACATTTTTCTTTATAAATATAACAAATAAGACGTGTACCTCATATTTTATGCGTGACTAATGAACGAAGTGAAGCTATTAGGCACTAGCCAATCACTAATTTGTGCATTTTGGACGTAACTTTAGCAGCCTCGAAATGTAATGTATTCAAAGGTATTTCATAAACTTCTATTGATTGCTCCAAACTTAAAACTCGTATGATTTTACCAACCATTTTGATTTGATAGTTGCTTGATATTGTTAGACTATCAAATGTCAAAATACAGACGCTCTTACAAAATTAACCTCATTTATTTGTAATTGCAGGCATAGTTGGTTTATTATATCTCATGTACTAACATGTAAGTGGAATCTAATCTTGTTCACAAATATATTAATATTATAATTTCTAGTTTAAAATAACTCACAAAACATACAGCTAAAAATCGCATAAAAGAATGAAATTACTCCAATGTTTTCTAAATGTCCCCAAATCATGCAATAATACGGGTGCATTTGACTACATAAAGCATGCCTAACGACAGCTAAAATATAACCCTTAAATATGAAATGTAAAATTTAATAATGAAATGTCCTCAAGAATAATGAAATAAGCAGTTAGGTTACAAGCAAGGAAAATTAGATTTTACTTATGGGTTGATGCTTGCGGCGCTGGATAAGATCCCAACGAATGCTTAAAACACTTTTACACTTAGTACTGAAGCGTGCTTCCGCTTTAATGTTACTAATACATTCATTTATAAATTTTCATTAAATTGAACTCTGATGAAAATGTAGTGACACAATTATCAAACGTCACGAGTTGAGCTGATACACAATAAGCGACTTTTGCAAGTAGTTTTCTGGAGTACCAATAGATGGCATGGAGTGTTTATTGTGGTCGATATTTAGATACAATGTCGATATAATCTCGTTTTGCGGAAGCAAAGCAATTATTGCTTATTACCTCACTGTGGGTAATCCAGGTTACTGCTTGTTAGAGGTTAGAGAAGAAGGTAAAATCAATTTGTTTTCGTCACAAATAATAATATCGGTTTACTATTAGGCGGCGTGGCAGGTGTTTCTAGTGGAATGTTTGTGTGACAAGCTACATTTCTTCAGAGAGAATTACACATTTTTTGCTAATTAGGAATAGCATTTACTGGAAGTAATTTATAAAACACAGTATATAACTCTGAACTATTTTGAATTAGTTACTTTTACTTTAGTTGTATTAAGAAGAAGGTTTTGCTCAATTCAGAGGCCATAATTTAAACAGTCAATACTATATTTATCTGAACCCATTTTTGCTGTTTTTCTTCTCATAGATTTAATGTTAATTTAAAGGCAACTGACTCCACAAAAGAAATTGGTGGTTAGATTAATTTTGAGAGTATTTTCAATAGTTTGTACACTATGGAATTTCTAAATGACAGCATTAAGTGAGAAAGATAATTAGTCACATATATACGTGTATACGTATATAAAATTATAATAATTAATTAACATAGTAGTAACAAAAAATGTGAAATTTAAACCATAAGTAAGTAGCACAGTTACATACATACCTTGCAAACAGAAGCAGCACAAGACGGTCCGTGGAGTATTTCTGTGGAGTGTGATAATTACATAGCAACAAAGGAAATCTTCCTCACACCTGTAGCGTGACCTTGATAATCAACCACATAACCGGTTGGTCCACATCTTCTAATTGTTGTTTCCTTCCACGCGAAATAATGCCAACACAGGGGTCAACAAAACTGCTGTGTGTTCCGTCATTTTGTCGTACGTGATGCACGGCTGGGTCACGCGTAAATCTGGGCGATGAAAAAGGAAGGATTTAACCGCCATCCTGTGTATGATGCAACTCGGCAACCACTGCAAGTACGGCGTTCACATTTTATATTTATGATTTTTGGGCTGGATTATGCCTCGATTTGCCAACATTAATTTATTGTTAATTAATTATGGTGCCTAAAATGTCCATTAAGGTTATATTGGGTTCAGTTTGTGTGTGTGTGTGTGTGTGTGTGTGTGTGTGTGTGTGTGTGTGTGTGTGTGTGTGTGTGTGTGTGTGTGTGTGTGTGTGTGAGATTACTTAAATACTCAGCATGTATCTAATCAAGCGTGGAGTGGTAAGGTGTTTAGTATTGATATAACTAGTACAATAAACAGTACTTGCAGCACACCATTATACTAACACCGAAAGCAGTTGACCCTTGATTGACTCTGCGAGCTTCATCACCTTCACCTAATAATAATAATAATAATAATAATAATAATAATAATAATAATAATAATAATAATAATAATAATAATAATAATAATAATAATAATAATAATAATAATTAATAATAATATCGGTTTACTATTAGGCGGCGTGGCAGGTGTTTCTAGTGGAATGTTTGTGTAACAAGCTACAAGAGCAACCGGAGACCGTGGTTCAAGTCCCGGCTATAGTATTGCACTTTTCAGTCTGATTCTACCTTTCCATCCTTTTCCTACACGTGGCTAGTGTGAAAGTACGATTAGTACAAGTTTGTTCAAGCTCACATATAAAATTAAACTGTAATTCACAACGGTTCGTCTGTTTCAGGCGTAGAAACAAGAAACGGGCTGAAAAAGGGAAAATTCTGCTTATAGATCAAACAAGAAGTAATGTTTAACCACAGAAAACATATATGCAAGAAAAAATATTCCTGTGGATTGTAACTTTGAAAATGCGTAATATTTCATATAATATGTAGTTGGTGCTTTTACTGGCTAGATGTCACATTTCCCAGTTCTCGCTCGTGTGACGTTCTCCAGGAACCCACACGTCTGACAGAATCACTAGAACAAACAATTCTACAGCACAAGATGAGAGGATGCGATAACGGTGCCTGGAGATTTCGATGCTCGCTTGAGCGAGTAGCTGTAATTATTAGCTCTTCCAGACCTTTCTTTTTTCTCTCTTTCTCTTTGTTGGAGATAAGCATCTGGGCAAAGTGTTTTGACCCTAGCAGACGTGCTAAGGTCACCCCCTCCCCTCTAGACGTGTTAATCTTTCTGATTTGAACACCACTCTTGTGACATGTGCATACACCCTGTCTATCAACTGCACGAGTCCCTCCCTGGCTATCTGTCCGCATTCATTTTTTGCTTGTTACTGCTTTTAGTTTCCAGTATTTGGCACACAGTGCATTTCTTAGGTGCGTTCACCACTGCATTATAGGTCTGACTCGTCTCTAAGCACGAATCGCTGCGTGTACGATTTTAAAATCTTACATAATTACAGGAATTTAAAATTTACTCATTTTCGAGTAGTGATTACTTATTGAAATTGGCAATTTCTAACAGTGTCAACCAATTTAGTTGAAATACCTGTTACAGATTTTCTTCAACGTAATTATAATGTAATACGTTGATTTTAATGTTAATACTTAATGTTAAGCTTCCGGTAGGCGCGCCCCTAGTAAACCACTGTTGATCGTGCGGGGTCTAGGAGCCCCACGCTTTATTTTGTGCTTCTGTTTATTTTTTAAATTTAATGTTTCCTTCATTCCTATGTTTAGCAATATTGCACAACTGACGAGGAAAATAATTGTGAACAATATGTAAGGAATAGGTGCGTAGGGTCTGGTTGACCTTTGCGACACGAAACTGCTATATAGTCATTCGTGCAGCTAAAGAAATTAACAGATGAGATTGTTGCTGCACCAAACAATCGAACAAAGTGTAATGTTACATGTCGTAGTCAGGCAATTAAATAAGTGCGTTCGTTCGCAAGCTATATCATTTAAATAAACCTAAGGGTCTTTCAGGGCTTTAGCGACCAAAGGAGGATTAAATAATGGTTAAATACGGAGCTTAAAGTAGGTACTCCTGAGATTGTAAGTCATTATTTGGTTATATTGTCTCAAGATAAACTTAAGAACGGTTCTGGGTTATATATGGATCAGTTCGGGAACTTAATGTGGTTCAAGCACGCTGCCATGGTAGCTCAATTGGTTAGAACCATGGCACGCCAGGGTAAAAATCCGCAGCCAAAATTAGATTATGGCATTGAATTGTTCACTTTGATTATACACTTCTAAGTAGTGTAATATAATAGTTACTCATGTAACCAGTGTAATAATTATTTTTAATTTTAACGAGTGGCCTAAAAAGGTATATTCACGATTTACATACAACATTTTATGCAATTTGAGATAGTAAACCCTCTGCGAAGGAACACCACAGATATGGAATACAATGTGTATTATCTTTGTTTGGCTAGCGACTTTTCAGCGGGTTTTAATACCGGGTTTATGTTGGTAGCACTATCAAACTGGAGTAATTTGGTCGAAAATCAGCACTAAAATGTGTTTTATATACTAAATTCCGGTGTATCTAGATTATATGCGATACAGAATAGTCAACAACTGTTTATTTAAATAATAACACTGTGTGAGGTAAGTTTTACTGGAGAAGGATATATTTTATGAAATTTCTTCGTGATACAATCACAAATGCTTCTTAGCAAATTACAAGATGTATTTCGTACAGCTTCTTTTACAAACTCTCTGAGTATATAATATTTACGCTATATTGCGTGGAGAAAGTGCTCATAAAATACACAAAGTTGTTTGCTTTGATATGTTCTTTTTTCTTCGAAGTCCTAAATCATACATCTGCTAAAGATGAAATGCAAATTGTGTCCATTTTAAAAACTGAGTCTGTTACTCTTAAGAATAACTGTTGTGAAGGGTTTAATAACGTGTGTTTATTCGTTGTTGTTGTTGTTGTTGTTGTTGAACTGCATTATCAAACTAGTATGTCGTGAATTTAACAATAATTGGCTATTTATTTGGATATATGAAAGTAACCTTTAATTTCGAATTGGTTTACCGAAACAGCTGTTTATATTATACATGCAATCCATTAGCGTCGTACATACGAGTTTTCCTCACACTAAATAAACATATGAAAATTAAGTAGGTAAATAAAAGAATAATTTAATAAACCAAGTGAGGTTAATATTATGATGTTAAGGGCTCTGATATTTAATTACTGTCATATATCCTAGCATTTCATTATAAATTCTAAATTTACCGAGTTAAATTTTTATTTTCTTGAAAGCGAATAAGGGAAAGAGAGGCTTGCTCAGTTATTTACACTGTCAAGCGTATTTTATTTTTTTGTTTATGAAATGAATGAAGGAAATAATTTTCACATCATTACCATGTTTAGCTTCATTTAGCTTAAATATTACATGGTTTTTATTATCATTATCTTACTAGATTGATCAAAGACAAATGAAGTGTTGTATAATTATATATTATAATTTGTACTACACGGAAAGATAAATTCCAATGTTCTGGCATACAATTTATAATTTGAAATGTACTAATAATAATAATAATAATAATAATAATAATAATAATAATAATAATAATAATAATAATAATAATAATAATAATAATAATAATAATAATAATAATAATAATAATAATAATAATAATAATAATAATAATAATAATAATAATAATAATAATAATAATAATAATAATAATAATAATAATAATAATAATAATAATAATAATAATAATAATAATAATAATAATAATAATAATAGGTTGCATTCATCCTCTTTTTATTATCAGTTTCTGAATCTAAAGATCTCACTCTTCTTCCAAATCTTTGTGCAATATTGCACAACTAACGAGGAAAAATATATGTCAATAATATGTACGAGTAATAAGAGTAGATGCACAGTTTGGTTGACGTGTGCGACATGTAACTGCCGATTAATCATTTCCTGGAGCTAAAGAAATGAACAGATAACAATGTCGATCTAGCAAACAGTCAAGTAAAATGTAACATTAGATGCCCTATTAGGGGACTGTATAGGTACGTTCGCTCGAAAACTAAAACGTTTCAATAAACTTAGGGGTCTCCCAGGCCCTTAGCGACTAACTGTGAGAACTATATACATTACTAGTTAGTAGGTTTCACGATTCCGCCTACATTTGCAAAAGCTTACTAGCAAGAAAAACGTATTACTCTTACAGGAAGACCAGTTTTTGGCACTCTGTTTTAGGGTGAAACAACAAACCGCCGAATGTGACTAAGAAGTTAAAAGCAGAGGGTTATTGACATCAAGCATGAGCACGATTTGAGAAAGCTGTTTATGCTCGTGTTTTGGATGAACTGGACTTGGATTAGCTGTTGAAAATAGATAGCAGACCACTAATTAAAGCTTCTGTAGCTGCCTACACACTCCATAGCAACTGATATTAATTCCGTTGCATAATTCATTATCTGTTGAGGAGTGATATGGGTACATCTGTTATTACCATCACTGGATCCCTTGCAGCAACAAGTGCTTTGTTTTGTGCAACCTCTCATTAAAAGAAAAGAGTGAAAATACTTGAGCAGAGGGTTTCGTGTAATTACTGTAATGTGACAACATTCTGAAGGAGGGCATCTCATACATTACCTGTAATTAAGGCGAGGAATTTGTTGACAAGTAGCCGTTACAGAAATTGGAATGTGGGCCGGAATTCTTTTTGTGCGTGTTACTTTTGTTACTTAAAGAAAAGGAATGAGACTTGAAGCTCACAAAGATGCTTCAGGACTTTGCGTCTTCTCACTCACAACATATGTGAAGCTGGTGCTGAACAATGATCCTATTCACACACTGCTCAGGAGGTACCGATTAATTTTGTTGCACGATCGATACAGTTTTGCCATTTCAGAGCCTTTCCCGCCAGATCTACAGCTGCTAAGTGCTAGCCGTCGGCAAAAAACCTTTTATCCACGCCTAGCTGAAGTCTAGAAGCTGGAAGGGTTACGGATCATCCAGACTACTTCATAGACAGAGGCGTTAAATTATCACCTGGTCATTTTTGTACAGGTTATCGCTACGTCATTCTCTTGTTTAGTCACTGTCGCCAACTGTATCTCATAAATCGCTGAAAAACAACCTATTATTTGCGCATTACAGTAGATTAGCAGCCAAAGCACTCCATTTAGTTTGGTAACTGTGCTTTTAACAATTTTTCTTTTAATTAATGTATTTTTCCGGAAATAAGGTTATTTGTTAAGGTTAAAAACAAAGTGATATTTATTTGAGATTATAAACTAGTTTTCTGTTATGACAACAAGACAAAACGATTACCTTTACAAGTAATTGTTATTAATTAATTTAAACACGTATATGTCAGGAAGAGGAGCTATACGAGCATTACCCGCAGTATTCTGAAGTTGTAAAATACATAACTGTTTCAAGTATCCTCACTTATATAGGAGAATGGTGTTCTTTGTTCAGAGACATAAACAAATGTTAAATGGAGTAGAGATTAATGCACTGTGCAGGAGTTCTTGTATTTCTAGAATACGAGTTCCTAATAAAATAACAAGGTAAAGTAATAAACTTAACAATAAAGGTAAAAATGTACCTTAATATGGGTACCTTAACATTCCGGATTTGAGGGTAATGAATCGGTCGACCGGGTAGCAAAGGAAGCTAGATAAATGCCCTTAAGCGATCCACAAGTTGCTACACCGTGCAGTGGCATTATCA
>CM060967.1:39899406-40096906 GCA_030765045.1 Tenodera sinensis
TGTTTAAGATATTTTGATGACAAATGAACTGTATATTTTGAATTTTCTGGCTATAGCCTATGTAGTCCTCTTTACTCTGGATGACTTTGAATAACTCGTAAACCGCAAGAGATAGACATCTTACTATAAAAAATGTAGATCTCACTAAAACTGAATGTTGATGAAACCATTTTTGATAAAATTAAAAACAATGAAAATGTTCCACCTTTTGTAGTTGGAGGTTAATCAGAGAACTGTAGCTGTAACTACTTGACCGGAGAAAGCACGTTGGTCATTACTATGGTTGACTGTTGATTAACTCCTAAAGAGCTAAATATTACGTAATAAACTGAGAGTGAGTATTCGTAAAAGATCGTGGTATCAAAGATATACGAAATTTTAATTGTAGCAAAATGGGTTAATCCCCAAGTTGAGAGGTTGCGTGTGGAGTGCAATTTTACGTAATATCTGATGACCACTTCGTCACAAACTAGGTTAAAGGAGCATTTCGATCAGCGACACGCAAAGAGACACAAAATTGCTGCAATCCGATGAAAGTGGGTAAATTCTCCACACGCCAGATCATAATTACGTATTGACGTAGGAATTTTCCACGGTGCTCTAGTGTAGATCAAGGGAAGTCCTCGCAAGGACGACCTTTTTACTTTCTTTACAGCATACCTACCTATTAAACTGAATTTTTTATTTATCGATAGTTTTTAACTAATATGGTTTTTAATCTGTTATATTGGACGTGAAATATCGCTTAATTTTGCTTGGAAGCCTCTTTATTCGGCTTGAGATTCTTTTGCGTACGACACGGGACCACCAACTTGACTTCCCTTCCCATGCTAAGGATATTTATGCCCGAAAAAAGTCTTTGGTTTGTAACCAACTTTTCTTTTTTGAGTTATGCTGTCCAGAGACTGACTTACAGGCACACACATGTGCGCGCGCGGGCACCTTCTTCTAAGAATGCTCTTTTTAGATTCAGGGAACCTCAAAACATATTTCCGGTGAAATCTCGACATCGAATTTTTGGGAGGAATGCAATACTTCTTCTACTGTACTATACGTAGTAGAGAAAGTAAAACACATTAAAATTACAATGAACATAAGAAGTCGGATAAATATTCAAATTGGTATCTAAGGTCAATATCCTCCAAACATGCCACACGAAGATTTTCAAGAAAACCTCCACCCGAAAGTACACTTTGTATGGATCATTTTCTTCTTCATATTTTCTCAAATGGCTTTGACATTTTGTTCAAGCATGTACCTAATCATTTTAAAGATATTTGTATGACTAATAAAATCTACATCTTGAATTTTTTGAGCACATCCCTGGATTTTGTTTGCCAGTGAAGATAGACAACAATTTACTACAGGAAAAATATAGATAGCATTAAGATACATAATTTGTCCATGCTAAATTTTTTCACAGTATTCGCCGTTTTCCAATTATTCCTTTTTTTTTTTCTTCTCTTTATTTCGGTCTTGTTCTCCGTGTAAGATGTCCGATTAATAAACACATGAATGTTCTTTCGTTATTTTGCATCAAACTAAGAATCTCTTGTTGAATTTTAAATTATTCCATGCGACATTTATAAAGTGAATATGACTTTATGACTCAAAGACAACTTGATCACGGATCGAACCCGTGTCCTCCCGAATGCGGGCCACTGACATTACCGCCTCAGCCATCCCGCTCGGTTATAAAGTGAATAATTAAAAATATATATATTTTGTTATTTAACGACGCTATCAATTGCCAGGGTAACATCAGCATCATTTTTTACGTCAAAAGCAAGTAAATAAATTTTCAAATATGAAGATACGACATCTATGGAACATTTTTACAACCACAGACTGGTGCAATAATTTTGCAATGGCGTAGAAATATAGCTTTATTGGCCAATAAGCAAGAGTCTTTGCATAACCGGCCCATTTTATCCAGTAAGTGTCAGATCGGCATGCAACATGGTAGCGGCTGAACTTAAAAGGCAATTAGGTGAGGCGATACGTAAATGAGGAATATCGGAAAATAGCAATTTGTTAAGGCAGCGGCACGTCCTTAAGGCACGGTATAATATCACGCGAGCAGCCCTCAGAATTAATTTACTGTGCATGGGTACCCGCATAATTTGCCAAAATTAATTTGCCACTTTGTTACTTGCCTACCTGCCCTTGGGAAATTCCTTTAACTCGACCATAAAAACCTTTTCTCCCAGATATAAGGAACATATAGGATGTGCAAGTTGAAAGCAAGGAAAAAATCTGTAACATGGATGTGCTCATCTGAATTCCCGAGCGCGGTGACGCCGCATTCATGAGGTCTCGGGTTCAATCCCGGGGACCAAGCATTCTAACTGTTTTTTTTTTTTTTTTTTTTTTTTTTAAATCCCTTTCCATGGTCACTTAGGCTAGGGTTACCGGATTATTTTATGGAAATGTAGGACACAATAGTAAAAAATCTGATGTGTTGCACTCACATGACTTTCTCTACTCTTGTACTAACCATTCTTACAAACTCTTATTCCTATATCTTCTTCGTGTTAGTTGAGATCTTATTGCTTATTTCCTTGTAGGTACAAGGGGAATATTAGAATAGAGTAGGCTTTGTGCGATAGTCAAATCTTTTAAACTTTTGAGATTCCGTTCTCTTTGCACACTTAACATATAGAAAATGAACAACGATGTTCCATTTCAGAAAAGTTTTAAGTTTTCCGAAACTCACACACATAACAAGGAATATCTCTGAAATGGTCCAGTAGTTTTACCAAGATTTACATTTTTTGTAGAGTATGATTCGGTCTATCTCTAACGGTTTGCCAGTTATGCAAAAGTCGCCCAGAGTAAACAGAACTACATAGGCTAGAGTCGGAAAATTGAAAATATAAATTTTATTTGTCATACGAATATCTTAAACATATGGCATTTTAATAAAAATCTTTAGAGCCATTTTCAAGAAAATCAACGTTTTGCATGTAAAGGTTAGTTTAGGGTGGGGCTATTTTCTTCAAAATCTTGATATCGCACCGTTGAAATACATTTCATATTTCTCAATTTTTGCGAATTTCCTTCTGCATTGTTTCTTGATTGTTGCATTTCAGTTTGTAAATAAGATGATTCACAGTCTGCGCTGCTTTCTGGCATGGGCACGTTGAATCATTTATAATTCCTATTCTGTGGATATATTATTTGTATTTGCTATGTCCCGTTACTGTTGTAGAAGACCCTGATGTTATGTTTAATTTGATCTTTGCCTAACTGACGGGAGGAATTTCTTACATGTGGCTCGTTTATCCCTTGGTCCGGGGTTGGTGTGGTTTCCCTTCAGGGTGGTGGTAGCCTACAATAGTTGCATACTGGCCCGCAGAGTTAAGGTGTCCTCGCCATTCTAGCACCTCATCACTAATTCCACCTTTCGTTCCAGGGCCTGCCGCCTAGTCGCTACTCCAGAGGGTGTCATACAATGAAGATGCTCTTCCCTTGTTTATCTTAGAAGTCCAGTGTGTCTCTTCCGTTTTAATCTTCTGCCTTCTCTAGGAGCTGGCGACTGCTCCAGGGTTCGGTTGAGTGGTGAGTTAGCATAGCCACTAAATGTTTCATGGAGTTTAGTGCAGTGTTTCCTAAGAATTTCGATGAACACGAAGATCTCTATGGAGATTTTTAATGATAATGAACCAAGGTGCTTCAGCGACCAGTTTATATGTTTGAAATTTGCTGCAGAACCTTATATACCACAGGAGTAGATCCAAATAGGTCTAAATATGAGTAGTAAATTAACTTGTTGGGGTGCAGAGATTTTCCTTGTATGCACTTCAAGCTAAGCGGATACCCAAAATCGGAACCAAGTGTCTTACTATTTGGCTCTGGGTTCCAAGAAAAACAGGTTGATCCATAATCTTTTTGTTAGTTGTGATTTTTTTATTTTTGGGGACTCATTTTGACTCTTCAGTTCTTGCAAGGAAATTAGCGATAGTAGAATCAAGAATACGTTCGGAAGGTGTTTGAAACTTCTCTACTCTGAAGTCATCATATCCAGGTGCAGTCTAGGAGTACCGGACAAAGTCTGGAGAACAGAGCTGATTCTGTAGAATGCAGATCAACAGTGAAATTGAATCCCTCTACGATAGTGTGAACTAACAGTTATTAAGCATACTATGATCTTCAGTCCACTTAAGTATCGCCTTGAAGTTTGGGAAGAACGCCACATTAAGTAGCTGAATGAAACCTGTGCACCCAAAAGGGAAGTCTTGACTTGTACTCCAGCATCGATATGAGTAACTATTTAAATTTTTATCTGATGGTGAAATTTGGAACTAATTATTTTTGGGAACATAATTCTTACTATCATTTCAACCACAGGATACACTGCAAATAACTACATTAATTAGAGAGAAATTATTTACTATCACTAAAGTTGCAACAGTCATGATACCATGTTAGATATGGTCCATTGTGAGCGAAATATCGAATCTTGTAGCTTACAGTGTTATAGGCGATGACACTTAGTTTATATATGTTTGTAATCAGCACCTCGATCGAACTTGCGTTAAAGTTTTGCAACATTATCACCATACTGAACCAATATAACGCTACTGGATGTTAGTGTGGGAAAATTGTGGGTATATATAGGGTATAAAATAGGAAATATGCTTTTCAAAAATAGTACAAACTATATAAAATTGAGATAGTGGCTAGTGAATGTAGCACATAATATAATGCAGTTTGGAAACACGCTGTGAGGATCTCTTGAAAGCAGCCTGGTAACAGCCCCCAGGTCCAGAAACAAGTATCTGCGTACCTCCAGCTCTTTAGTGAGATGAGAATTAATCGACAGAATTTGACGCAAATTATCGTATGCACGGACGTAATTACAGAGGGCTCTGGAGGCTGTAGTGCCTCTGGGCAGGCTGATTAAATAACTGGTTGCCCTTGGGGTTGTCAGCATGCGTGACTTCTTAAACTCGCTCCCTTCGTGCGATTTTACTGACGGTACTGAACTTCTGCTGTTGTGAGTTTTGGATAGCACAGGGATTTTGTATCTGTGACGCTTAGAACTATTGCATCACCATTGCTTCGTTCCTTCATTAGTAGGATCATTCGTTGCGTTATTTTATGTGCCCACACATAATCAGAAAATAATCCCGCATGTAATCTCATAACAGAAAAAAAAAAAAAAAGCATTTTTAAGGGCACAAGGATCTGAAAAGAACCGTTCTTTGAGTGAGGATTGAGTGAGTGGGAGGGTGGGTGAGTAAGTGAGTGAGGAGTGAATGAGTAAGTGAGTGGGTTTTAAGGACAGATGGCGGAAGTGCATACTTGCTCGTTAGAAAATTCTTCCTAATCGTACCAAATGGAATCTTTCTTGAGCCCCCTTCTCTGAGTTGAATTTTTCTCGCTTCTGCCAGAGGGAGTGGGCCATCAACTCGTTAAGGTGCGTGCGCCTCCCTCTGCAGGTCGACCTGCCTGCGGTTCCTTCACCTTATCCATTCCTCCGGAGGGTGATTAGCATAAAAGATTAAATGGTCATAGGTATGGGTCATAGGTCATTCACTTTGCACTGAGTTGCTAAACTGGTGGAAAATTTTGAGTCGGAAACTGAAATGGCAGGGCAATTAGAGTATGCTTCTTTGTTTTCTAGTAAAACCTAATTAAGGTGCGACAAAGATTAAGCTATACCACTCACACTACTGCCTATAAATATGCGGCTCCTTAACAATGTAGAGGTGTGAACAAAGACAACTGTGAGCACCGCAGAACAAGAGCGTTTCCAGATCGTTCGATAAACTTTCAACTGCCGCTTATTTACCAGAAGCTCCAGAAAAGTTGGATTACCAGAAAAATTCGTGCCACGTGTTTCTGGTCCATATAACTGAGTCAAGCAAACAAAGATGCTTCTTTTTCATGACGAAGCCTTTAAGTGTTGAACGAGACAGTTGTTAGCAGCATTCAGTATATCTCAGAAACAGTTTGTGAGAGAGACAGAGAGAGAGAGAAAATATTACTGAAATGTGTTTCAGGGTTATCATCCAACGGAACAGCTGTTAATCGCAAGGTCACACCAAATTGTACATTGTGTTCACGATAAAAAAAATAGGACTGTGTTTTTGTAATCCGGTTTAAAGGAAATAAAGTGACAGAAAAAGTAATTGGAGTGTTAATATGTCACACTGATGTCATGGTCAATTGCCATAGCCAATTGTCAATCTCTAATGTTTTAATTAGTCTCTGCCTTATTCGATCATTATTTCCCATTATGATATATTCTTGCTACAGTTATTGTTATTTCATTTAACATGTTTCTTGTAACTGATGTATGCACATTTTGAAAAACTATTTGTCAGCAACGCAATGAGACAGCAATATAATTTGTTTTGTGCACGATCCATAAGATATGAAAAAACAAAGTAAAACTTTCACAGTATTGCACGTGTTTATAAAAACAAACATGGCAGTCAGAGTGCCGTTCTTTGAACGTGTTATAGGAAAGTGGAGAATTAATCGGCAAAATTGTGTGTACAGGACTAAAGACAACCCACACATCTTTGAAGAAAATGGTGTAAATCCTCCAGGAGCAACAGTATATTGCGGTCTGTCTTCCAAAGGAGAAATTATTGAGCCAAATTTCCTCAAAGCAACTGTCAGGATTCTTCGAGTTAATGATCTCTTTGAGAATCAAAATGAAGTTTCCGACCTACAATATGGGAGTTCACATCAGTTCCATGTCGTGAAAATTTTCTCGGTTGTATATTGGATCAGAGATGGGTAGGACGAAAAAGAAGTGCTACGGAGTTCCCGTTTCGATCTCCCTATTCACAACTTCAATATCATTGGTGTCCAGTAGTTTTTAAGGTTAATGTGCAGTTGGAATTTTCAGCAGAATTTATTGCTTTAATTTTATTTATTTTGTATAATTATGTGTTGTTATTAATAAGAGGTGAATTATAGACCGTGTTTCAAAAAGGACTTTACAACTTTGACAACTCATAGTTATTGATTAATTTTACTTGCAAACATGATTTTGGTGTCATCTTGACTGAGAACAGATCAAGTTTTACCTAAACAGGTTGAGTGTGACCTCCATCGTTCATGGGGCACACAGCCTCTCTGAAGTCGATTTCTTGCCAAACTCGCTGCTGGTAGTAATTTAATTAATGATGCAGATTCTACAAGAAAAAGTCAAGAGATGTCAGGTCCGGTGAGCGTGGGGCCTTGCAATTGGCGCACCACGACCAATCCACTTTATCCAGAAAGCCTACATTTAGGAAATCCCGGATCTCAGAGAGGTATTGTGGCGGTGCGCCATCTTGCATAAATAGTAGGCCTACTGTGTCGATTTTTACTACTTTGTACGAAAATTACTTGTACAATTGTGACTGATTTAGACTCTACAAACCAAAATACCAGCGAGTACGCTCGGCTGCTGCAACTCCTGCTAGCGCTTCCGGTGACGCGATTCTGTACTAGTATACCACGCGAGTTAAAACTTGGTCTATCGTTAGTCAAGATGACACCAAAACCATGTCTATAAGTGAAATGAATAAATTACTTTGAATTGTCAAAGTCGTGAAGCTCTTTTTGAAATTTGACATTTAAATATTTTTGTTGTATACTTTGCGGTTTGTGGAGTCACTCTGATTTGTATTTTGGGGGAATTTTAAGAACACGGTGCACGCCACAAAACCATAAACATTGAAGGAAATGAGAATCAGATTCAACACGCCATAAATAATATTCTATTAGCAACAATCCAGATGGTATGTCGCTCTGTTCAACTGTCAACTATGTTGCATACACGTGGACTTAAGGAAGTTTAAAGAATAGAATGCCATAAAAATTGTATTTTTGTCTCATTACTGCTGATAAATACATTTCCAAAGTGTGTATGCAGCAATTTGGACTGTTCTATATAGTTACTTTTTGTTTAATGTGCAATAACTGTCCCCTATAGCGTTTAAAATAGTTTTTAAGGATTACAATGATTCGATGGCGTGTAGAGAAAGCTTTGTGACTGCTACATATCAGATTTTATGTTAAGACCTGTACTATAACAAAAGGTATTGTACAAATTATTTCCTCGACCCCGAAACTCGTATTGTGGGCGTTATCTCAATTGGTAATTTATTGGGACGCTGGTCTGTTATCAACACTCGCTCTGAACCGGCCGGTAGGCACGCCAATTGTGTTAACACGGAAAACGTTCATTGTGGCTTTCAGCGCTAATTGGGCATTATCTTGTTGCATAATACACCTGCAAGCCTCTTGTCTTCATTAAATGCACCCGGGCCTTTTACCAGTAATTGACTTTCTGTCAGTATTCATTTATTGTTAGTATGATTCTTGTTACAATAATTGAAGTTTGCATGTAAACCAGATCCAGGTTTCCATGCTTCTTTTGGGAGTCAAGGGACCTCAAAACTTGTAGAACAACGATGTTCAACGACGTACTTTGCGCTTGAAAATCTTATGTGATAAACATCTCTTCAATAGTGACTTGTTTAGTACTGCTTAGGTTTAAGAAGTCTATCTATATTTGGCGATCAGGTCGAAGTGCATAACTTAGAAAATACACCAAGTGATCATCGCGTAACCTATCCCGATACAGACTTTTAATATAGTTCAATTTGCAGAAACTGTTCGCAAATATATGTAGGGATATACTCACTCTTATACACATTATTCTTGTAAATGTTTATTTCTCTATCTACTACATTTTAATCGACGTGAGCATTTTCAGAAATTACCTTATTGCTAATTTTCTTGTAGGTGCAATGGGAATATTGGAATACGGTAGGCTTTAACTGATAATCAAATGCTTTAAGAGCTGTTTGCTATGCGATGCTTTTGCAATTCTTCGCAAGGTCCTGAGATAAAAAGCGAATAACATATTTATGTTTGAGAAAAGTATAAGTATAGGTAAATTCACACCAATAATAAAGAGTATCTTGGAAATGGTTGACTCAAAAAAAGTATTTTACATAAATTGTGTATTTTAAAAAGAGTTGGACATCGTTGGTATAGAACAACATATGTATATTGAAATGGAAGATAAGGATTAGAAACGGAGGATTTGAGCTCTGCGGTCAGACTTTGCTAGTGGCAGGCGCATTGAAGTGGCTTTCATTTCCGGACTGAACATCCCGGGCACACATTCGATCCATCACTTCTTACGGACAAGGAAAGAAACATCCACCACATATGCCGTACACTACTGTTCACTGCGCCTAACCCTGCTAACGTCAACATGAAAGCAAATGAAATAAGATACGTAGAATTTTTGCTTGAAATAGCCATAGAGTTGATGATAAAAAGAAAATAATTACTTAACGTCACTTGTGAGTAAATATAATTTTTGAGTAACGTATTTCTGCTTTATACCACTTTCCTTTAGTGGAGGGAGTAGGTATAGTATTCTATAAAAAAATTGAATATCAAGATTTCACTTGAAATGCATGTTTTGATATCCACCTGAATAAAAATTCTACAGTTAAAAAAATGTATGTATGTTATGGTGACTGTCTATGGATCTGTCTGCGTGCTATAACTGAAAAAGCGATAGAGGGTTAGGTTGGAATTTTGCCATATAACTAAACATCTAACAAGGACGCAGCACGGGTACGCGAACGCCTCCTCCGTGAGTGGGAGAAATACTTTAGTGGTTCTTTCCAAATGTGTGCTTCGCTAGCTTCGTTCTCTGGGGTCTCCCTTCGCCTCATCCCTTTCCCTTGGGGGATAGCCCGCTATAGACCACTATCAAATTGCAGTAGAGAAAGAAACGCATAACGTTCTATTCGTATTATAATTACCATCATCATCATCATCATCATCATCTTCTTCTTCTTCTTCTTTCTCTTCTTCTTCTTCTTCTTCTTCTTCTTCTTCTTCTTCTTCTTCTTCTTGTCATCACGGATGAGGAATTTCTTCTGTCCCGACCTCACGTTTATCTCCATCTCATCATGGGTCTTCCGATGCTTCTTCTTCCAGTCGGCTGGTATTCATAACACAGCATAGGGGAGTGTTTCTCATTCATTCTTTCTACATGTTTCCATAGGCTTCTATATTCCTATATTTTTTCACTTATGGGAAGAATATTTAATTCGTTCCTTACTGCTTCTTTTTTATTTTGTCCATAATTATGCATCCCTTAGTGCTCTTAGGTATCCCATTTCTATTCCTTCTTTCTTATCACCCATGTTTCACAGCCTTACATCAGTGCTGGCACAGCTATTACTTTCTAAACTTTTATATGGTTTCTTTTCTTATCTTTCGTTTTAATGTTATTGCTAATGTCCAACAAATATACTGAAATGTATTTACTTTATTGTTTAGATATTTTATATTAGCTATGTTCCAACGTAAGTAATTAAATTTACTTGTTTGTTCTAATTTATTACTGTTTAAAACTATTTTTATCAGAGTGGATGTTTACCAGGAAATTTGATTATTTCTGTTGTATTTATTGAGATCCTAAATCCCTGTATTTTTTTCTTTTAATGTTTCTCCTAGTTCATACACACTTTTTATAAATCACCTTCATCTGTTTGTGTAAGTATTACATCACTTACAAAGAGCACATTGTACTTGTTTTTTAATTTGATGCCTTTTAGTATTTTCCTTCCACTTCACTAAGAACACTATCCACATAAATATTAAAAAGTAGCGGGGACAAATTGCACCCTTGTCTAAGAACATTACTAATAATCATTTCGCTTCAAAATCTATTCCGTAATTGAATGTTTACCTTTATTTCTCCATACATATTTTGCAATACTTTTAGTAGGTGTTTGGGGTATCCTTTTTGTTAAGAATTATGCCAAGTTAATTTTTGTTTACTTCGTCAAAAACTTTATGTGTGTTATAAGTTGCTATATATCAACTTGATTGTGTATTTGGAAGTATGTTTTACCAACTTTGTACTATATTTAGTCAGTCATAAGTATCCAGAAATGCCCCGAACCTTGTGATTTTATCTTGCAGAAACATTTTTACGAGTTTGTATAAGCGGCCTGATATAGAAGTGATCTGTATACACTCGACTGTTGATTGCCTCAGGAGTTCTGATTCCGTCGTCAACAAAAACTAGAAGCAAATGGTCCGCTATAACATTACAACACATAAAGTGCTCCCTAGGAAAACCTATTCTCGATGAAACTGATAATAGCGGGACATGGTTTCCGTTACATGGTAACCGTGCTTATGAAATATCAAAATGCATCCATTCAAATTTTAAGATTAGCGTCAAGTATTTGAATATATTGAACTGAAAATATTTTAATGTCAATTATCAAAAAAAAAAATAAATAAATAAATAAATAAATAAATAAAAAATAAATAAATAAATAAATAAATAAATAAAACTAAAAGGCTATTTCTTACTGAAATTACGAATTTTCAAATGCATTTATTACTTCAGATGACACATTATCATATTGTATTTGTTCATATATTGTAGCAAGAAAGTCATGTTCATTGTACAAGGTAGGTCAAAGAAACGGGACATTTTAATTTCGTTGTTGTTAGTACGTGCATGGTTTACTCGTATATCAGAAGATATTGTGTATCGTCTGAAAAAATAATGAAATGTCTGCGTAAGAGCTATGATTTTTTAAATCTAATATAAAAAGTATCTACTAAAGAATAACAACCACGCCCTTGAGGCTCTTGTATGTCAACCCCGGGAGGAAGGGACGAAATGAGACTACTCTAGGGCATGTTGGAACCCAGATGAGTAGTGAGGGTCCCTAACGTGTACTGGAGATTCACCCCAACACCAGTTCGACAAGCAGCTACCGATCAGGCGACTAAAAGGCACCCATCCGCCGATAACAGGAATTACAGTTCGCAAAGTCCCCACGCAACAGCTTCAAACTCGCCCATCGCCAACAATTCGGATCCTGAAGGACCGAATTGAAATAAAGCTGAAATGACATGGACGGGACCTTTGGGGGTTGTAATTATACTTACTAACATTCGCTTGATGACCTGAAAAAACCTCCGAAAAAAGCCATGAGTTAGGAAGATCGTCCGCAGGTATCAAACCCACGACCTCCCGAATGCGACATTTTCCTGCTGTCTCTCTGACTGAATAAATCAACTGTGTAAGTAAGGGAAAAGTTTGAAATTGATATTAAGAGGCAAGATGCAGATATGGAAGAAAAACCGCAACAGGAACGAAACTTATTTATTCAGTCAGTATTGTGCCCTTTCCATGCGGGAACCAGCCACTAATGGCATTCATACATAAAAATTCAGAAAGCAAAACGATCTGTATAACGTATGCAAGGTGTTGAAGTTGGTATGCCTCGAGGGTGGCAATGTATACGTTGTGCAGCTCATACATAATGGAACGGCACCCCCCCCCCCTCCCCCATCATATTTGGGACCTGTGCCATTCCTGGCGCTTAGTTCTTGCATAAGTTGAAGAAAGTAGCAATCTTTCCTTCTGTTATTTGATTTGAACACTGGACCTCTTCCGCCTTCCTGTAATAACAGCACATGTCATTTTTTCGTGTATCATTATGGAACGTCTGCTGCTTGTAGCAGCTATATCTTCGCAATGAATGTGTTTTAATATATTTACTTTCTCTGCTACGTATATACCTAGTGCTTTCAGAAACCTCCCAAAATTAGATGTCGAGATTTCACCAGAAATACATTGAGCTTCTGAAATGACTTCTAAAATGACTTTAATGCTTTCATGCTCACACTTTTAAGCTTTTTAAATGATAAAATGTATATGTTGCGTTTTCTGGAAGTAGACTGTAAGGTCCTCTTCATTAGCAAAGAATTTTATATAAACTTGTATACGTGGTAAATTTTAAACAATAGATTAAAGCGTACTGCATATAAAGTACCTCTAAAACACAATTTATTTTAAATAATTCTTTGGTGGCAAAATCCATATCCGAGATATTTGTTATTAATAGTTGAAGTTATTCAATACCCTGTCGATATTCAGTTCTCTCTAGTGCATGGAAGCAGCTACAATTTTAAGCTAGCATGTAGTGTCTGATTCTTAAACATATTTCAATTATCACTTTCTTTGTGCCTATAACGAAACTTTAATGTAGCGAATCTGCAAAAGTTTATATATCCGATTATAGACGTAATGATAGGTTGCATATCCAATAATAAGCAATAGATTTAGAAAATAAATGTAACACGCCAGGTTTTTTGAACAAGCACAAAATATATAGGTCTGTTATTTTTAATAGCTCTTACTAGCATAATAGCAAAAGTGATGGAAAGAATAGTGTCAAACAGGTTAAATTGGTTTCTAGAATCACAAAATTTAATATCCCCATGTCAAGCTGGATTCAGAGAGTTCCACTCTACAAATGAACAAGTCTTACTTCTCAGTCAAGAAATCAAAGACTCCTTCAATAGAAAAGAAGATAATTTATCAGTTTTTATTGATTTCCAAAGTGCATATGATTCTATATGCGGAACAAAACTACTAAAGAAAGCAAAAAAATAGGGATACAAGGTCCAATGTTTTCATGGCTATGTCATTTCCTAACACAACGCTTTATTGCAACCAGATATGGAAGATATATATCTAAATACAAACAAGTACACCGTGGCTTACCACAAGGCGCAGTGCTCAGCACAACGCTTTTTAATATATTTATTAACGATCTGCCACAACAAATACAGGAATCAGGTGTGAAGTATGCACTATTTGCTGATGACTTAGTAATGTGGACTTCAAAACCAAAAAGCAAAAGTACAGAACTATAAAAAACCATGCAACAATCCTTAACCAACTTACAAAGGTGGACCAAAGAAAATTTAGTGACTGTTAATACAACAAAATCAAACTCCCAAATCTTTTCACTAAGAAAAAAACCACTAAAAATAAAACTAAATTTTGAGGGTCAACAATTACCAGAAACAAAGGAAGCAAAGTATTTAGGAGTTACATTTGATACCAAACTTACATGGACCAAACAAATAGAAAATGTAATACAAAGAGCAGAGAAGCCCCTTTCACTGTTAAAACGTCTAACAGGAATGAAATGGGGATGTTCCAGAGCAACTCTTAACACAACATACAATGTATATATAAAGCCATTATTTACTTACTGCAGCGAAGTTCTTGTAACAGCAAACAAACAAAAAAAAAAAATTCAAATCTTTCAAAACCAAAGTCTGAGATTAATTACAGGTGCTATCAAAACCACACCAACCAATACCCCATTGAATATGAAATAGAAAAAGTGGCTCTTATTCAACACGAAAAGTTGATCAGACTCCCATTCAATACATGGCACAAGAGAAATTTTACACATACACTAAAGACTTAGGAGAGCTTTCTTTCCAAAATTCAAGACCTCAAGAAGGATGTACACCTTTCTAATTCAAAGGAAAACTTCATATCTAAAGTCAATTCGACACATACATTAGACATCACATATTATTTACACCTGACAGAAGAAGTTAAGAAAAGTGATACTCCAACTAGTGTTCTAAAATTATTGGTATTAGAGACAATCCATACTAGATTTCCAGAACACAAATGACTCCATATTTATACTGATGGATCATTGATATCATACCAAGATGGAGCAGGTGCTGGAGTCACATGTCACCTTTTTTCCTATTACAAATCTTAGATGGAGAAATTGAAGCAATTCGAATGGCCCTACAAAATCTTTTGTACAGAATTTCACATTTTCAGCAAGCAGTTATTCTCTCAGATTCCAGGGCAGCAATTATAGCAATTACTTCCAAGTTGTCAGCAAAAAACCAAACAATTATAGAATGTTGGAAAATCCTTAAGCATCTAACAGCACTTCAAAAACATCTAGTCTTCCAATGGATACCAGCTCACTGTGGACTGAGTGGTAATGAGAAAGCTGATTTTCTTGCAAAAAAGGGTACCAGCGGTGTACAAAAATCTATAGTTAATCTACCATTTTTTGCAGCTAAAAGATTAGTCAACTCTGAATTCAAAAAATTTATTGCAAAATATTACTATGAAAAATCAAAGAATAAAAGATGGGAACTACCAAACATTCAAACAGTAATTCCTGAGTATCCTCGAAAAACAGCAGTTGCAACCTTCAGGTTGATTACAGGACATGATTGTCTGGCAAAGCATTTAAACAGAATTGGGATATATTCTTCACCACTCTGTCCTCTATGTGATCTGCAAGAGGAAATGGATCGAGACCGCCTTCAAACATGCCCGACCACTTCTAGTGCCCCATCCATCAGTGAAAAATATTGGAGAGCAAGAGGATTAATGACTTCATTGTCAGATATCCAGCATTAGCTAACAACAACATTTTTAATTGCATCTTCTTTGTATTCTTTTGTAGTTACTGCATTTGTCCAGCGATTGTTGTTGAGACTTACTGTGTGACCTGCCCATCTTCACTGGACTGCTGTTTCTTCTTACTTCTCTATTTCTTATCCGGTCTCTTATTGGTATTTATACTAGTTTTCTTTTTCGTATAAAAGTGAATTCTTCTATTCACATTACCTTATAATAAGCTAAAGTACCCAAATAACATATACTTTTTCAAATTTGCCTACAAGATCTACTGGTATAAGTATTTTTATATCTGCATGGTGCTTTTCATTCCTAGAAGTATCTATTTTCGGATTTCATAGAGTGTATGACTGATAACATTTCTTTGAAATGAATGACAAGAAAACTGAACATTTTCAAAATGGGGTCCAAATAAGAGATTCCGTCATCCACTTTCCTGCTTTTATTGATAAACACAGTAACTGTACCAAAGCATGATGAATCATAAGGAAAGAACAAAGACATTGTCGAAACCTATTACACTCGAAAAGAAATAAATAATGTTTAAGTTCTACACGCACATTTATTTACAAGTTTCCACATAATTGCACTTTGTGGCAAATAAAATCGCGCAAAACTTTTCTCTCTGTCACTTTCGTCACTTATCTACACATTTTCCACCACAGTGGCACCGGTGTACTCCACTACCAAACCTGACTGATCGACACAAACTCTTCTCCCGGCTCGCGTCGCTGTCACCTCGAATTCTTGCACCACTTCTTGTCCTTATCTAGGGACAAAGACACGTCTAATTCGAAACATTCCAGAACAAGAGTCTGACGACTCGGAAGGAGTCTTGACTTTTAATAACACTAGGTTAGGTTATTTACTTGCTGCCATTTTTTTCCTGTTACGGGTACAGTGGACCCGGCTTGCAGGGGTAACAATTTACACACACATACACACACAAACATATATATACATTTCTCGGGCTTTTAATATTTATAGTCTTTCTGGGTTTGCTCAAACTCATACAGGAGCCCACTGTGGGTTCTCGAGAACAGTTTGGTATAGTAACTGTTTTATGTTATGTTCCACTTGCTTTGTTCTTTATACATACACACAATATTTACATATTTACACTCACTCATTCATTCACTATCAATTCACGCGCACACTCACACGCACTACGCTCATACACACAATTTACATATTTTCTATATATACATATATCCCATTATTTGGCTGATTGGACAGCATATCCTGTGGTGGTGACTTAGTGGCGACGACCCCTGTGTGGAAGGCATTATCTTTTTGGTGGCCCCCTGTTACAGCAGTACGTGGCCGTGGACCGATGTTGTAGGCTCACCGTTTTGCGAGCGGGCGAGATGTCGAGAATATTTTTATACGTCTGTTTTCGGTGTTTTGGCTCACCGCTGCCGATGTTAGTTATGAGCTGGTTGTCATGTTTGATACGCGCCCACGTTCTTGTAGCTGCATTGTGTTTTGCATCTGCTATGTAGGGTGAGTTAAGGTTCTGATGAATGGTTTGGTTGTGTGTAAGTATTGGGCAACGTAATATTTTTCTAAGGGATAAATTTTGGACAATTTTTAACCTGTTGAGCACTGTTTTTTATGCATTTACCCAGGCCACGCACGCGTAAAATAGAGTGTACAGTATAAAGGATCTGTATAGTACAATTTTGGAGCGGGTCCGTAATTCCTTGCTACTGAAGACGGGGGCGCACACCTTCAAACGTTGGCACCCTTTGTTGGCAGTATTTGTTAGGAGGGAGATGCAAGAGAGTCGTTGGTCTAAGGCGACTCCCAAGTATTTCACTTGCTGGCGACAGTGCAATGTTTGACCGCCGACCATGAGATCCATTGTTAGAAATTGATGAGCTGGCATTTATTTGTATTAATTTCTATTTTCCAGTCATGCAACCATGAAAGGAAGCGGTCAGTATAGCGCTGCATCTCGAGGAGGCCAAAACGATGGTTTCTATGGTGGTTGTAGATTGCAGTGTCATCAGCGTACATAGCAACTTTGCATCTGCTGTCCACGGGAAAATCATTTGTAAATAGAATATAAAAAAATGGGGGCATAACTGCTCCTTGTGGTACGCCAGCTTGCATT
This sequence comes from Tenodera sinensis, assembly GCA_030765045.1. Taxonomy (NCBI): domain Eukaryota; kingdom Metazoa; phylum Arthropoda; class Insecta; order Mantodea; family Mantidae; genus Tenodera; species Tenodera sinensis. Next base: position 39,916,788 of record CM060967.1, read on the forward strand.
ATTCGCTTATGTGAGGAGGAACGACCCACTTGAACGTAGAAGTGCCTGTTTTCTAAAAAAACTATGGATTAAAAATAAATAATTTCGAAGGCCGGGAAAATGTTGGTGTAATTTGTAAATTAGGCCATCGTGCCAACACCGATCAAATGCAGCTTATACGTCTAAAATAGTGCTATTTACTCTAGGATGTTGGTGATGAAACATATAATAGCCTCGAGTTTTTCCCAAGTGTTCGTACAGTTCCTGAATTTTGTTAGGAAGGGTTTAATTTTGGGCAGAAGTGCTGGGTAGTTGAAGGATTTTAATAGAGAGAATATTTCGGAAATATCTCTCAGGTCAGATGAGGACTCCTCGGAGGAAAGAGATTGTGTAGGGGGACCAATAGGTGGTGGCTGAGGTACACTTTGCCCTAGAGCTGCCCAATAAGTGACAATCCTTTTCAAGTTTTAAGTTTTCTTTATTCATAATTTTGACCTGGTGCCGGTACAAGGGCCCCGGCTTACAGGCTATAAATTTACATTTATTTATAATTTTTCCTTTTACAAGCTTATAGTTTTGGGTATCACCAAAAACCCATACGGTGACCATCTTTAGGCCACCAAGAATAGTTTTCGTTAGTCGTTTGGTGTCTATTCCTATTATTTGTTGTTGTTGTTTTTTTTTCTTATATACATATATACATCTATACACACACATACACGCACGCATTCACCCACATACTCACATTCACACGCTTACACACACGTTCACTGGGCACAACAGATAAATGCGTCCCAGCTCGCGCACTGCACTATTTACAATATTTACATTTTCCCGCTGTTTTCCTGCGCGGGCAGGGTGTAGCTACTGGGTGTTTTCCGAGGCGAGGGCCTCTGCCGTAACGTGTGTGTGGCCTAAGAGCGAGATTGCATGGACACGCATTAGTCGGCGAGCCGTGCCGCGTCTAGATCATTTTTATTCTAGTATGTTTGCGGTGCTTCGGTTCGCCTTTGCCAATGTTGGCGATCATGTAGTTTTCGTGGTTCCTAATGCGCGTCCATGCTGCCGTTGCTCGTGTGCGCATTCGTGTTGTTTTGTGTTTTTGTTGACATTGTGTATTGTAGTGTGTTGTGATTTGTGTATCTGTGTGTCAGTTTCCCGTCTTCCACATCCATCGCTCCATTCATGTGCTTCTGCCCAAAAATATTTATGGTTTCGTTGCTCGTTTTTTTTCTTTTTTATTTTAATGTTGCTGCAACACTCACTTGGTATTTTTATATCTTTAGTATGTTTTTGTATGTTTGGGGTTTTAGTATGTGTTTGTGTCTATTGTGTGTCTAAATGTTTTGAAAGTGTTGTAGGTGCTCTTGTATTTTCTGTTCTTCTTGTTCTTGATATTTATCGTATACATGTATGAGTGTGATAAGGGGAGGATTTTTTCTTTTTGTGTTTCTTGTATTGTTTTCATTTTTTGTGCTGTATTTATGAGTGTTCTTCTGTAGCTTCTTGTGTGTGCGTTGTGTATGTATGCAATTATTTGTTTCGCTATGTGTGTGTCAATGGGTGTTGTGTTTGTGTATTGGTGTACAGTGTTGGATTTGAATGATGGTGAAAGTTTGTGAGCAGTCCTTAGGCATTTTTTCTCGTAAGTTTTTATTTTGTTCATCATGGCTCTTGTTATTGGTGGTATTGTGGCTACGGCTGCGTATGTGAGTTGTGGTCGGACTAATGTTATGTATAGTTTGTGTAGTATTTGTGGTGTGAGTCCTCGTTTGTTAAGTTTGGCCAGGTAGTTTAGTGTTGCGTGAATGGGACGTGCTTTAAGTAGTTGTGTGTAGTGTGGTTTTATTCTGAGTTTGTTATGTATGTGTATTCCTAAGTATTTAGCTGTTTTTTGACTTGTGATTGTTTGTTTATTAAATGTGAGTGTGGCTGTCCTGTATGTGTGTTTTCTTATTTTGCGATAGTTATGTGTATTTGAATACTACAGTAAAATTATTAACCACAGTGTGGTCATTGTCGTTTCGGTTTTTATTAGCTACTTGGTCAGTTGGTGCAATCTCACCATATAATGACAGCGTGACAGCCCATGCAGTTCTTTTAAACCTAATCTAAGTAGTTTTTGAGCTAGAACAAGCAAGAGCAAATGACTCAATGACAACTTGCGGAGGGGGACTTAGCACCTCGACCAAAATGAGATCCTTTGTGTCTAGGCCCCTAATGGGGCAACCCTTATGAGGATATATGGCACGAATGGATCCTAAGGGCGACCGTAACGTTGTCACGGCAGTGTAGAAGGGGGTTCCTAAATTTTCCCAGTTAGAGGCATCCCTACGGAGATGGGCTTAGCTCCCTTCCCCCCTCGGGTTTGGATCATCCCATGGGGTGCCCGGAAACGAGGGACTTGTCCTCCAATCCAGAACGCATTTATTCCCCCTGCTGTGCTGCCTCGACGCTTGCCCACGCTTCTAACCTTTCCATAAGTGGTTGCTGTGCAATGCCAAGAGATAAAACATAATATGTTCATGTATGAGAAAAGTAAAAGTATTGGCAAATTCAAGCAAATAATAAAGAATATCTTGCAAATGGCTCACTCAAAAAAGAAGTATTTGACATAAATTGTGTGTTAACGAGGTCCACATTTTTGATTCAGTAGCGTTTGTCTGTCGCTTACTGTTTACCATTTATGCACAAAAAACATCGATTATGAAGTATTCTTCTGAGAAAATTCAAGTTATGTCTTAGAAACTGCCATGAAATTGCCTACTTCTGTCCGTTACAACCGGTACCTGGGTTGGGGGATTTTCTTGTAAAGTTTCGTGTGACATCCTTGGAAGAATGCAGAACTTAAATGCCAGTTTGGTGTTTAGCCAATTTTTCGTTTTTGAGTTGTGCTGTTGGCAGACACACACACACGCGCGCGCGCGCACAAACATGTGCGCGCGCGAATAACGTAGTCTCAAAACAGGCATCCCTAATGAAATCACGATATCGAATTTTTTGGTGGAATGAAATACTTCCCCTATTTACTGTAAGTATATAGTATGGAAAGTGAAAACAATCTCAGAAAGAGTGTGTACATATTTGTGTGTATATCTAGAACAGCATAATTAAAATATGAAATGTCGCATAAATACCAGACTTTTCATTTTAGCTCGGCAGGTTCCCAAGATGTAAAACGAAGAGTTTCATCAAAATCTCTTGACCAGAAATTAGCGTTTACATGGAAAATACTTCATTTTATCCCTCCCCCCCCCCCCCCCAAAAAAAAGCGTGCGCAGATCTTGAGAAGTTCTCTTGTTCCAGCTATTATCAAAATTTTAATATCTTCTAAATTTTTGTTTCATTTTGTTCTCCGACGTTTAGACAAGTTTAATTAAGTTTAAATAAATCCCCAAAGTTTTATTTCAACATTCCTACAAAAAATGCCTGAAATTAATTAAATGCTCGAGTTGACCCACCGGCCCCTTATCAGTGATTTTTTACTATAGAAGTCATAGAATGCACCTTGATTGATGAATGTAGGACAGTCAAACACATCCACAGAAGGAAAAGTACCAAGAGAGATTTAGATAATGCTCAGCATGACTGTCACTATTCATACGAACATTTTTAAGGTTAGAAACAAGAAAGGTTTTTTATTCTCATACAAATCTATACTTTTTCTTTTCTTTTTCAAAAGTTTCATTTTTCAAAATGTAGATATGAGCTTCTCACAAACTATGAGAAACATTTGATGAAACTTTGTTTATTGTTGATACAAGAGGAATATAGTAGGCCCTAAGCGATCTCAAATGTTCTAAGAACTAGTCACTATGTGATTACTTTAAAAACCCGCTGTGTTTACATGACCGAGAGATTAAAAAATAAATAGCGACCTTCCACCATTTGAGAACGACCTTAAGTATTGCAGAATTCTGAAAATTGAAAGCAATATCCGAAATGGTTCACTTCACAAAAAGTATCATTTCACTTAAATTGTGCCTTAACGAGATCTGTATTTTTATACAGTGAGATTTGGTCTATTTTTTACCATTTATCAGTTATGTAAGTCGTCAAGAATAAAGATAACTATATATTCTATAACCAGAAAATTCAAAATATACATTTTAGTTGCCATAAAAATAACTTAAACATATGGCATTTTAATAAAAATAGTTAGAGTCATTTCTGAGAAAATCAAAATTTTCAATGTAAAGGGTAGTTTAAGGAATTCTCTTCACAATCTTTAAATTGCATCCTTGAAAGATATTAAACTTAAATGCAAAGATTGGTTTTAACCGAGTTTTCGTTTTTGACTTAGCTGTTCACAGACTGACAGACACACAGAGACACACGCGCGCGCGCGCGCACACACACACACACATACATACACACACACACACACACATACACACAAACACACACACGGACATTTTTCTAAAAATGCTTTCTTTGGATTCAGGGGGCCTCAAAACATATTTCTGTGAAATCTCGACATAGAAGTTTCGGATCGAATAGAGTACTTCCATATGTACTTACTAAATGAAATAGAGAAAGTAAAAATAGCCTTATAATGCGCTGATCTACTTTCTGGGATGGAACACTTGTTCTGGGCTGTGGATTAATGTGTTTTATGGCAATTTAATTTTAAAACTCGTGTTGTAACATCTGCATCCTGACCTATTTGGCAACACTGGTCGTCGCGACAGTTACATTACTGTAATTCCAAGAGTGGAAAGCTATCAGCAAGTTTTAAAGAACTTGTACAGTTCCAATAATAGAGCAAGGGTAGACAACATGCAGCAATGGTATGTAGTGTCACCTCACCTCATTGGAATTTATGAGCTTAATTATGCGGTAAGACGTCGTCTTTAGCATTATGAAGTGCAAAAGCTGATAATGAAAGTACGTATGCAGCAGGTGCGCGGAGGGAAATCCCTGTTAATATTTCAAACACGTAGCGTTCAGTTCTGGTTTGTTGATGATGATGATGGGGCAGGTTCTGCGGTCCAACACCCCTAACCTTCAACACAAACATATCATTGCAACACCTACCATGAGCAATGTTTGCATTTCCTAACCACAACGTGTCTAAACGCTGCTGAAAATAAATACCACTGTGTGGATTAATAACACAGCACTAGTTGTCATTTACGAAACTGTTAAAGATATTCAGTTTGTTGTTAGATGACCAAAGGAGTGTTGATATGGTACTTTCTAAGCCTCTTGTAAAGTCGACGCAGTTTATCGGCAGTCCGCAGAAGTTCAAAATGGCCGACATTACACTAAACAGCTGACGGAAGTATCCCAAAAAGCAGTTCTGCCGGCGTACCTAATAAAGCCATTTCTAACCTCAAATATCATAGTGTTAAAGTAGCATGCTTTCAAACGATAATAATGCTTGAACATCGTTACCACACAACACGTGATGAACGTACTCACCTTCGGCAAATCTTGTTCTGCAATAATACTTTTGGATAAAATTACTTCCGAGCGCTAAATATCGTAATATATACGAGATGTACTACTGTGTAGCGAATACAAAAATAACATTAACTATAATTGCATATACTGTTCTAAAACAATTCAAAACAAAATCACACAAAAACGAGCATTACGTCCTCTGATTGATTGATTAATTAGTTAATACGGTGTCTAAACGGAATCTTGTGTTAAAATCTTTCGGTTGGCCTCCCTGCAACACGTTCATAAACTGGCTACATAACAGACGCAATAACACCAACTATGGCCGTAACTTTACCATGGTTATGTGTTACGAACAGTTGGCGGCACTAATGCAACCCAACGGGTGGGATATCACCAAATATAACCAGACTGCACCATAATGGGGGGAAAATGTCAAGTTTGTTTTTTGGGGTATCTCATTATGCTGCGCCGACTATACATGATCAAACTATATTTTCAATTTGCAACATGAGACCAGACTATAGTTTATGCAGATAAATTGTCTAATCGCTCTATTCTTAATAGGGTGAGCCAATACATGCAAAGAAGGAGGCATGGAAGCAAATGAAAATAAAAGCAAAGTAATGAATGTAACAAAAGAAACACAATGAATAATAAATATCCAACGGAACAGAAAAACAAAACCATCTAGCAAATTGAGAACTTTGGACATTTCGGGACAGTGATCAATTGAAAAGGAAAAATAGATAAGGAAATAGACCATGAAATAAATAATATAAGCCAAATCTATTACCAAATCAAACACTAACAGGAAAAAAAAGGAAGTTAACAATGGGAATATATAACACAGTTTATCTCTCAACACTTCTTTATAGCTCGGAAAGCTGTCGAAACACGAAAGAAGAATTACCATTACAAAATGAAATTTTTACAAAAATGTATGGGGAAAACCAGATAGGACAGGAATAAGGAGCTCTCAAATAAGAAATATCCTTAATCAGGAACCAGTAATTAAAAACAAATATTTTAAGATGGTTTGGGCACATATATAGGATGATAAGAGCAGGAAACCGAAAGAGATAAGTCAGAGGGGGTGGATGAAGAGGGAGAGGGCGACCAAGAATAGAATGAAGCGATTACGTAGAGAAAATAATGAATAAGAAAGGGAGAACTATAAGAGAAACTAAACAATAACTAGGGATAGGTAAAAATGTAGGAAATGGATCGTAACTGGCTGAGGAAACCCGACGCTCGAAAGAACATAAGGGAGAAGAGTTTAGAATAAAAATCTTATATGTTGCACTCACATTACTTTCTCTGCTCTTGTACGATATTCTAGTAGATGCAACAGGATTTCAGTGATAATTGAATCTTTTAAGAGCTGGTCGCTATGTGATGCTTTGACATTTCATTCTTTTTGCATAGCCAAAGTATTAAAAAATGAACGAGAACTTCCTATTTAAGAAAAATGTAAGTAAAAATTGAAGCCAATAACAAGGAATATATTAGAAATGTTTGTGTCATAAAAATTGAATCTCGTGTGCTTTAACAAGATCTAAAATTTTTGTGTAGTAAGATTCTGTCTATAATTTTGCAGTTTATACGTTTAACATTTATGCAAAAGTTACCTAGGATGAACCGGACTTCAGAGACTGTTCCAAGAAAATTCAAAATCTACCTTAAATTTTCCATGGAAATATCATAAGCATATGATATTTTAATCAAAATAGAACCACTTTTCAGAAAATCGAAATTTATCACACTACTATGTAAAAGTATTGATAGCCATTTATATCATAAGTGTATCAAATTACAAGCTGAACACAAAATCTTTCCTGAATTTCATTAGTTACATCTCAAGGTCTTGCTGGATAGAGATATGCGCTTTCTTGCAAGTGGTATCCCAGTACATAAAGTTCCTATGGATAACTGGGCATCTCTTCCGTCATCATCTCTACAGAATGTCGTATTCGCATCTTGAACGTGCCAATATCAGGAATAGTAAATTAAACACGTCCTTAACGTACGTCGGAAAGAAAAGAAAAGAAAAAGAAAAACAAGAAGGCCACTGCTGGTGTAACACTGCTTATTTCTTTAAATGTTGCATTCTAACCTGTGATGCTTTTCATATTCTTTCTACTATCATTCTACTCCCAATTTTCCTCTGATATCTGACCCTGTCTTGTATACCCAATAACCGATGTCTATAATCGACATTTTTCAAAGTCCATGCCTTGCTGCAATTGGAAAGAAATTTTAGTTGCGTGTCTTTTGTAGTTTTTTCTTTTAATTTAGTTAAGGGGTTTCAGTTGCTCAGTTGTTTTATTTTCTATGCATATTTTTGTTCTGGCCAGAAATTTGTCGTGGAATGCCATAACCTTCCGTTTTTTCCCATAAGATTTTTATTTCTACAGTTTACTGAGAGTATTTAATTCGTATGTTGCCTTCTGCAGCCTAATCTTCTATATAAAAAATTACAACAGCGTCATCAGCATACAGTAATATGTTTATACCACTATGCACTTTCGATGCCCATTCTCTAACAATATCGTCTAAATATATATCAAATAAAGTTGGAGATAGACTGTACCCTTATAGAACTCCTTAGTTAACTTTTTCGTCTCCTGTTTAATATTTAGTACTCTAAGTCCCCAAGTTTATTTGGGGTATTCATTTTGCAACCTAAGATTAAGTTGTTAATTACGTGTTGAAGATGCATGTGTGCAAGTTTTCAGGGTCGACCCCCAAGCTTGCCGCCCGGGTCATGTGCCTCTAGATCCGGAGGTGAAAACACGTTGACGGTGGGCGAGAGACAGAGAGAGACAGACTTGGGTTACCCCAGAACATGGTGCCAAGGTCGTGTGTGCCATTAGCCACGCGGAAAGGATGAACCTCTTGGATGTGCTGCAAAAGTAGCCTTGCAAGGACGGCCGTGGGATGTGGTGGTACTCTAACTGTGGTTAGCGGGACACCTAATTCCTACTATGATCAGTTCAAGCGATCAAGAGTTATGAGGATACAACCATTCGAAAACATGCAACGCAAACCAAAAAATCCGATGTCCTGCACCCCTATGACTTTCTCTTCTCTTGTATAACTATTCTTAGAAACTCTTACTCCACTATCTTCATGTTAGTCGATATAAACATTTGCAGAAATTATCTTTTTGCATATTTGCTTGTAGATGCAAGGGAAATGTGGGGATACAGCTGTTTTTGAGCGATAGTCAAATCTTTTAAAAGCTGGTCGCTATATGAAGGCTTTCTTTGCACGACCAAGAGATAAAAAAGTGAATAACGGCTTTCCATTTGAGAAACGTTTAGGTATTGCAGAACGCACATATAAACAAGAAGTATCTCTTCTATGGTTCACTTCACCAAAAGAATGCATTTGGACATAACGTGTGTTTTAACGAGATTTACATTTTTTGTGTTGCAATATTTGGTCTATCTCTTACAGTTTAACAGTTATGTAAAAGTCATCAAGAGTAAACAGCATTACACGGGCTATAGCCAGAAAACAAAATATAGATATATTTCATTACCATAAAAATATCTTTAAAATATGACATTTTAGTCAAATTGTTAGAGCCATTTTGGGAAAAAAAAATTCTAAACGTTTTCCATGTAAAGGGTAGTTTAGGTGCAGAAATATTCTTTAAAATCTTCGTGTCACAACGTTAAATATATTAAACTTAAATACTAAGTTTGGATTATAACCGACTTTTCGTTTTAGAGTTATGCTGTTCACATACACACACACACACACACACACACACACACACACACACACACACACACACACACACACACACACACACACACACACACACACACGGACCTTTCTCCAAAAATGCGTTCTTTTTATTCAGGGGCCTCAAAACATATTTCCGGTGAATTCACATAAAAATTCTCGTAAAAATGAAAGCACTGCTATGTAATAGGTGACCCTGGTTTTTCTATGCATTATCTTTCTCGAAAATATATGTTGATGCTAAGTAAACCCCCTCCCCCCTCGCCTTAAAATACACGAACAACAATAGTTTAAGGAATAAGTTTTAGAGAATCACGGTCAGATTTGTTTGTTTGTTTTAATTTATTTCGAAGAATGACCTAAAACTCAACCTTCTATTGCATAGCGTTGCCATTTGGCAACAAAGATGTTTAGTCAAAGTTTTAGAATATTCTAACAATGCTTCTTATTTTCATATTATATTGGCACTTAAGAATAAAATAAAGGTATTTGTAGCCTTTTCATTATAAATCTATCAATTTATTTCAGCATTATTGTAGCTCTTTTTTTTTTTTTTTTTTTTTCAAAATTGAAAATCCATACTACTGCAGTCTAATGTAATCCCATCATCACCCAGACGTACCATGTCACTGGTTATTTTACGTGGGTGCTTCCCATCAATTACTACAACCACATTTGTGCTAGCTGTGATTGAAGGAGGGAGATTTCAAAAATTACATCCTGCAGCCTGGTCTAGAACCACATGTCTTCTATTTTCCATGCCAATTTTATACCAAAACCGCATTAGTTTCATTTTGTATTCAAGTATCTCGGAGAACTGCCAACGCTTTGGGGGAATACCAGGATACCTGAGGCAGATGTGGTTCCATTTTCATTTGCTTCCTCCATGTGGCCAGTTAGTGGGTGCGTAATACTAGAGGATTTTATCTGATTAAGCTCCAAACCTACTCACTACTATTTAACAAATAATACCTATATAAAAATATTATTCCTATTTACTTTCTTTACATGGAAAAATGAGTGCATTCCACGTCGTGTTGCAGTGCAGTTTACACAAGTCTATATTTCCAACATGCAGCTGAGCTTATTGATAGTCTCTGTTTCAGATGTTATCTTCTGTCGGACACAGCCTCTCTCGTGAAGAGAGAGAGAGAGAGAGAGAGAGAGAGAGAGAGAGGGGGGGAGGGGCACAATGTTCTCATGAGAAAGCTAGAGGGTTATGGTTGAATATTAGAAATTGAGGAGAATTCCATTACAGCCAAGGCCAGAACTAATACTCCTACTAAACCTCTAGGAAGAGGGGGATGAAGTGGAAGATTACGAAGGGCGGCAGGTCCGATGACAGCATCGGGCTTTCCAATGCTTCGAGGTTGAACATCCCCGGTCCACCCCCCTCCCCCTAACCTATTGAAAATAATATTACGTGCGAAGGAACACACTGTTCTCTCTTAAAAACACGAGGACGAATCAAAAAGTAAGTTACTACCATGTGTTCGGTAATATGAAAAAGGATACTGGTGGACGACGATTCCGCAACGACGAGGAGGAGAAAGCAGGCGAAGGTAACCTCTACGCATCCAAAATCGAAAAGTTGAATACCCGATCCGATAAATGTTTACAGTCTCTTGATGTGTGGAAAGTGAACTTACATTGTATGTTACCATAGCCGTGTTGTCTCTCTCTCTCTCTCTGTGTGTGTGTGTGTGTGTGTGTGTGTGCGTGTGTGTGTGTGTGTGTGTGTGTGTGTGTGTGTGTGTGTGTTTATTAAATGGCCATAACTTGGAAATGTCACATACTTTTTGATTCGCCCTCGTACATCTACCACCCAACACACTTAACCATCAAGCCTTTGAGCAAAATAAAAATTAAAAGAGAGTCCATAAATAAAACAGTAAAAACACGCAGCTAATCGTGGAAGGAAACTAAATGAAAGGAAATGAGAGAGAGGAAACTTGGTGATAAATGATATGAGCAATACTGGGCAGGTGCTTTCAAGACACGAACGCACCTTAAAACCGGTAGTAGTCTACAGTGACTGGTGACCACCTACACAACAGGCATTACGAAACGTTTGATATACAGGTTCAAAGAACGCGGAAATTTCGAACACTGGAGTCGAACACCAGTCCTTCTAGTCTGATGTCGCAGTATAGCATTACACGCAAGGTGAGTATTTCCTGCGGGCGTCATTTCGAAACTCGATAAAGCTATTTAATGGCAGGATATTGAATATGAGCGATTTATTACCATCTCACATGCACTATTAATTAAATGCTATAAATATGGTGAAATTAAAACACCTACAAGAAAGTAGGTACCACTTAATTATTGGACGAATAATAATGATGATGATTATGATGGTAATTGTTGGTTATCATACTAGAAGCGAGTGATCACTAGTATAGTGTAACAGCAGAAGCTTTTTATCTCCGCTTAAAAAATTCGTAACTCAGTAGATCAGTAGACTACCTATGTCCCAACCAGAAAAGTATATAAGTATTATCAGAAATTATCTTATTGTTTATCTGCCTGTAGATGCAAGAGGAATATGCGAATACAGTAGGTTTGAGCTATAGTCAAACCTTTTAAAGCTTTAAGATTCCGTTCTATTTGCACGGCTAAGACATAAAAAATAAATAACGATCTTCCATTTGACGAAAGTTTAAGTATTCCAAAACTGACAGGAATGACAAAGAATATCTCCGAAATGGTTCACTTTACAAAAAAATGTATGTGGACATAAATTGTGTGTTTTAGCAAGATTTACATTTTTATATGTATGATTTGGTCTATCTCTTACGGTTTACCAGTTATGCAAGAGTCATCCAGAGTAAATAGGACTTATGGGCTATAGCCAGAAAATTCAAGATATACATTTCATTTGTCATAAAAATATGTTAAACATATTGCATTTTAATCAACATCGTTAGAGCCATTTTCAAGAAAATTAAAGTTTAAATATATATATATATATATATATATATATTTCCATGTAAAGGGTAGGTAATTTAGGTTGGAGGAATTTTCTTCAACATTTTCGTGTCGCATCCTTAAAAGGTATTAAACTTAAATACTAACTTTGCTTTTAACCGACATTCCATTTTTGAGTTATGCTGTCCACACATTTTTCTAAAAATGTTTTGGTTTCAGAGGGCCTCAAAACATATATTTCCGGTGAAATCTTGACATCGAATTTTTGGGTGGATAACAATACTTCCTCTACTTTCCGTATGTAGTAGAGAAAGTAAAAAGTTTGGGAAAAGACCTCTGCAGCTTTGAGATGTATGATGAGTTATAGATCTCGAGAGAGCTACAATTTATGTAACTGAAACTTTTTCATGGAATGCACCGTTTCTGAATTATTCAAAGAAATCTGCCTTGGCGACATGGGCTACCGGATTTCAGTCAAAATGCTATATGTATGTTATACAATTTACGACTGTGTTTATACAAAATGTAATAGAGTTAGCCCTTTCCGTGCTTTTTATTGTTTTTAAGAAACCGAGAACAAGTGACAGGACTAGATTTGTACCCCTACTGTGTGGGGTTTCCCACACACAGGTTAAAGGCCACCGATATGACCATTGCAGTTAAGGAAGGACACTTCATACTTCACGATTCTTCGCCAAAATGGTCAAAAATTAAAAATGTGGATTCTGTTATGAGATCATGTTGTAATCCTTCACTGACACAGTGATATAATTATTTCTCACAGCGATCATAGTAGGTTACGATCATACACTGAAGTTAAGATAAGCAATACAACTCACTTTTTCGGATTTTTACGTTTGACTTTCGGTCCTAATGTGAACGAAAGGACAACGATATGTAGTGCGTCTGACATCTTCAAAATGCTGGCAAGTAAAACTGAATAAATCTTAGTTTTTACATAAATTTTGCCCCTTCTCAAAACACATTTTTTAGCATTCAAATGCTCCCTGTGTCACTGAAAAATATTGATTTTTTCTGAAATGGTCTGGCCTTAAAATTGTGTACAGAATAGTTCCCATTGCAATATTTGTTTATATACCCATTATTTGAGTATTAAACAAGTTTCAGAGAAATTATTTAAATATTTTAATGCGAAGGACTTTTTAAACGCTGCTGAATTTATTTTCCTAAATTAGTAAAACATTTAAAAGGATGTATGAGAATTACTTCAAATTCAGTACACACCCTAATTTTGACTTCTAATAAACTTTGAAAATATGGTGCAAAGGGAAAAAAAGTGAATTTGCAAAACAACCGAGCCCCAATGACCTAGCTGTCGAGGGCACTTAAACCCCACTCACTCACTCACTCACTCACTCACTCACTCACTCACTCACTCACTCACTCACTCACTCACTCACTCACTCATTTACTCACTCACTCGTTCACTCCCTTACTCACTTACCCCAAAGAACAGAACCTTAAAAGCGGGATATAAATGGAAACATAAAGAAAATTGTGGCAGGTAAATAAGTTTACGTGCTCTGGCCTTTTTGAATTTTTTCCTTATATACACAGGGTGGAAGTGAAATGATCCGCCATACTTTAACAGCGAATTTCTCATGTTGTGAATAACAAGAAAGTCTAATACCAAAATGTTGAAAAGTTTATAGTTTACTAGAAAAAAATATTTTATCAAAAAAATATATCATCACCTGGCTAAATTATTATTGATTGAAGGTTCTTGATTTATGGCTATATTCATAGAAAATTGAATAAATAACTTTTTCCTTTGGCTTATTTCAATAGATTCAGCGGTTTTTATGTAAATTAAATTTAAAAGAACCCACAATTAGTTGCCTTTTTGTTGCAATAAATTGGTTGTAAGTACGTGTATGTACATATATTATTTTTGAGATAGGCAACACTTATTTGCAACAAGGTCATGTAAATCTAGCCTGCTCTTGATGGGAAAATAGTTTTGGACGGGATTGCTGCTAAGCTCTAAGGTCCATTTTCCCATGAAAAGCAGGCTAGATTTGCATCATTACCAAATGGTCAACAAGCACGGTAATTACGACCTTGTTGCTTTCAGAGTATGAAGTGTTGCCTACCTCTAAGAATAAGAACGAATAGGTGAACCTTCCTTGTATATTAATTATTAGAAATTATCTTCGTTTTTACTGAACTTGCTTATTAATGCCTCAGTTTTTGACGTAATTTTCATCAACTTAACAGTCGTTTGACTTGCTTGAAATTTACACACGTATCAAGGACCAATGACAATATAATAATATCATAGCTTTGTCCTAATGTCCGGACCAGGATCATCAGGATAAAAAGTGACTTGGCTAAATTTATAAATGTAAGGATGCAGGATCCTTTACAAGTTCTCTTATTTGTGGTACGACAAAAATGCCTTCTTTAACTTTTGCATCACTTAATTTCGAAAATTTCTCTCTGATGTACTTAAAGGCCCGTCCTTCTCGGTTCATACCTTTGACACAAATGGAAAATATGTGGTGATTTAAAAGTCATTGTCATACTCTTAGGAATGCAACTGGGTTACACAAAGCATTGCTGCTTCTTATGTATGTGGGACAGTAGAGATAAGAAATTGCATTATATTAAAGAAGACTGGCCTGCAAGAAATCTTCACCCTAGCGAGAAAAATGTCGTTTGATTGACTTGAAAATCTGCACACATATCAAGGATCAATGACAATACCATAATATCATGACTTTATACTAATGTCCTGACCAGGATCCTGCATTTGACGTTCTTCTTCCACCCCTACATATCAAGCTGGGTTTGATGAAAAATTTTGTGTTCATGATATTTAATTGAGTCCAAGAGAGCTATCATATTTGCATATGTCTCCTTCATGTGAACAGCATGACCAACAGGTATAGATGAAAAAAGGTTCCCATTGTGAAGTAACACATCTTTCAAGCTAAGCTTGGAGGAGTCTATGAATAGCCTCCATTCAGTTGGATCATGGTTCAAATTCAAAGATTACATCAAGCCATTAATGTCGCGGCAAACAATAAGATTGTTTTTCTTCTCAAAAAAGGGAAGCAGTTCCATGTGACGTTTCCTGTACTGTAAGACTCTCACATCACTTTGGAGAAGATTCCATTGCTATAGTCGAGGCCCAAGAATTTCTGCCTTCTCCTTTGACAGGCCAAGGTCTCTAATGAGTTCACTCAATTCCGCTTGACTCAGTCTGTGTGGTTTATCATCTTTTCCCTCAAAATCAGGGTCATCGGATGTAGATGGCTTGTTTGGTTCTTCTTCTTCCACACTGTCTTCATCTTCATCTTCTACTTCAAACACGCAATTTTCAGGTGGAGTAGGAACTGGTAAACTATCCGAATGTGGAATGGGTCGAATAGCAGATGGAAGATTCGGGTCCTGAACTGTTCTTTTCTTCATAGACAATCCTGCCTTTATAGGCGGAGTCAGGCAGAAATAGCAGTCATTTGCATGGTTTGTAGGCTCCCGCCAAATCATAGGCACAGCGAAAGCCATATATCGCTTCTTCTTTTTCAGCCATTCTCGCAGTGTAACTGAACATACGTTGCAACATATAAGTGGAGCCCAAGACTTATCCTGGTCCCCTACTTTCATACCAAAATAATACTGATAAGCAGTCTTTACAAGAGGCGTCAGATTGCGTTTCTGTGAAGAAAATGTTATTTCACCACAAATATAACAAAAGTTATTCACCATATTTACACATTTTCGTGGCATTTTTACAAATTTTACACTACAAAAGCACTCGCGAACCAGAAAGTTTGCATTAATTTGAGTAGAAACTACATGTTATTCAAAGTCACAGCAACAGTATCTATGTTTATGACTTTCAAACAAGTGAAGGGCATTTCGTTTATTTGACTGAAATCTTGGTTAAATCATAAGTAATGTCGTCGAATGCGGGCCACAAGCGTTAGCCATTAATACCTGAGCCACTCGATCGGAATGGTGCCTGCATTTCGAGGTCCCGGGAGCAAGATTTTTTCATGTTTTTCCTCAATCGCCAGGTAAATATCACGACCCATACTTCCACCTCAAGTCTAAAACATATGTAAAATGAAAAATATATGGTATTAGCGTGTGCAGTGCCATCTATCCATAAATAATGAAATTAGATAGACTGGATGGCACCCTAATGCCATCTGCTGTCACGGAGGCAGACATACAGTTGTTCTGCACTCTCCCTCTGTGGACTCCTGACGAAGCAGGATGGTTTGCATAGGGATGAGACCTAGAAGGCTAACTGCAGGCCACATACCAATTTACGAGTACCTCCGAATAGATCCGTCACGAAATGGCAACGCAGTTAAAGCGACGTGAATTAAATGGAAAGAAAAAGGTTCCAATATTTGCAGAGAAGTAATAAGAATAAAAACAACTTCCCTCTAAGTGGGGCCTAAAATTATATAGCTTTGGAGATAAGAGCAACATAGCTTACCTCCGTGGTGTGGTATGTCGATCTGGATTGCTCAGTTGGTCAGGCGCTGGTCTTTGATTCCAAAGTCGCGGGTTCAAATCCAGTCCAGACCGGTGGTTTTTAAGTGTGCTTAAAAATGACAACTCCATGTCAGTAGATTTACTGGCATGTAAAAGAAGAGGAATGCAGGAATATAAAAGGTTGTAGAGAAGAAGCTGTCAAAGAAACAAAAGGTAAAAAGAAAAAATAAGAGGAAAAGGGCTAAGAACGTGGAGGGAGGAAATTGAAAATGCAGTTGAGGAAAAAAAGAGAGCTTATTATAGATACTTACAAGTAAATACTGAGGAAGCTAAAGAAGCATATAGGGCAAAACGTAATAAAGCTAAAAATTTGGTGGGGAAGGTAAACGATGCATCTTGGAATAAATTCATAGGAGCTGTGGAACGCGACTTACATGGAAGACAGCTTATTGCATATAAACTGCTGAAGCATTTAAACCAAAATGAGAAAGATACAGCACATTTAAGTATAATACCTGAGTCTAAATAGTTATAACATTATAAAGTCTTATGGTATGATGAAAATACGGATATAAATCGTGAAAATACAGAAGGCAATGTCGCATATGAAGGAGATTTAATTTTATTTGAAGAATTAGAAGAAGCACTCCTAAAAACAAAAAATAGGAAAGCAACTGACCAGGATAGATTGAATGCAGAGTTATTTAAACATGGAGGGATATTGCTAAAGCTCCAATTGCTACATTTTTATAATATGTGCTGGAAGAAGCAATGTATCCCAGAAGATTGACTTACGGCCCAAACCATCTCTACCTTCAAGAGAGGGAAACGTAACGAGTGTGGCAACTGTAGAGGAATATGTTAACTGGATACTGCCTATAAAATATTTGCAAAAATAATAAACAAAAGATTGCAAAATATAGCATTCCATCTATATAGGATATCACCGAAATAAATGTTAAAAAGAGTGCACCCTTGTCTTAGACCTTGATTTTACATTTCATTTTACATAAAAAGCAAAGACTTCAATCAAAATTGTTACACCAATTATTAATAAATCAACATGTTTCATGTAAAGTGTAGCCTAAGATAGGGGGATACTTTTGAAAATATTCGTGTTATTTTGTTTACTTCTACGTGCAAAGAATCCCATTACCAGTAACCAAGATTATTGTTTCAAAATCTGGTTGTTCCACTCACATGACTTTCTCTACTCTTGTACAAATAATTACAAATCTTTTAAAAGTTTGAAATTCCGTTCTCTTTGTGCAGCTAAGAGATAAAAAAGTGAATAACGACCTTTCATTTGAGAAAGTTTTAAAATTCCAAAAGTCGGACAAATAACAAGGAATATCTGCGAAATGTTTTACTCCACCAAAAAATTTATTTAGACATTGCTTGTGTGTTTTAACGAGATCTATCTCTATCTCTTATGGTGCAAAAGTCATCAAGAATAAATAGGACTACATGGGCTCTAGCCAGAAAATTCAAAATATACAGTTCGTTTGCCATAAAAATATCTTGAATATGCTGTATTTTAATCAGTCTTTAGAGCCATTTTTGAGAAAGTAAAACTTCCAAAAAATTTTCAATGTGAAGGGTAGTTTAGGGCGGCGGATTCCTCTTGAAAATCTTCGTGTCGCGTCATTTAAAGATACTAAAATTAAATATCACATTTGGTTTTTCACCATATTTTCTTTTTTTTAGTTATGTTGTTCACACACACACACACACACACACACACACACAAACACACAGACACATAGGACATTTTTCTAACACTACCTTTTTGGACCCAGGGGGCCTCAAAACATATATTGCTGCTGAAATCTCGACATCGAAATTTTGGGTCGAATACTTCCCCTACTTACTATGCGTAGTAGAGAAAGTAAAAACTCTGAGAAAGCAATTTATCAAGCTCGCTGAGCATCCTTGAATGAAAGTGATGCTATGAAATAAGTGGTTGGAGAATGACGTTTGCCACACACACACACACACACACACACACACACACACACACACACACACACACACACACACACACACACACTTGATAACGGCACCTGATGAACGACTTCTCCCTCTGCTGTGGTTTTGGAACACCCAGACCAGCTAACTTACATCTCAGAAAATGAATTTGAAAAAAACAAAAAACAGGTTTGAAATCCTCTACCAGTTGCTTGTGATATAACACAGAGCACATTGTTTTATATAAGAAGTGCAAGCAGAGAAAGTGGGCGTCTCCTGGCCGCAGTTTTTGACACTGACTAGTGAAAGTGGCCCGGTCAGATCCGTTACAACATTACCTACCTGCCCGCCCGCCCGACATTTGTTGTGCGGCCATTGTGAAATATGTGCTCAGTGCGAGCGAGGTCTGCACAGGATGTGTCCCCAAGCCTCCTCATTCTTCCCTCTCCGCACATTGTTCGTCATCTGTCACCTCAATCACTTCCATTTTCTACACTATTTATCTACCTATAATACAAACATAATTAGTTTTACCTTCTCTATATATTTATATTTACTTATAACATTTAAATTATTTATATAATGGTGTTAAACTTAAGTTTAACATCTTCAGTGGGTTCAAAACAAGGATTTTCAACAAAATCTGAGACTTAGTTGTTTCAAAAATGGCCATGCGAATTTTTATTAAAATACTGTGCGCATAAGATATTGTCTTAGCCAATAAAATGTCTGTCTTGAATTTTCTGGGAATAGCCTGTGGAGTATTCTTGGTTCTAAATAATTCTGCAACTGCCTCTCACTCTTGCAGAGGTCCTAGCGGACGATAAACAAGGGATCGATCGAGTTTTGCTTTTTTAATACTGGCAAACATACAGCTAATAATTTAGAATTTTAAATATAGATATTTCATATCTTTTATACCTCTTTATACATTTGTTTTAATTCTGGCTTTTACTTCATTTGTTTTGTGCATTTATCTATACTTGTGTTTTTACTAGCATTTCTTTGCCATGGTTTATTTTATAAGGGCACTGATGAGCAAGTAATTGAACGCCCTTGAAAATTACATCATCATCATCATCATTCTAAATAACTTTTGCATAACTGGTATCCTGTAAAATATGGACAAAATCTCGCTGCACAAAAAAAGTAAATCTCTTTAACACTTTTAGGCACAGAAAAAGTTTTCTCTGTTTCCAAAGCATATTAAGTACATATTTTACAAACCTTCAAAGTAGATTACAATAAAAAGATATTGCCTTGAAACTTATTTATTTAAGAACATGAAAAACGTTTTTAAATTAGTTATTGTGATGCAGAAATGTAGATTTGTTTACTTAATTATCAGTTAAGAAATTTGGCCGCGCCATGATCGAGTGGTTAGACCATTCGCCTCACACCAAAGTGACGCGAGTTCGATGCCAAGCGACCACATTTAAGGTTATGGTGCACAGTGCGGCGCATGCGCGGGTTTCCTCCGGGTTCTCTGGTCTCCCCCGCCATCTCATGACATCTTCATTGCATGTATCATCATTATCACCACCTGAAAAGCGGTACAAAATGTTGGCTCTTATTCACAGTAGAAAATATTCTTACTATTAGTGCAGTGCAGTTAAATCCGGTGGGTGGCTGTCTGTAGTTTTGGATGGGGTGGGTATAGGTTAAATAATTAGTGACACAGTGTGCCTAGATGATGATGGGGTAGTTAGAAGCACCAAGGATGAGACCTAGAATTATATAACTATCTGTCCTTAATATGAAGAAAAATGAAAATTTAAAATTTACACAATTTTTCAACAAAATATTCAAATGGTGAGTTATATTACCATAAGTTTGGGTCAATATGTATAATTCTATATCAAACAGAAGTGCATATATATTGTATATAAAACTATACGTATTCTTGGGCAGAAAATATCAGAAAGTGTAACTCAATGAAAATGAAAAATTACATGTTTGATCACTTCACACATCCCACTTCCCTTAATTAGGTAAGAAAACATTAGAATGTTGTGGTGAAGAGTGGATATAAATATAGACGTGTAAGAAACTCCCCTTACGTTACCGTATTGTTGACATTGATATAGAAATGGACTTGCTGTACTGTGGGACAGTAAACAGGAAGTCGAACCCCGACCGCTAGCTTGACTACTCCAAAAGTATTGAATTATTCTCGTTGTTGCGGTGGACCAGAAGTGTGCCAGTTGCTGCCTGTTGGCTCAGTAAGCTAACACCCCAGCAACACACATCATGCGAGCAGTCTTGCTATGCATATGTACCGGGTGTTCAAAAACTAGCCGCTAATACAGTCCTTCTCAAATTAGCAAAATATGTTTGTGAAAATTAAAAAGTCCGTCTAATTCCCCTAGTGTATTATGCGACGAGAAATCAATTACCATTTTTTTCCCCTTTTTTTACATAGTTTCATTTCTTCTTCTTCTTCTTCTTCTTCTTCTTCTTCTTCTTCTTCTTCTTCTTCCTCTTTCCCTTCTGCCTTTACAGCGTAGGGTTGGCCCTGTCAATCCACCATCTCCATTCCTCCCTATTCCTGATCATTCTCCTCATTTCCCCTATCCTCTTATTTCTACATCTCCCAATCTTTGCCATCACCATGAGTACTGGAAAATTTTCTAACTAGGAACCTATTAAAGATAGACCGAAATTAACTTCATGAGAAATTTAAGGTTACTGAAACCTGAACCCTGGTGGGTAGCGTTAGACGTTTCAGAAATATTTCATACTGCACATTTCAGTTGCCATTTTGTCCTTCCTCGTTCTCCTGGCATCAATTCCAAAATACCTCACGATGGTCTTTCATCATTCACTTATATGTCCGTATGAAGTTAAATGTTGACAATGGTTAAATTACTATACATATATTTTTAGTCACCTTTCTCTTTATTTCTGAAATTTTAATTCTTATTTCCTGTAGATTTTAGCTGACATTTTATTCTTGAGCTCCCTTTGCTTCTCTTTCACCTTTTCCAATGCGATAAAACAACAATTGGGTAAATGGCAACTGGCACCACTGTGAAAAATGAAGTCCAGCTGCTTTTTTGTCGCTTTATTTCCCTTAAATTTGAATAAAAAATACAATCCCCTTTTTATTGTTAATACAATCTACAATTCATCGTGGCCTCACAGCTGTTGTGTCCGGTCATAACCTTGACAAACACTTCACCAATATCCTTCTCTTTATCTTACAAGCTGCTTCCGACAATTCACTTACATTCACTCAAAGCGCCTAACTAAAAACTTATAATAACTTCTTCTTCCAACACCTAAAGGTTTACTCAACACTGCATTCGCTTATACACCCGTTCATGACGTAGCACGGATTTTTCTCGAAATCCATCTTTTCCTAAACATACCTGGCACGTGAACCTCTTTGAATAACTTTGTTTTGACCGCTCCGTTGTCGCCTGGCCGCGTATTTCCAGGCAGTGGTATAAGGTTGCTTGACCTTGAGCGTCTTTTGTGGGTGGTTGGCTTTACGGTAATTGTAACATCTAAATATTTTCCTTGGTCACAAGCTTTGTTTAATTTTCCTGTTTCTTCTTAAAGTAGAGCATTTACTATATTTTTAGTATCATACATGTACAAGTTAATTGTTAAAAGAAGTGCGACAAAGGGGATTAATAGGCATATATGGCCTGTCATTTGATGGAAGATACTATTTCTTTTTATTGCGTTCTCTAGCACCTATTTCGATACATTAGCTAAAGGAAATATTATACTTCACTAAAAATTCGACTTCAAAATCGATTTTCATTGAAAATGTATGTTTTAGGTCTCTTAATCCTAAAAAGCATTTTTAATAAATGTGTGTATGTGTGTGTGTGTGTGTGTGTGTGTGTGTGTGTGTGTGTGCGCGTGCGTGCGCGCATCTATGAACAGCAAACGTCAAAAATGGAAAGTAGGATAACTATCAAAGTTGGTATTTTAGAGTAGCGCTTCGACAAATATAAGAAAATTCCCTACACTCACGCTAAGCTTAAACAATTTGTGGTAAGTATTTATTTTCGTAAAACCGGTTCTAACAATTTTGATTTATGTATATGTGAGTTTGTGTCAATAACCTGCTCAAAAACACAAAACAGAACAAATACAAAAGTTATATTTAAGATCGACATCTTCCACGGATGGTTTTTAAGAAAATCGCTCTACCATAAGCTCCTTTTTACACGGAACGTTTATGGTAATTTTTTTATTTCCTCATAACTGGCTCTGATAGTTTTAGCCAAAATAGTTTATGTTCACAATATCCCTATGGTTTGAATTTTTCAATAGTTTTCCAGTCTTTGAAGTGCTGAAACCATTCTTTTGTTTCTCAGGTTGTCATACAAATATTATGGCATTTCTAAGCTAGCGTATAGCGATCCACTTTTTTAACACGTATTTCTTTAGCATCCTGTAACCACCGTGTACCATAGTGGTGATTTAGAAATTTAAAAACAAAATATAATAATCTGGTTCTGAATGGGGCGATAAAGTTCCATAAATACCAGACTTAGTGCTTAACCCAGCATCTCTCAAATATGAGATGCAGGGATTTGCAAGGAAATCCCTATACCCTAGCTGTCTTTACATGACATACTTTGTACTATATTTTATTTACCTAAAAGTAACTCCTAACGAGTTTGAATTAAAGCACATAAACACAACAGCAAGTAAACACAAAAAAGTTATTTTTTTCCGACTAAATTGAAGTATTACAGGTAAGAATATATGCATCTTGTAATACTGGAAAAGCTTGGAGTATTAAACAGCTTTAAAATGTGTTTTAAACCGCACCACCTTTACCCATTAAGAATTAAAATTACAAAAATACAGTACAAAGTAAAATCGTTTTCCCAAGAATCAAGAAGCTAAGATACTTGTATAACACGAAAATGAAATAGACGGAGTCAACATGGAACGGTATATGGAATATTCTGTTACCTTGATTTGTTTAAATAACAGTCCGACTATTAAAAAGAAATGTAGGTTGGTATTTCTAGTTGGGACATATAGTGGTGCCTCAGTTGTTTAGACGCTGGCCTACTAATCCCAAGGTCGCGGGTTCAAATCCGGCTCAGACCGATGGCTTTTAAGTGTGCCTAAAAATGATAGGTCCATGTCAGTAGATTTACTGATATGTAAAACAACTCCTGTGGGACGAAATTCCAGCACACCGGCGGCGCTGATGTAATCCTGTTAACTGACAATTCGTTAAACAAAAAATAATGTTTAAAGCAATAATGGGGTTTGTTGCTGTTGACGCCGCTGCTGCTACTATTTTACGTGCCGTAAATATATGACACAGAATCAGAGGCTTTACTTTCCTTCTGAAAGAAACTATGGTAAGCACCCTTACGCCCGAAGCAATAAATGGGGCAAAGTGCATTATTCGTAAAAAATCCATTATTTGTGCAAGAACACGATAAAGAACTGTTTGACGTCATCAGGTAAGCTGAATTATTGACATCCACAACAATACTTTCCCCAGAAGTAGCCAATTTTCTGTATATCAATACATAATTAATACCTTCGTATAAAACTCATGTGGTACACGCCCCACTGTTTGCGAACTACTTCGCCACCAGTTCACAGTGTTGTTGAACATATTACAGCCAGGATAATAGCTCTTGATTATGTAGTGTGTAAGAGTAACCACAATTGCTGTTGCTGTGGTTCAATCACGGTTTTACTCAGGGTGGGAAATCGTTAGCAAGCACTCAACTGTCACCGCGTTCCTTGTAACTGCTGACAACATTAAAATATTCCGTCACTTCTCGTAACGCTCTTCTGTTCTTTATTCAAACAACAAAACGTGCCACTTATCTTCTCAGAAATGGTTTACTGTGGCATAAAATTAGCAATTTTAGATACTAATTGTTGTTTTTCCTAACACTTATTCATAATAAATAGAGAAGTCATTATATTGTGCCTAAAAGTTGAATATCTGGGTTTCCTGGAAATACGAATCTCAGCATTTCGAGAGTATTTTTAGAAAAAAAATGTATATATCTTGGTCTGTAACTTAAGAAAACCTATGTTGCACTCATATGACTTTCTCTACTCTTGTACTGTCTTTATGCCACTTTTGAAATTAAATCTGACTCATTTCAGCCTACCCCATGCTTATATCTGCAACGAACTGCACAAATGTGTACTGAAAGTTTATCTCGATTAACAAATCTTCTCTATGTAATGTTACTAAAATAATATGAACTAGCAGATATTTTACAAAACATACATTTGCCTTTTAACACCGTCAAGACTATAGTGCTAAAATTAGAGAAGTAATTGAAAACCATTTTCAAAGCAAAGTTGACGAAATTGTAAAGTATTGGACAAAACTGATTTATTAATTGTGAAGGTTGCAATTTGAGGATGCTCCAAAACAACATTTTTGCAAAAAGTCACCTTAGGAAATGTGTTGCTTTAGATGCATTCAAACATATAGACTCCTGTAAATATCTCGTCTCCGATCATTTTCTGTTAGAATCGGAGCTATTTACGGTTTTACGTACAACCGTGAACAGTTGCACCTGGTGCCAGGCTGGCCACCTACTTCCAGGTCTTCACTTTGTCCGGTCCATAGGTTCGTCTGCTCTCCGATAGGCATCTAACCTTAGGCACAGGCTGTTAAAGTCCTAGGGGTGTAAGTCCTACAAACAGGGAGGATAATCAGATAAAGAAAGAAGGAAACAGTTTGGTCTGTCTCCTACGCAAAACTAATCAAGAGTAAACAACATTACATGGTCTATAGCCATAAAATTCAAAATATGCATTTCATTTTCCAAAAAAATTTCTTAAACATATGACATTTTAATCAAAATCGTTAGCACCATTTTTGAGAAAATCAACAGATTCGAAAACTTTTCCATGTAAAGGGTAGTTTAGGGTGAAAGAGTTTTCTTCAAAATTTTTGTGTCGCATCCTTGAAAGATAACTTTGATTTTTAACCGACTTTTGGTTTTCGAGTCATGTTGTTTACATATATGGACGTGTTTCTAATTTTTTTTTTTATTCAGGAGGTCTCAAAACATATATTTCCGGTGAAGTCTTGACATCTGGGTCTAATACAATGGTTCCACTATTTTCTATAGTACGTAAGATTTTCTGAGCTCAGCATATTCTCGGGCTGTGAACCTGCTTCTGTGATTTTATTTTCAAATTTATGGAACAGATTTTGATATGAATTATGCAAGTATGTTAAAAGAGCCTGGTGCCAGATCCTCGCAGGTCTGTGAAGTTAAGAGCAGCGAACTTAGTAAAGTCTTGGACATTTGGAAGCTCCGTGGCTGAGTGGAGTAGTACAAATTTACGGCATAACAACACGACTGTTGGCTTGAGCGTGTCGGTAAGCGTCCCACATGTTAGTGTGCATGTCTAATTAGTGTGTTTTAGCAGAAAAAGGAATTAAGAAAGTGTTAAACCCGCACACTGGCGTTGTATTCAGTGCAACATACCTACAGCCGTGTATGTACCTACATTCTCACAAGTATTTTCTCAGTAAGTGAACGAGTGAGCATTTTCTCCTCTTCACACACGTGCAAGTCTGCTTTACTACATGTTGCTTCATGGCCCTTATGTGTCCACTCACATGAATTTCTCCCCTCTTGTACTAACCATTCTTACAAACTCTTATTCCTATATCTTCTTCGTGTTAGTTAAGATAAACATTTTTACAAATTATCTTATTGCTTATTTCCTTGTAGGTGCAAGGGGAATATTAGAATATAGTAGGCTTTGTGAGATATTCAAATGTTTTAAAGCTTTCAGATTCCGTTCTCTTTGCACGCTTGACATGTAAAAAAAGGAACAACGATGCTCCATTTCACGAAAGTTTTAATTTTTCCGAAACTCACACACAAAACAAGGAATATCTCCGAAATGGTTCACCCTACACGAAGACATAAATTGTGTATTTTAGCAAGATCTACATTTTTTGTGCAGTATGATTTGGTCTATCTCTAACGGTTTACCAGTTATGCAAAAGTCGTCCAGAGTAAATACGACTACAGGGGCTATAGCCAGAAAATTCAAGATATACATTTCATTTGTCATAAAAATATCTCAAACATGTGGCATTTTAATCAAAATCGTTAGAGCCATTTTCAAGAAAATAATTTTCGAAAAATTTCCCATGTAAATGGCAGTTTAGGATGGGGCTATTTTCTTCAAAATCTTCCTGTCCTTAAAACACATTAAACTTAAATATCAACCTTGAGTTTTAACCTACTTTTCGTTCTTGAGTTATGCTGTCCACAGACTGATAGACAAGACACACACGAACCTTTTTCTAAAAATGCCCTTTTTGTATTCAGGGGGTCTCAAAACATATATTTCCGGTGAAATCTTAGCAGTAGAGAAAGTAAAAACGAATGAATGAATTATTTACTTATGCTCATAAACAATACACTTTAACCTACCAAAAAAAAAAAAATAATAATAATTAAATGACCAAAACAAAACAATTAATAAATATACCACCTTATTTAATATATTCTTACCTTTTGGAGTTGGTTATATCTTATAGTTTCCCCTTATATTTAACACTTTTTTATATATAACAGGGAAGTTCATTACGGCCACTAATTACTTTTACCCCTCATTATCCTTTGACATTTTCGCTGTTTCCTCATAGTTCTTTTAAAAATTTTAATCTCACTTTTCCTAAATACTTTCCCAATTCATTCGTCTGATTTTGAATTAAAAATTTACCTAACTTCTAACTCTATTGGGAGATAATTCCATTTCTTGGGTACTAGATTATATTTTCCTTTATCCGTATCATTACAATCCAAAATATAGTGCCAATTATGATACAATCTACCGCAATTTATGCATCTCCCCCTCCCCCTTTTTATTCCTATCATGTCACATAGATCATTACCCCTGTCCTAGCCCATTCATACCCAATTCTGGCCTCTTTATTGCATACTTCGATGTATTTCACTCTCCCCCATTCCATTTTTAGGAATCTATAACATATTATTGACCTTTTGTCACGAAAGCTACCCAGAATTTCTTGCTTTTCGATATCCTTCACCCTTGTTCTAATTTTTCTCCAGAAACCCTTAGTTTTATTGTTTCTTTCTGCCCATATTCCGCCCATACTTATTTCATCCAATATTATCTGTATTTTGTGCATCCAAGTTTCTTTTTTCCCATTTTCTCGTTCACTACCATGTATTGTTTTAATATATTATTTTCTCCCAGTATTATTTTACAAATCTTTCTGTGTATTATATCTACATTTCCCCAATCTTTTTCCAGCCCCCATATTTCTGTGCACCACTATGCTGTATATCCTTTCTAGCAATACAATTTTCATTTGTGGTATATTTTGACACATACTCCAATTACCTGTATTAATTATTCCCCTTTACCAATTCATTAGAAAAACGAACAACGGCTTGCTATTTGAGAAAAGTATAAGTATTTAAAATTGAAACGAATAATTAAAAATATGTCAAAAATGGTTATCTTTACAAAAACGTATTTGATATAAATTGGCTCTCGTTAGTGACGTCTATACATTTTGTATAGTAAGATTTTGTCTCTATTATGGATTACCAATTACGTAAAGAGGATTTCAGAGCCTATTCCCAAAAAATTTAGGACATGCATTAAACTTGTCTTAAAAATGTTTTAAACATATGATCTTTTAATCAACATCTAGAACCGCTTTTGAAAAAGTCAAGATATTTAATAGTTTTTCTATGTAAAGGGTAGTTTGGGGTGGGGGATTTTGTTGAAAATCTTCGTGTTGCGTCCTTGGTAGGAGTTGGTATTTAACGAATATTTGGACTTTGTGTTATGCTGTTCAAAGTACAAACATACATGCCTTTTTGGATTAAAGGACTTTAAAAAGGTTATTTCCAATGAAATAATCTCTATCATTTATTAGTGTGTATACATGAATGTTAATAATCAAGGAATAAAAGCTTGAATAATAGTAGCAAATAAAACGTTTCTCTTGACAGAAAATATTTAAGAATTTGAGAATAGAATATTTCCTAAAACGAAAATAAGATTATAGAAACCACTCATCAAGCCAGTAATAATGTATGGTGATGAACCCTGAACGATATTCTAAATATTAATATTCAAAAGGAAAGTGTTTAAGGGAACACTGGAGTGATATTTTAGCCTGTTGGTCAAAAAAGTATGTTTTGGATTTTTATTGCAAAAAATGCACCACACCTTAAATAATATACCTGCGAGGTTTTAATCCCTTTAAATGGGTATGCCCACACCTTTTTTACAATCAAATGTTGCGTAACATAATGTTATGATAGAGAAAACAAACGACATATTCAACACATTTGCTATCCTTAAAGTTGGTGAATACTAACGCATTAAATCTCTGTATTCAAAACTGTGTACGATATCAAGAACAGGCACTTTTAATATCTCCATTCACCATAAAAGACTAGAAGTTTGAAAGAAACTTAAAAATGCATAATGGGGAAACTCTTAAGGTGGTAGAAAGGCGTATAATAAGTAAGGATAGATTTAAAATGTCATGCACGTTCATTAAACCTCGCGTTGCGACATTTGAATACCAGAACATAACCGAAAATGGATCCTGTTTAACAAAATTCTCTATGAAACACTTTCAAACTATTTTTCGATATGTTGTGAAAGTTCCTAATAACTACCTTTAATATGAAAAATAAAGTGTAGGTACATCTTGAATTCTCAGTGAATAGTCCACAAAGTACCCCTCTTTCTTAAGGTATTTTTTTAATGTTCCATTTAGTATATCAGCTTTTAACTTCTAAGGTCATATTGACGGCGTTTACCTTTGGAGCTTGCTCATCAAGCTCATGTTGCTCTTTGTAATTTGTATTATTTTTATTTATGACACTAAACTCACTCTCTTCATAATTATTGACTCTAGGGAATAATCCTCGCTAAAGAAAAATTCTCATCCTTCAGCTGGAAACTGAACCCAGGTCCCCTGGATTTGGAGATTAGTATGCTAGCCACCAGACCGTAGAGATGGTCTATAGATAGACTTGCAAAAATAGTTAGCAGTTGTCTTAACAGATAGTTATAAGAAGTGATACGATAAGACGTTCGAGTAGCAAGAGAATTTATCTGGGACTGTAGAACATTCATCTGGACTATTTCATATATAAGATATGAACTTAAATACTATATTATAAAGATTTGACCACAAAATGTTAAATTCTATGAAAAAATAACCTAAAAATATTCATTTTCGATTAGTGTAGTTCTACTTACTGAGCACTGCCAATTGAGCAAAACGAAACCCAAGAATTATATGCATATCGATGTCGATCTTCATTTGTTGTTATAACAGGAAACCAGTTTATAATCTCAAAGAAATCTCACCTTATTTTTAACATTGACAAATAACCTTTCTTCTGCAAACATACATTTATTAAAGGGACAATTGTTAACAATATAGTTGTCAAACTGAAATGGAATGCTGTTTTGATTGTAAATCGACTGCCACGTGCAATAAATTGTTTTCAGCCTTTTATTGGAATACAGTTGGCGACGCAGAAAAAACAAAGGAATGACCCAGTTACAATTTGCACAAAACGAAAGAATGACCACAGAATTATTCGTACATGATAATTTAATGCCTCTATGTGTGAAACATTCTATGTAAATGCATATCTGGCTGATAAAAACCTAATAGAATACATTTTTGCATTGTTATTTAAGAAGCATTCCCTAGTATATTATGAATATGACCTGCAGCAGTTTTGATCGCCTCGACTCAGCTAAAGCATCTTGGTACCCGTACATTCTCTGTCTCTTTCTTTTTTAATCCTCTCTCACGAAAACAAGAATTAATCTGTTAGCCATACCAAGCAAGTAAACCAACTGGTCTTGCGTGCAAGGTATTCAACACACAACCATGCTCGTAAACTATCGCGAGCGAGCGAGGAAAGAGTCTAAGTACTTTTCCCTCGTTTTTGTACATTTTACTGTCACCTTTCATTACAAATGCGCTGAACACTACGACATGACACCTCCACACTAACAAGATGTTCAATATGGTCACGCCAGAAAGTATCTCAAATTCTGTATGAGTCAATAACAATGGAATGTAATTTCTCATCTGGCGTGAAGGTAACTTTCTAAACAAGTCAACAAGACTTCCCGACAGAAGTGCCAACTTCACGTATTTCCTGATAAATGTATGCTTGGGTCCAAATGGGAGAAACAATATTTAAAAACTTAACCTAAAAACTTCAGAGTACTTTCTGAATTTTCTTAGCAAGGTAGGTGTTTACTATATGTTTTTATTATGATCATTTGAAAAAATCTATGTTAAAAATTCCAACTGAATTGTCGATGTCAACACACTAGCTTTGAAATTCTATACTCGTATAATATCTTAAGAAAAAGAACACTGATGAATTAAGGCTAGAGATTTAAAGAATTATGATTTGGCACTTCAAAACAGGCATTAAGTATTGGAAAATTCAACCCAATAACAATGAATATTATGTGCTGATGATCTAGTGGCATTGAAATTAGTAAATAGAACTAGAAGTATACTGTAAAGCATGGCATGTCAAAGTAAATCAAACATTGAATTTTGTTTACCTCAAGTGTGTTATTTCGGGAAGAGTACATATGTAACCAGTTTGTCGGCATAAAGAACAGGTTTTTTTTCTCTCTCTCTCTCTGCCACGTATATAACAGGTAGAGGAGGTATTGCATTCTACCCAAAAGTTCGATACCAATATTTCAAATGGTATTTGATTACAGTGTTTTCGAAGCGTGCAACACAAATATTTTCAAGAAAATTCTTACATTTCAAACTAAACTCAACATAGAAGGATTTTTGAAAATTTTAAGTATCTCAAACACAGCTCTAACAATTTTGTTTAAAATTTTACATGGTTAACATATTTTTATGAGAAATTTAACGTATATCTTGAATTATCTGGAAATAGCCTCTGACGCCATTTTTATTCTGGATGCCTTTTGCATAACTCCTAAACCACTAGGGATAGACAAAATGTTGCTTCATGTAAATTCAGATTTCGTTAAAACACACAATCTATGCGAAATAAAAATTGTTTCTGGAAGTAAGCATACAAAAGTTTATTTCCATTAATCTGTAAATAAAAGAATAAGATTTTCTAAGAATAATCTGTTGAAGTATGGAGGAGAAACTCATGCGAATGTACGAGCACAATTGGTGGGATTAATGGCGGGGGAAACGCAGAACCTGGAGAGAATCCGTCCAGATGCCGCTTTGTCCATCACATTCCCATAAGCTACTCAACCACAGAGCTCCCTGAAAGACATCAACTTAAATATAATTTTATGTATTGCCAAGTTTTATTTGTTAAAATGAAGTTTAAACGGTTTGTGTTTCAAGATTACCAAGGGCCTGTTATGTAAAACAGAGGTGCAAAAAAGTGGCACTGTGGCGTGGCCGTGCAGGGTAATGGTTACTGAATTGTCTAATGCGGTGCTGTGCATATCTTTGAGTTTCACAAAATAAGAAAGTCACTATGGAACGTCAACATGTCCTGTTTAAAATTTAAACCGGAATCCTCCCAGCATTCTTCTTTGCCCTCATATCTGTTACGTCACCAGAGAAAGGTAACTAGAAAGGGAAAAATATAACTGCCCTGTTTCCCTGTATGAGCACCAGTGAGTGACGTACTCATTGCTGGAAATGTAATACAATGATATTAATTTCATTCCTTCTTTTTACTTTTTATTTTTAAATTGCATGTGTAGATGGACATCTACGGTGTAAGTAGGAGCCGCATCTAGCAAAGTTATTTATGTAACTTTCTTAACACTAAGTAATTACTTCAAAATAATAAAGAATGTCTCGGAATAGTTGTTTTAGAAAACAATTATATCCAAACTGCATGGTTTAAAGATATCTATATTGTTTAGTAGTACGATTTTCTCTCTCTCTCTCTCTCTCTCTCTCTCTCTCTCTCTCTCTCTCTCTCAGTATCGATCAAAAAGACACACTACATGCTCCTTGGAAATTTTCTTCGCTTATGAGTTCAGGGGACCTCAAAACAGGATTTAAGCTACAGTTGCACTGTCGATTTTTGCTACCTTAGAGGAAAAAAATTTACGAACTTTAAAATAGCATTTGTAAAATTGCGATAACAATCTACTAAGGAACAAAAACACAAGTTTCATCAAGCTGTAACAATTCGTTACAGAAACAAATGATATTCCGCTTTCCCTCCCAGCTGGTGCAGCTCATTTCTGATATGGTTTGCATGGTTCACTCATTCTTGTCAAATGTCTTGCACTGTGTCTACGGTGATTTTCAAGAAGTGATGGATTAATTTGTTTTCAGGAAGAAAAATCTGATGTGTTGCACTCACATGACTTTCTCTACTCTTGTACTAACCATTCTTACAAACTCTTATTCCTATATCTTCTTCGTGTTAGTTAAAATAAACATTTATACAAATTATCTTATTGCTTATTTCCTTGTAGGTGCAAGGGGAATATTGGAATACAGTAGGCTTTGTGCGATAGTCAAATCTTTTAAAGCTTTGAGATTCCGTTCTCTTTGTACACGTAACATAAAAAAATGAACAACGATGACCCATTTCACGAAAGTTCCAAGTTTTCCGAAACTCACACACATAACTAGGTATATCTCCGAAATGGTTCACCCTACAAGAAAATTTATTCAGACATAAATTGTGTATTTTAGCAAGATCTACATTTTTTGTATAGTATAATTTGGTCTATCTCTAACGGTTTACCAGTTATGCAAAAGGCATAAATGATGCAAAGTGCAGCATTCGGGGGAACTTACATTATTTGTGTGTACTTTCTGTGAGAACACGATAAAGAAATCTGGCGCCATTATCAAGTAAGCTGTGGTGTTAACATTCACAACAAACACGAGAATTCAACAACTGAAAACAGTGTTTTAATATAGACGACAACTCAAATGGTTACAAAATCATTCTTTATATCTATATATCTTTTAAAACTTACCTGAAAAAATCTTATGTATTATACTCACATGACTTAATCTACTCTTGTACTAACTATACCTACAAACACTTATTCCTCTATCTTCTTCGTGTCAGTCGAAATAAACATTTGCAGAAATTATTGCTAGTATTTTTATAAGTGTAAAGGGAATATGAGAGAACATCCAGTAATTGGACAGCTGTCCTATTTTAGGGTTATTATAACTGTACTTGGCTCTTAAATAAGGAATACATGGCTCAAAGTGTAATTTTTTCCATTATCAATCTCCTTAACTTGATCTAGATTTTATGAAATAGGATTCTGGGTGAACAATTAGTCCCCTATTTTGTTGCCTGTCAATGGCAATTGCGTCTAATACTTCATAAAAATAATGTCAGAAAATATGTTGTTAACGTAAATATCACCATTTCCAATCAATCGCAATGTATACGTTCCAATAAATCGTAATTGATTATCCCTGGATGTAAAAATCTTACTAATATGTCCACAAACTAGTATCTTGTAAACTTAAACGAAGAAGAAATATGTATATATGTCACACAGTAATATGTATAAATACTAATTCTTTATAGCAATATTGAGAAAATCAAATGCCCTGCCATGGCCTACAGTAGGCTTTGACCGATAGTGAAATCTTTTAAAGCTGGTCACTGTATCAAGGCTTGTAAATTCCGTTCTTTGCACAACTAAGATATAAAATGAATTACGAACTTCCATTTGACAAACGTAAAAGCATTGGAAAGCTCACACAGATAACAAAGAATATATGTGAAATGGTTCAGTGCACAAAAAAACTTATTTGGACATAAATTATATATCTACAGTTTCTGTACAGTAAGATCTGGTCTATCTCTTATGGTTTACGAGTTATTTAAAAGCCATCGAGAGTAAATAGGACTACATAGGCTATCGTCGGAAAACTCAAAATTTACATTTCATTTGTCATAAAAATATCTTAAACACATAGAGTTTTAATCAAAATCGTTGGAGCTATTTTCGAGGAAATACAATTTTTCCAAAAATTTTCCATGGAAGCGGTAGTTTAGGGTGGGGGAATTTTCTTCATCTTTGAAAGACAAAACTTAAATACCAAGTTTGGTTTTTAAAAAGCTTTTCGTTTTTGAGTTATGCTGCTCACATACATCCACATACACAGAGGCACACAAACACACACGCGCGTGGACATTTTATTATTATTATTATTATTATTATTATTATTATTATTATTATTATTATTATTATTATTATTATTATTATTATTATTATTATTATTATTATTATTATTATTATTATTATTATTATTATTATTATTATTATTATTATTATTATTATTATTATTATTATTATTATTGTTATTATTATTATTATTATTATTATTATTATTATTATTATTATTATTATTATTATTATTATTATTATTATTATTATTATTATTATTATTATTATTATTATTATTATTATTATTATTATTATTTTTTTTTTTTTTTTTTTTTTTTTTTTTTTAATATTTTTTTTGGCTCAAGGGGCCGCAAAACGGTGAAATCTGGACATGGAATACTTGGTTGGAATATAATACTATACTTACTAGAGAAAGTAAAACAAAACGCATCCGTTCAAATTATAAATGTCGACCTAATTAATTTGCTAATGGAATTAAAAATTATTTCCGGGTTAATAAATAATTTGGATTTCATATATTGCATGTACGACTCGCAAACCCTAATTAACGGTACATTTTATAAAATTTTCTAGTAGCATATTTTTGCACAAATGTAAATTTTGAGATTGTTTTATTTTCTAGCATAAACCTGCCTTTTCGAAGTAATGTCATCATAGAATTTCTGTTTGACATATAATGCCTTCTTTAGCTAGTACAGGTGGGTGGTGTAGAAATGTTGCAGTGAAAAAGTTCTAGCAGAAATACTTTTAACTTGCACAGAAGGAATTCGATGTGGTTGTTCATGAATACGGCAGCCCAGCAAATTTATGCGAGCAGCAAAACAAAAAGTTCAGCCGAACGAAGCAAACAACTTAAAAAGTAACCTTGGAGCAATTCCAGAAGACTTTTTATGGGTTCCGTTGGTGAAAAGTTCGTAATCCGTGATCGTGATGGTGATGCTGAACGGGCAATAATTTTTGGCACAACACCTAATTTAGGACTGCTGATGAAATCGGAAACACGATTTGCGGACGGGACTTTAAAACCGGCACAATAATTGGTATTGTCGAAAAAAACAGGACCAAATTTAAATGAGTCTAGCTTTCTTTCGCCATCCATTTATTGGTTCTTGTCTTTTAAATTAAAGGAAATTTATGCGGTCGTTTGTCTTAAATGTTTAAGAACCTAAAATAGAAGTTAATTTTTGAAATCGTGCTAAGGTTACTTTCCACAGTTGTACATCTATACAGTAAATGAATAAACGTAACACGGATGCTTTTGGCCCAAATTTGTTCTTAAAACGTTGAACATTTTTGTAAATGTCCTATAGGTTAAAACAATTTCATTACAATTCAGCCGGACATGCAGCAAAGAGTGTTAACCCTAACGTTACCAGGAGGGGGGGGGGGGTCAGTTTATGCCCACCTTTTTTAACTTTTAAATTCTGTCTTTTAATTTTTTTTATTAAAGGCAGTCAGTTAATAGTATAACATGAAAATCACCCCCTCAAAAGAATTCTTAAAATATACTAAAATGTTTACTAAACAACAGATCGTTAAAATATTCATACAAAAATCCCCAAGCAATATTCAACCACAAACAATTACGTTGGTATTATTCGGTACTAAAAGTGGTACTAAAGATTTCTATTAATTTTACCTGATTTAGTTTATTCTTTTAACATGGGTTTGTTCGTCAGAATTATAATAGAATATTAAATTTCCTATTTCTATATGTTTGACCTTCTAATAAAATAAGTGTCAAAATACAAATCGAGTCTGACCTGAAATTAACCACGAAATGAAAATTTGAAAAAATTTAATTCTGTATATTATTCTTGAAGTACTTTCTAAATATTGCTTAACATTAAATTTTTTTCTAGAAAATTAAATTATATAACGCTTTTAATGTTCCAATAATCATTTATATTACATTTATTCGAGTCTAAAGCTATCCTTTCCACTATCATTGAACGCGCATCAAAAAGGAGAAAGTAACTAGGAAAAATTTCTTAAATGGAGAATGTTTCTAGATGGTAAAAGCAAACGAAAGGAACTTGTGAGAAAATAAAGTTTTACGTGCAATATTTGCACTGGGCACATCGATTTAAACGATTTAAAGAAAAAGGGGGAAAAAATATTACAATTTTAAAATCGGTGGTTCGAGCGACAAGCATGAGCGATACAAAAATTAGTTTGACACACTAACAGCGCCTTAAAGACACCCTGGGTTCCATTAGTATATACCGGGTAGAAGGGAGATAATTACATTAATTTAAACTAGTGGTACATCTCGGTATTTGGAACACATTTTATATATTTTGTTTTTGGCCCTGGCCGTTTTCTACGGAGATATTTTAGTTTTGTCGAAAACAAGCTGGCAACACTGCAGATTGTGTGTGTGCCACTTTCCCAAGCTCAGAACATAAACAAATACCGTAGTGGTGCATCTTGAGAACACAAACGTATACCCTGCGCTCTTCCTCCGTGCTACTGTGCGAGTGTAGGTCAATCACAAGCGTTAAGTTATCTGCCAAAACATTACACCACCGACATGTTTACCTCCACAAACCAAGTCAATTCCCTCGTCAACCTCACCGCAATATCAACAAATATTTTGGAAATAAAAAAGATTAAACACAAACTGCTAGCTTATCAACATCTATATAGGTATATATTTATATAATAAATCCTTTATCTTTCCTTTATAGTTTATCAGTTATACAAAAGAATTCAAATAAAGAGAAATTTACACTATTACACAAAAAATTTAATGTGTTGCACTCACATAATTTTCTCTACTCTTGTACTAACCATTCTTACAAACTCTTATTCCTTATCTTCTTCATGTTACTTGACATAAACATTCGTACAAATTACCTTATTGTTTATTTCCTTGTATGTGCTAGGGGAATATTAGAATACAGTAGGCTTTGTGCGATAGTCAAATCTTTTAAAGCTTTGAGATTATGTTCTCTTTGCACGCTTAACATGTAAACAATGAATAGCAATGTCCCATTTGACAGAACTATAGCTTCTACAAAACTCACACAAATAACAGGGAATATCTTCCAAGTGGTTTACTCTACAAAACAAATTATTTGAACATAAGTTGTGTATTTTAGCAAGACCTACATTTTTGTATAGTTAATTTTTGTCTATCTCTTGCGGTTTACCAGATATGCAAAAGTCATCAAGAGTAAACAGGACTACAGGGGATATAGCCAGAAAATTCAAATATACATTTCGTTTGCCATAAGAATATCTCAATCATATGACATTTTAATGAAAATCGTTAGAGCCATTTTCAAGAAAATTAAAACTTTCGAAAAATTTTACAAGTAAAGAATAGTTTAGGGTGGGGGAATTTTCTTCAAGATCGTCGTGTTGCATCCTTGAAAGATATTAAACTTAAATACCAACTTTGGTTTTTAACCGACTTATCGTTTTTACTTTCTCTACTGGTAAGTAGGGGAAGTATTGTATTCCACCCAAAAATTCGATATCGAGATTTCACCTGAAATGTATGTTTTGAGACCACCTAAATCCAAAAAAGGCATTTTTAGAAAAAGGTCCGTGTGTGTTTGTGTGTCAGTCTATGGGCAGCATAACTCAAAAGCTGTTTTAAAAACACTCACGCGGTGAGCTAGTCCGCATAAGAGGGTATCGTACATAATGCACTAAACATGGTCACTTAGTTGTTGTTTTAGTTCTTTCCATTTCTGCCTGTTTCTGGCTATGGTGGTCCACTGTCTTCCTACTTGTTTTCTGAACAAGTCCGACCATTTGCGTCTTGGCCTTCCTGGGAGTCTCTTGCCGATGTAAGGGTCCCATGTGGTAGCTCGTGCTGTCCATCAGTCATCTTGGAGCCTCATCACGTGGCCGCCCCATTTCCACTTGGTCTTCGTAGTCTGTTGTGCTATGTCTACATCTTGTGTATCAAGGTGTTTGATATTCTATCTTTCAGAGAGATGCCAAGGATCTTCCTCTGCATTTTCCTTTGGCATATTTGTAGAGTGCTTCTCTCTTTGGCTTTGAGAGCCCATAGTACTGGAAAAACACAGCTTTCGAGTGTCTCCATTTTGAATCTCTTATTCAGGGATTTGTACAGAAATATGAATTTTAGGGCCCAGAAAGCTTTCCTAGCTAAAGAAACTCTTCATTTGATTTCTTTTTCCATTTTGTTGTTAAAGGAAATTATTTGAGATACATACAGCAGTTCCGTTCCTTCAAGATATATTGCAATCTTACTTTATGTGTTAAGCTCCAGAAGCATTGATTGTAGTTCCCTCGCAGTTTTGGCGAAGAGGACTATGTCGTCAGCTGTTAGTCTCTTGCCGTTGAGGCATATTCCGTCTTTCTTATTCCAGTTTAGTTTTCTGAATATGTCCTCTAGTATGCAGGTGAATAGTTTTGGGGACATGGGATCCCTTTGCCCTGTCTTTTCGGTTTTAACTCTAGCAAAGCTGTTGTTTAGAACGTTTTCTTAGTAATTGAATGTATTTTGCTTCTACTCCTTGATTTCTTAGTGCTTGAAGTATGTTTTGGTGTTCGATTGTATCGAATGCTTTGCTGTAATCGACAAAAGCAAGGTATATTTTTAGGTGACGATCTTCCGATTTTTCTATTATCTGGTTAATGGTTTGAATATGGTCCACTGTGCTAAATCCTTTGCGGAATCCTGCTTGTTCTGAGGGTTGGTTCTCGTCTAGTGTTTTTGTTAATCGTCTAGTTAGTATTTTCGTGAACAGTTTATATAGGCTTATGGGTCTATGATTGTTTATGTCATCTTTACTACCTTTTTTGTGTAAAAGTACAATCGTGCCTGTTTTCCACTGATCGTGAATGTCTTCGGTTTGTGTGATTTTGTTGAACACTTCTGTGATGATTGGTGTTAGGAGATCTTGGGCTTCTTTTAAGAGCTCATTGTATATGTTGTCTTCTCCAAGTGACTTTCCAGTTTTCAATTCAGTGATGGTTGTGCTAACCTCGCTGTGAATTATAGCAGGTATGGTCTCAGTGGTTTTGGGACTGCATCGACAGGGTTATGGTCTGTGGTTTGGTTTGGTACAGAACTTGCGTATATTGCTTTGTAGAATTCCGTTGCTGATTTGGTTATATCCTCTCTTCTGTTTAGACGTTCTCCCGCCTGATTCTTCGTTCCTATAATATCAATTGTTTCCCGCCCTGGACGTTTAACCTCGCTTTTCTAATTCATTTGTTTGTTTCTAGTATTTGTCTCATTGTTGCTGATCGGTGTTCCTTCTATATAGTAAACTAAAATCTAATTATTATGTTAGCAGAATCTGCAGCGCTCTCTCTCCCTGTCGCCCTCTCACCCCTTCTCTTTGTGTGTGTGTGTG
Source organism: Tenodera sinensis (assembly GCA_030765045.1). NCBI lineage: Eukaryota > Metazoa > Arthropoda > Insecta > Mantodea > Mantidae > Tenodera > Tenodera sinensis. The sequence continues at coordinate 39,956,801 of CM060967.1, forward strand.
TGTTGGGGGGGGGGGGGCACATTAGTGTCCTGCTAATGCGCCAAAATTGCAGTAAAACTCTTCTATCTCTTGACTGAATTATATAAAACTCTGATGTGATACATTCACACGACTTTCCCTACCAATGAAAAATTCACATAATCTATTCGTCGTATACCTACAGTTTTACCTATGAATAAACTATAATTTAAATAGTACTCAAATTTTTCTTCGTGGTTAAGAAAAGAGATGATCAGCCCTGTTCGTTAGATGAGACTTAAGAAAAGGTAACACAAAAAATGTGTATGTTTTAAACGAACGCTGTAGTTTAATGTGGTTTCCGCTTGTGAAGTTTTGTGTTACAGCTTCCTAGATAATTTGTTCTCCAGCTATTCACCAAAATTATTCAGGACTACATTTTAGTAGTCGTACAAATATCTTAAATATACCTTATTTTCATTAAATGTTTAGAGCCATTTTTGAGAAAGTAAAACATTAGGTACCCATTTTCTCCGTATAAAGATTTTAGTTGGGGAAGCGGGGTGGGGGGTGGGATGGTAATTAAAATCTTCATGTGGCATCATGCCTTTTATTCTGCATTCAGGGAGGCTCAAAACAAGTCTTTCCAGTAAAATATCAACATCGAATTTTCGGATGGAATTTTCGATGTTAGAGAAAGTAAGAAATGCAATATTGGTGTATAACTTCAGCATCCTCTATGGATACTAAAATACCACATTTTAACATATTTGTGTGGTGAATAAAATATCTTTCTTTCCTTCTTTTCTTCTTCCCTTCCTTCCTCCTTCCCTTGCTCCATTCCTTCCTGCTCCCCTCCCTCCCTCCTTTCTTCTCCTCTCCTCCCACCTTTCTTTCTCTTTCTTTCTTTCTCGCCCCTTTTAAATTTAAGGGCATATTGGTCTCTTTACCTCTGGAATAATTGCTCATCAACAATTCACTACATTAAACGCACACACACACGTACATTCATAGGATGGATGGTGAATAATTATTCTGGCTAAAGAAACATTTCTTCCTTCCAACGAGAAATCGAACCTAGGATCTCCAGATTTGAAAGCTGGCCCCCTAAGCACCGAGCTACGGACTTAGAACGCCCATCTCGAATAACCCTTAGTATACTGTAAAGTTCATTAATGAATTTTGTATAATTTTGCATAATTATAAACCACATTTTTCACTGTAGGAAACTCCTGCGCTCATAGGAATGCTCATTTTTGAAATACACTAGAATTCCGCTAATCCGCACCCTGCAAATCCGAAATTCCGGATAATCCGAAAACAAAATCCATTATTTAAAAAAGAAAAAAAATTATGAACTTCCTTTAAGTGTAAACGTAGAGAAAGCATTTTATTATAAAACCGATAAACTCATTAATTAATGAGTGAAAAGGATATATTAGTATAGAACAACCGCTTAAAGTAGCAAAACACACTGAACTATCTACAATGTACCACCACTATCACGTGCGATCGGCCATGTCCACAGGTTGGAGGAATACATTATCGTTATATTGAATAGATACATTGTCACTGTGTTGTCATTTCTTCACATCGCTATACTGTGTTACCTTGTAGCTCCTAATCCTATACTTTTTTGTTCGTATTTCGGATAATCCGAGCATTTCCAAACCCTACCGTATTTCATCTTGCAGTTTTGTACTTTTACAAAGAGTGTCATCTAACGGAGATGCTTGAAACTTTGTAACATTATTTTCCTTTTCATTTCTACCTTCTTATTGCTTTGTTTATTTCTCTCTTTCTTTTCATCCCCTAAGCTTGTGACATGCATAAACATTTTCCTTATGTATATGTGTATGAATTCCTAAGCAAACCTATATCGTCAGTAACGTAGATGGGTAGAAAAATAACTTTTTTATGTTTAAATAGGGTACTTGATGCGAATGTGGCCTATGTAGCTAATATAGCCAATTTGCTCCCTGCTGGTAATTCTTAAGTTTTCTAAGAGATGGCACCAGCATGTCAAATCACGAGGTGTGTAATCTCAGACAGCGCCTCTGGCGGAATAATTTGAAAACCCATCCGATGGAATAAAGACGTTTGAATTTTGTCAACGGACCGAAAAGTACATAGAATAAACTATAATATGCGGTACATGAACAATAAACACAAATTACATGCAAGAAAATAAACCTAAAATTTACCAAGACTAAGTTATAGCTGTAACTTAGTCTTGGTAAATTTTAGGTTTATTTTCTTGCATGTAATTTGTGATTATTGTTCATGTACCGCATATTATAGTTTATTCTATGGTCTTTTCTGACATCCAATGCTCCTTTCAAATGCGTTGTAATTAACTGGTAGATGAACTGATTTTTTTTTTTTTTTTTTTTCTTTTTCTTTTGAGAGGTGCTGCAATATGGCCAATCGCTGTAAAAAAGTCCGTCTGGCTGGCTTAGCTGGTTAGACGCTGGCCTAATGTTCCCAAGGTCGCGGGTTCAAATCCGGGCCAAGCCGATGGTTTTTAAGTGTGCTTAAAAACGACAGCTCCATGTCAGTAGATTTACTGGCATGTAAAAGAACTCCTGCGGGACAAAATTCCGGCACACCGGCGGCGCTGATGTGATCCTGGCAATTGACAGCGTCGTTAAACAACAAAATAACGAAATCGCTGTAAAAAGAGCATGCAGAAGTCTCAGCCTATAAAAGAAAAAGCAAAACACTAAAGAAAATCCAAATCCAAAAGGAAAAGGACAGCTGCTTTGTTGCAATTTGTGGGATAGAAAAGTATTGGATATGCGCATGTGTGCTGTTTGTGGCGTTTACATTCATGAATAATTTGTTGGTCTTACTGAATACGATACAGACGTCTTCATATGTCCTACATGTGACCAAAACTAACCATTTTCTGTTTCTTTTAATAATATTTCCAACTTTGCATCTATATGATGATTATTAGTAATTCGTGTTAGAATAATTTCTAAGTAGGAGAGAATTAGTCCAATAATTACATGTAAGATAATGCTAATAGATTAAATAAAATAAATCTGTATTTTCCATTTTTATTTGAGTTAGCTATATTACATTCACATTGGTATATTACTCGTACATGCAATATGCAGCGTTCTTAAAAATTGAAATTACAAATTCAGATTTAAAGTAGATCATTAGGGGTAAAAGTTCAGTTATTTACATTGCTAATTGAGGACAGTGTCCTGAACAATTTTATAACAATATTTGCTTCATTTGCGAACTTTAATTTTAATTATTAATAGCAGTATAAGAGCACTATATTTTCAAGTTGATTTGTATCTTCATTTAGGCGTGCCACAGAAAACATGACGCAGAATGGGCAGAACGAGTGCTGTAACGCTGTAACAAATGCTGCATTGGAACAGAGCCCGAATGCTCTCTGCAAGGTCAAGACGTCACATCATCTGGGCTAGTAGATAGCGCATTGAGGTGTGAAGCAAAATGGGTAGTCTATCTTTCACGCGTTGTTCATTTTGCCACGCAGTTAAAACCATGCAAAATCATCAGGTGGTAAACTATGTGATCAGTTTGTGGGAAAGCTATTAGATAAGGAGAAAAATAACGAAAGCACGTGTCTCAGTTGGTTAGACGCTGGCCTACTAATCCCAAGGTCACGGGTTCAAATCCGGCCCAGACCGATGGTTTTTAAGGGTGCTTAAAAACGACAACTCTATGTCAGTAGATTTATTGGCATGTAAAAGAACTCCTGCGGGACGAAATTCCAGCACGCCGGCAACCCTGATATGATCCTGGCAATTGAGAGCATCGTTAAACAACAAAATAATTTTTTAATAATTCTCTTTTCATGAACAAAAATCAAATAGCAACTTGTAGTTGAGGAAAGTACAAATTATTTGAAAATTCAAACCTAAAATAAAGAATATCTCGGAAATGATTAACGCCTCAAAAAATGTTATTTGACATAAATTGTAGGCTTTGGTGAAATCTAAATTTCTTTGCAGCAAAATTTTGTTTATGCCTTACGCTTTACTGTGCAAAAGCCATTCAGAAGAAAGAGCACTTCAAAGGCTCTTCACAGATAATCCGAATTTCATTCACCATGCAAATATCTTAAACGTGTAGTGCTTTTCTTCAAAATCGTTAGACCCATTTGTTTTGAAAAAATCCATATTTTCGAAATATGTCCCATATAAAGGGGAATGTTCTTAAAATAAATGTGTGGAATTCTTGGAGGATTTTGAACCTAATTTGGTATTTAACGGGCCGTTATTTTTTGAGTGAAGGTGGTTACATATACACATGCACACAAGGTGCTTTATTATTATTATTATTATTATTATTATTATTATTATTATTATTATTATTATTATTATTATTATTATTATTATTATTATTATTATTATTATTATTATTATTATTATTATTATTATTATTATTATTATTATTATTATTATTATTATTATTATTATTGTTGTTGTTGTTGTTGTTGTTGTTGTAGATATCGTAGGTTTGAGTGGAACTCAATATGTACTTCCTATAGTCATAAAGTTATTAGTAAAATTAGCCAGGCAACTCGCCCCACCAAAATTCGAGCTTGGTGCCTTCCAGTTTATGAAATATTGTACACACCCACAGACGTGGATACAAATATAAGCACTTAGCCCATTATTGATAATAGCATCAGTAAGAAAGGAAAACGAAAGTTAATGTATTGCACTCACGTGTCTTTCTCTGCTCTTATACAAATTATTCTTATAAACACTTAATCCTCTGTCTACTTCATGTTAATTGAGATAAACGTTTGTAGAAATCATCTTAGTGCTAATTTTGTTATAAGTGCAAGGAGAATACAGTGGGCTTTAACCGATAGTGAAATGAAATTCCGTTCTTCTTGCATGACCAAGGGATAAAAAACAATTAGCAACCTCCCATTTGCAAAGTTCTGACAAATAACAAAGAATATTTTCGAAAGGATTCACTTACAAAAAGGATATTTTGACATAATCGGGTGTTTCAACGATATCTACTTTTGTGTGTGTGTGTGTGTGTGTGTGTGTGTGTGTGTGTGTGTGTGTGTGTGTGTGTGTGTGTGTGTGTGTGTGTGTGTGTGTGTGTGTGTAGTAAACTTTGATCCATCTCTTACAGTTTACCAGTTATGCAACAGTCATCAAAAGTAAACTAGATTAAATGGGCTATAGCCAGAAAATTCAAATTATTGATTTCATTTCGCATAAAAATGGTTTAAAATATGGCATTTTAATCAAAATCATTAGAGCCATTTTTGAGAAAAATCAACATTTTCGGAAGATTTTCCGTGTAAAGCGTAATTTAGGATGGAGAAATTTTCTTCAAAATCTTTGTGTAGCATCCTTGAAGAAAGTTAAGTTTAAATACTGACTTTTCGTTTTTGAGTTATGCTGTTCACTGACACACTAATCGAAACGCAGACACAGGGACCATTTTCTAATTTTTTTTGAGGGGGGGGGGGATTCAGGGGGCCTTAAAACATATATTTCCGGTGAAATCTCGACATCAAAATTTTGGGTGGAATACACTTCCCCTATTTACTGTGTGTAGTTGGTTGAGTTAGTTCATATTATAAGTCTAAATTATACATTTTATCCCCGTAGTCACTGGGTTAATCATCCTCTGCATATTCACGCTTATTTTCAGTTTAGAGTGGCTACATCAGTGGACATTGCGATATTATTGCTGTATCGCGTGTGAAGCAGGGCTGAGCGTCCCACTTAATCCTGATCTCGGCAATAAAAGAATTCGGACGGCGGTCAGTAGAGTGCGCTCTTTGCCAATAATATACCTAAACGAGTTCGATACACTTTCTTATAGTTGCTCATATCATAACCAGAGTGCAGCACCTCCTAGATTTTGCAGTATGTATTCTGCACGTGCGAAAACTTATTTGGCAATGGAAATTAATGCGAAATACTGCCTTTTTCGTGAAAGATATTGCAGAATTCTCAATTCCTGGACACCTTGTTTGTTTTAAAAGTTATATTCTGGACAGAAACGCCAAAGCGTTTCTTTCTTCCTACTCCATGTATTATGATTATTAGTTAATTTATACCTGATGCAACTTTGATCAACACATAGCAAAACTTATGCTCAGATACATCGATAACGCCCAAACCAGACCATACAGACTACGATTGATTAATACAGCTCAAAAAATGAAACCATTCGACCAAATCAACATGAAAAAAACCCGCCATTACTCACTCTCATCCACATCTACGACAAACAACAACAAGCCCAACAACTACAAGATCTCCTACAACATTTAACAAACATATAAAAAAAAAACATCAAATTTACCGAACAAATTACAACAAACAAAAATAAAAAACTAACAAGAGCCTGAAGCAGCAGGCACAAGAAAAAGCACTAAGCAAACACCAAAATCCGTCTTCTTGGGTAGCGACGGCAGCAAGTTGTGTGACCTGGGAACAAAACAAAAAAGAAGCATTAACAAAAAGAGGAAAATATACCACCCAAACTGATCGATCTCTGCCCCACCAAAAAACAAAAAACAAAGCTAGGCTGAAGAGGGGACACTCCCTAAGCAGCCCGGGCGTGCTTGCACGTCCAAATACCTAATTCATTCATTCATTCATTCATTCATTCATTCATTCGTCACCGAAACGTCGTCACACACACTTCGCCTCGAGACTTCGAGTTGACAACATGGGGAAGAACCGCCGTGCTAAGAAGAGGACCACACCGGCTACTCCTGCTACATCCTTCTCCACCCCCGGCGCCGGTTTCCAGCCGAACGCATGGACCAGTCAACACCGCCTCGGCCGGCCAGTCCAGCCAGACGATATCGGAAAAGACACCACAGACCTCCGCCGACAAAACCACAGCTTCACCGGGATCGCGCACACTGCGCCGCGGCACTTAGAGTGCCGTGTTAGTGGGCGTCCCGCACCACCTACCGACGCAGCTTCTCCGGGGCTATGCTGCGAAATTGTGGCCTTCAATTTCGAGGGCCACTCGCATCCTGTCCAAGAGAGGCCCAACTCCACTTGTACGCCTTTTCTTCACAGAAAAGGAGCACTATGACGCAGCAATCGACGCCGGCCTGGAACTACTCGGGGAGTCCCTACGGATCGAACCGAGCCGGGCCGAATTCACTCCACCCTGCCGACGCTGTTGCCTCTACGGCCACAATGAAGCTGGATGCACTGCACCTCCCCGGTGCCACTACTGCGGGGCACCCAATTCAACGGCTTCCTGCACCCAGCAGGACCTCACACGACGCCACCGCTCCTGCTCTTCCTGCTGGGAGCAGGATCATTACACCGGGCAAGCTTGCTGCCCGTCTAGGAAGCAACCAACACCGTCGCAGCCGAAAGCCGCGGTCACCACCGGTAAGCGCCGGGCCAGCCTGCCGCCAGACAGTGGTGACCAGAGCAAGAAACCCGACGCCACGCCGGAGTTCTCCACAACCTCTGTTACGGTGATCCTCCAGAAGCTGGAAGACCTCCAAGCAGAGATCGCCAATCTACACACAAAACTCGACAACGCCGAACAGAACTTCAACGACTTCAGGGACACCATGGAATACTACAACTCGCGCACGGAGGCTCTGATGCCTACCAAGCTCGAGGTTGGTGCTAACCAGAGGACCCTGGAGTCAAGGATCAACGAACTACTCCTATCGCTCCGAAGGTTCGTCAAGGAAGAGGTGGCAGCTCTTCAGACGGTGCTGGAGGAGCGATATTCAATAGATGCCGCGCCTAATGGGGCCAATGCAGCACCTCCGACGCAACATGGACGTCAGTGGTACAAACACCACAACAAATTCCCTCAATTTCCTTCACCTTAATTATCACACCTGACTACCCAAGGGCGTAATCAGGGCCTCGGCCATGTTTACGTCCTGGCAACTTCTCTCCTGGCTTTGGCCCTTGAGGCCAGCCAATAAACCCGCTCCCTTAATCCGCAGGTGCATTAGCGGTACTGAAATGAATGAAAAATGTTTATTTGGGCATGACTGCCAATCCTTTCCTCCCTAAATTCTGTCCGCTGGAGGTTTTTTAGTGGGTAGTACCTTCGGGTGAAGCCTACAGTCCCCCTCTGTGCCATCCCAGCACATGGGGCTCCATAAATGGATTTTTCCTCCACTAAAAAAAAAAAAAAAAAAAAAAAAAAGTCGTCCCAGGCAACTCATACTCTCTCCTACGTACATCATATCAATAGCGAAAGCTGAACCCTACAAGTCCTCTCAGATAAGCTTGGACTCAAAATTCTAAATTTACTTAACCTCCATATTTGGACCCTTACAGTGTCCAACGGAAGTTGTACACTGAAAAAGCAGCCGCTGAGGAGCATAATCTTGCTGCCTCTTTACAACCCACTACCTTAGCTCACCCGCCACCCTGCAAAACCCCACATCCCAGCAGGCGACGACTTGACATTAGAGGGTATCTTTTGCCACCCTCAGTCTTATGCCAGATCAGGGCTATGCCCTCTACTGGCCGTGAAGGATTATAGGGAAGAAGGGTAATAACGGTAGAATGGGTGGTGTTTTTTTTTTTTTTTTATTTTTTATTTTTATTAAAGTATGTCAGGGCTGTATGTGGTTTAGTCTGTAGTCTGTTAGTCTATTGTCCTAGGACGAGTCTTGGTCGTTTATATTTCTCTCCGGGGTCTAGGTAACCCACATCCCGTCATATAGTGGTTAAGCTCTAAAAGGACAGGTACACGAATGACACACCTCGGGCTGTTCTCAGCCTGCCATATGTCGTCGTCTGTAAGTTATAACATTCCCGTACTCTCCTTAGCCGAGTCTGTTGGTACAATATTATCCACATTTTAGCATACTTCTGAACAATTATAAAATACCAACATAAAAAGTATGATTCCACACAAAATGCATATATTGAAGCTTCAGAGGAAATTAATTTGTTCAGTTCTCCTGTAGATATGTAAACTCAGGGTGAAACACGTCAATAATAAATTTGCTCAGTTCCAGAATCATTATCTCCAAAACTGTTATCCAGGATGTAAATTAATTCCATATATGTTAATTTATCTACCTTTGTGCTTCGTTTATTAGAAAGTATTATATTTCTTCTCTAAGGTATTTATTTCGTATGCATTCTACACTTAAAAAACTGCCAAGAAAATATAATAAAATCAAGTATAACTTGAAACGAAGTATAACATTACAATAACATGCCACTTTTTAAAAAAAAATTGAAATTGCGAGAATATAAAGTTAGTTTAAGAAATTGAATCAATAGTAATCAACTTGAAGGAAATATAAGTAATAGGTATCAGTATTTTCATATTAAAATTTAAGTAATAACTATAAAAATTAATGCGGTTAAATATTACATGACAAATATATATTTTGCATTTGCTAAACATATGTGATTATAGGTACAAATAAGTTCACATGGTGAAAAAATTACAGTAAGCAGAGGAAGCTTTTTATGTCAACCAAAAAGTCGCTGCCAGGAGTTGAACGAAAATACATGTTTTGAATGTCTCTGGATACACCCCCCCCCCAAAAAAAAAAGAAAGCATTTTAACAAAAACATAGGTCTTATGTATATGTCTTAGTCTGTGTAAACGGGCGTGTGTGTGCGTGTGCGTGCGTGTGTGTGTGTGCGTGCGTGTGTGCGTGTGTGTGCGTGTGTGTGTGCGTGTGTGTGTGCGTGCGTGTGTGTGTCTGTGCGTGTGTGTGTGCGTGTGTGCGTGTGTGTGCGTGCGTGCGTGCGTGCGTGTGTGTGTCTGTGCGTGCGTGTGTGTGTGTGTGTGTGTGTGTGTACTCAAAATGGAAAGTCGGTTAAATATAAAACTTGGTATATTAAGTTCAACATCTTCCAAGGATGCCACACGAAGATTTTAAAAAAACCCACACCCCAAATTACCTTTTAAATGAAAAAATTTCGAAAATTCTCCAACAACACGTATTAAATTACTACAAGTTTAACATATTTTTATGAATAATTAAGTGTATATATTTCATTTTTGGGGAATATCCTTAGAACACTATATTTTGGATAACTTGCATAACTGTAAGCCGTAGGAGATAAACAATGTCTTACTACAAAAATTTAGATATCTTTAAAGCACACAGGTTATGTCGAAGAGAAACGGAATTTAATGGCCATCATTCAGCAACCACTTTTTAAAAAAGTTGACCATCACTTAAGCCTACCATATTCTCCTATGTTGCACTTTATCTACAAGTAATATGTAATAAAATCATTTATACAAACACTTGACTTGATTAACATGAAATGGATATAAGAATAAGCATTTGCAATAACATTTTGTACAAGAGTGAGAAGCAAAAGCTATGTAATTGCACACGTAAGACTTTTGTCAACTATTCCACCCTTTGGTTAAAATTTAACAGCAGTTATTTTCTTTAAAAGTAACCATGTTATTAATGCCTAAGTGAATCCACAACAGCCCTAATAGGTTGCTAGTGCCATCATAGAATTTAATTTAGCTATCTTTAAACTATACCAGAATGTGTCATTGATAGAAGCAATTGTTCAAAGCAAGAACGGCAAAAAAATGCATACATATATTTGCAAACAATTAAACCACATGCTCTGAGCACACAGAATCTGCTATATTTGCCAGTAGTACCAATATATAGAACAAAACTTGTCCTAAAATATAATCTTAACTTTATTTCTCTATTTCTATACCATGAAGTGTATAGACACTTACTTATTCTAGAAACGGATGCAGACTTTTCAGCACAAGATGGCAAAAACTTTCAATAAAAGTATTGCTACAATGAAAAAATCTGATGTGTTGTCCCCACAGGAGTTTCTCTACTCTTGTATTAATTATTCATCATCTACAACAAGATAGGCCTCACTGGCCTGTTTCGGCTCAGAGAAGATCACCTTTCCATCGACGTTTAGGTCTTCCTACACTGCACCTGCAAATATTTCAGTTATTCTATTATTTGACATCAATGCTATGCGATCTCCCAATTCAGTTTGTAGATATTTTACTATTTAAGATATATATTATTAATTCTTCTCTAATTGTGTCATTCCTCGTGTGATCTAAACGCGTATATGCTTCTTAAATGCTTCTTAAAAACTTCATTTCATCTGTTTCCACCATTCTTTTATCCCTTCTGTTCATTTCCCAATTTTTGGAACCATAAGTCAATATTGGTATGGCCATCACTTTATAAAACTTCATCATAGTTTCATGTCGAACTTTATTTTTCAGAGTTCATTTAAGCGTTCCACATATATTCTGAAATTTGTATAATTTTTGTGTTGTATCTCTATCATAAAATGAAATATCAGATTCCAAGTAATTAAAATGTACTTGTTCTATTGTTCTATCTTTTATTATTATTTTTTATCTTATCTGACCTTTGCCTAGAAAAGCCATAGTGTTTGTTTTTTGTGTTGAAATATTTAATTTGTAGTTAATAATTATTTTTTTCCAACTGATATGCTGCTAATTGAAGCATATTTTCATTTCCAACAAAGTTTACTTGATCATCAACAAATAATATTGTATTAAAATTATTAGCATTAACTTTAAAATTACTTCTCAGTTGGGATTGCCATTCCTCAACTAGTGCGTCTATGTATATGTTAAAAAGTGTTGGCGACATTGGGCTGCCATGTTTTACTCCTAAATTTATTAATGCTGTTTTCATGCTCTTATTGCATCCTTTGTCTACGCTGATAATTGTTCCATTTGGCAAAAGTTTTAAGTTTTCCAAAACTCACAAATAACAAGGAATATCGACGAAATGGTTCATTCCACAAAGAAATTTTGGGGTATAAATTGTATGTTTTAGCAAGATCTATTTTTTGTATAGTAAAAGTTTTGTCTCTCTCTCTTACGGTTTACGAGTTATTCAAAAGTCATCAACACTAAACAGGATTACATGCGTTATAGCTAGAAAATTTAAAATATGCATTTCTTTTGCTATAAAAATATCTTAAACATATGTCCTTTTAATCAAAATCATTACAGCCATTTTCAAGAAAATCAACATTTTCGAAAAATTTTCCATGTAAAGGGTAGTTTAGGGTGGGGCTATTTTCTTAAAAATCTTCGTGTCGCATCCTTGAAAGACCTTAAACTAAAATGCCAACTTTGGTTTTTAACCGACTTTTCGTTTTTGAGTTATTCTGTCCACAGACTGACACACACACACACGCACGCACGCACGCACGCGCGCGCGCACACACACACACACACACACACACACACACGGAACTTTTTCTAAAAATGCTTTTTTTATTCAAGGTGCCTCAAAACATATATTTTCGGTGAATTCTCGACATTGAATTTTTGAGTGAAATACAATACTTCCTCTAGTTACGTAGTAGAGAAAGTAAAAATTGTAATATCGTTTTAACATCTTTGATGCATTTTTCTGTACAAAGCATAATCGCGTATGATATGATAATAACACAAAAATTTGATGTGTTGCACTCACATGATTTTCTCTACTTTTGTACTTACCATTCTTACAAACTCTTATTACTATATCTTCTTCGTGATAGTTGAGATAAACATATTTTGCAGAAATTATGTTGTTTTTTTTTCTTGTAGGTACAAGGAGAATATGGGAATACAGTGGACTTTGGCATAAGTCATCTTTTAAAGCTTTCAAATTCCATTCTCTTTGCATGGCTAAGATATAAAATATGAATAACAATGTGCCACTTGACAAAAGTATAATCTCTCCTCTTGTTATCTGCAACACTCCTGCGTAAGAATTCAAATTTATTTCCTCCGTCCTGGATTTAATGCTTAGAAATCCCTATGCCAGGAGATAACAGTTGCGTACTAAGACAATGTTGTTAAATATTTAATCTATAATTCATATATGTCAACACACTATTCATATAAAAATGATACAGTTGTAATCTTCATAATTTTTTATTTATTTCATTGTTATACAAGTATCTTCTACAAAAGTATATAATAATAAAATACAAAAGCATATTAATGATTTCTGAGCAATATATACATTAAAGCAAGTGACTGAAATGTTATGGCTGATGAAGAATGAGCAATATGTGTTTTTGATGACGTACGTATCGAGAAGTTATTAACCCCGGATGATTTGTGTGGAGATGTCTTTGCAGGCAGTACTCTGCACTCACGTCACAAAAGACAAGCAATACAATGCCCGTTACTTTGTCATGTGTCAGTAACAATAATGCATCATCTGTATCGTTGTCTGGACTTGACGCTGTCAGTACGCATGAGCTGACAGCTTCCGTACTTGTGTCTCGGCGGCTGGAGAAAACGAGGCGTGTGGTCGGTCCGTCATATTCATTCAATACATTCTTGAAAACCTACAATGATGCCACCTTTTTTAGAAACAGGGCTTTACAGTGTCACCAAGTCATGTTTCTTATAACCTTGCCGCAGTATTTTCCTTCCACTTTCCCCTGGATGACTATCTACACAGAGCACAAATAGTAATAGACATCGAATTTCTGATTGTCTGTAGGGGCATTTATAGGGCGTGTCTTCTGATATTGGTTTCCATATATCGTTACCTCCACACCGTTCCAGTTGAGGGAGGTGGCTACATGTATTCGTAATTAGCCAATGATTTGACAAAACCAGCTCTATTGGTTTGACACAGAACACAGGGCATGAGTCGCACCTGAAAGGCAACAGTATCAGCATGGCGTAAGGAGGTACCCTACAAACGGTAAGAAATACGCTGTTCCCAAGAAGGCAGTGCTGATTTCTTTCCGTGCTGTCGATGCACCTTCGAATGCTATCAAATGAGCTGTGTGCAATGCAGGTGTAGGTGATAAAAGCAATGTAAACAGTCATTATCGACACATATGCTTTCGTCATCCTGAGAAGGAGATTCAAATGAAAGAAAGGATCCTCCTATTCTTTTTCTACAATTGTGCGCGCTTCAGGTACTTAAGCTCTCTTATATAATACATTGAATTCATAAGTTGTTGTTGTAGTGTTTAACGCCCGCTTTTACTACTACGGCACCGCAGGCGGTGACACTGATGACACATGGAATGAAGATGGAGCACCGGTGAAATGAGATGGCGGGGGAAACCGGAGCACCCGGATCAATTCATAAGGTTATTATAATGAAAATTTGACAATTCTCTTCGAATATTGAGAGATAAACGATGATTTAGATGAGGAACTATTTTGTATCGCGCAAGCACCTATTCCACGGCAGTAAATGAGAGGTGACAGTTGAGAGATGCGGAGCAAAGTTACATGGGGCAGACCTTAATTATTTAATGCACAATAACCTCCCACCAGGTCTTAATTTGCGGGAAGTATATAGTAGTACAAGGGTGATAAACATCATAATCGAGGAAAACTTGGAGGGGTATATTTGGGTAACCAATGATAATCTGCTCATTAACGGCTAGTGAAGTATCAAAATACCTGGCCTGTACTAACGTTTAAAATACTACGCATGGATGCCTGTTTCAAGAGCAAATTTAAATGGATTTCGGCTACTTTACGTCTGATATGCCAATGTGAAAACATGATGCGTGAATTAAATGCGCATTAAGAAATTGAAATAGAAGTAATGACAGGGCGAAGACTGAAGTATTGAAAACTTAGCAGAAACAGACCTACTCAAGACATATTTGAAGGAATTCATTTCAGGATTGCTGGTTTGTAGGTAATTATTATTTCAAATGTAAAATTTTTAAGATTACAGTTTCTTAAAGATATTATCCTAATTGATGACTTTAGGAGCTAAGTGACTTTGGTTCCAATCAAAAGGGACTTAAACCACTGGTTCTGTGTTTTAGATCTATCGGGGGCAGGATAATCCCATACCTTGAAGGAAAACATCTTTGGGCAAAATTAGTGGGTCGTTTCAACTCTCCCTTCGACATCTTTTGAGGACAGGGTTACTGAATAGACTAGGGCCTTTTATTGTCTGTTTCGGTGATCGAAGGAGGTACTAATGAAAGGTATAAGTAAACCCTCATGCTACGTAAGTGGTAATGGTTCAGGAAAGTGAAACGAAGTATTTAAAATAAACTTCTGCTTCTATAATGTTCAGGAATTGCTGAAAGTGGCATGGCGAAGTATATAGATAGGGGCTGAACCGTCCTGCAAAGTTGATGACAATGATGATGATAATGATGTTAATGGCATTTCTCAGCAATGAGGTGAAGTCACAATGAAAGCAAAAAACAGTTGATGGCCTGAGGGCGGATGGCTGTGGGATGATATGACTATAGGCATTGAACCGGAAATGCAGCAAGCGGCAGAGAATTTAGGCGAATAATTTGGTATTATTTGTCATTCATATGCTTATGTAAGAGGTCAGTGTATATGCAACGGGAAGAGGAAAAGCAAACTCCGCGTGCAGCGGAGGCGTACAACCATCCGCCTTCTGTGAATGATGATTAAAGACTCTTGGGTTGTTCAAAATTAACAAACATATCTGATATGGAAGAGTGGGTTTTGACCTTAGATTTTACAAACATAATTACAACATGGCGACTTTGTACTAACACACCTAAGCCACAAAGACCACTCCTCCACACCTCGAGGTCCGTCTAGCCGTGATGATAGCCGTACAGAGGAGCAGCCTTCACGACGGCGGGCGCCACCTTCACTCCAGGGTGGACTGCGTGTCCGCTGCGATGGACGACGGCGTTGAAGCCGTTGTGGGCATCAGCCGTGTAGGAGACGGTGCGGATGGTACCATCGGGCTCCACGAGACTGTACTCGCCCTTCACCACATCGCCGTCGCGGGTCTCCCACTGGCTCTTGATGTCTCCTGTGTGCACGTCGTTGACGCCGTAGCTGAAGCTGTACTTGGGGTACGACTGCAACAGAATAACAAGCAATGTCGATTATTCTCTCTGTTTAGGACACTGCTAACAACTTAACGTTCTGAGAAAGTCCATATCTTTTGTACATGTGGGGGTTTCTTTAATCACATGAATGGAGAGAGGTTTTTCAGTAAACTGTCAAGAACGTGAATAGAAAACTGTGTTTATCTGTAGCAACATGGGGTAGCAGACTAACTTACGTAGTAGTCGACAGCAGGTGCTTTGTAAGCGATGGGAGCTGCCACAGCGGCGGCGGCAATGGGGGCGGCATGGTAGGCAGGAGCTGCAGCGTAGTTGTGACCTGAATATGCTGGGGCGGCTGAGTAACCTCCCAGATATCCAGCCTGCACTACCGCCACAAGAGCGGCGGCACTCAGAACCTGCAACAATATAGGATCAAGTTACATATAACACACACATGCCCTTAGTTGCTCTTGAAGTTCTCTTCGTTCTGAATGACTTTTGCATAACTGATAAATTGTATGAGACAGACAAAATCTTACTGCACAATATAAGTTAACTACATTTTATTTTTATTTTTGCAGTTAACCATTTCCTAGGTATTTATTTTTATTGGTTAAAATTTTGTCTTACTTATCTACACTTTTCTCAAAACTCCCTGTGTGTTTTGAACAGCATGCAACAAAACATAAGAGTCTCAATTTTATTTTAATAACAACAAAATGACATGATTAAAAAATTATTTCTTGCATAAAACATGTGGGAAATAGCTACTACTGTGCTGGGATCAGAAATGACATGATTGCATATAATTTTTTCAGCTTGATTACGGGACATAATTGTCTTGCAAGACATTTGAACAGAACTGGGATATATTCTTCATCATTCTGTCCTCTAACAACAACATATGTTTATTTTCTGCTTCTTACTTCCAGATCACTACAAGTAGAAAACTATCTTGGAAATTCACGACGCACAGAACTTCATGTGAAATGTGAGTATTGATTGTAGTTCCTTTATCTTTCATAGAGGAAACTTTTCTTCCTTTATTCCTTACTTTTTGTCCATGTTCTTTGTTTTCTCTTTCTTTCTCTCGAATTACCTGTGACACTGATAAACTATTGTACTCCACCTAAATTGTTGATATGGAGATTTCACTTTAAATACACATTTTGAGGTCCACTGACAAAAAAAAAAAAAAAAAAAAAAAAAAAAAAAAAAAAAAAAAACTTTAGATAGTGGTTCGTGCGTCTATGCGTGAACACCATAAGTAGTTCAGATAAATATCAAATTTCACACTTGAATCAGACACTGTTTAAGTTTGCTATACGAAAACTTTCATTTTTTCCACATGATACTATACTTTCTAAGCCAATATTTTTGCTATGACTCCTTTTCTTTGATAATGTATACTAAATATCACATTTAACTTATTTTCTTGTTTGATAAGATTCACCATTTTAATATTCTGTTAAGTCCTCTTCATGCTGATTGAATTTAATAATTTATATAACTGGGAAATTGGAAGAGAGAGGGAGGGAGGGAGAGAGAGAGAGAGAGAAAGAGAGAGACAGAGGGAAACGAAGTTGATACAGGAAAAATGGAGAGTTTACCAAAACAATTTTTTTTTTCGCAGCCTTAGCTCTTTTGAGAGTTTATACTTTCCTAAGTACATTACTTGACGGGCATGCTTGGAAGTTCACGATTTTTCTTTCGTGTTGCTACCGCAATAACTTTTTACAAAAAAAAAAATCTTTTCCACGTGTTTTATATAAATAAGTACTTTTTGCTTAACTTGAAACAATTCCTATGCAAAAATATATCGGGAATAATGTGAGAAGAATAACTGTTCTTGTGTATCGGACATACGTGAAATTATGATGAATACATATCAGTTCTTTTTTCAAGTCTATTACTGCCAATTATTACGTAGAACGTAAAAGAAGAACTATCAAAAACAGTTGCGTTCATGTGTTTTGTTTTCCATGTTCTGTCCTTGAAACACGCTGGAAGTGAACGATGTGATAAACCAGACTGCAATATCGTCACTCAGTTGTTTTGTTCAACTTGCAAACATCGCCATTAAACTTGGGTTATCCAGATTAGGTTACGTCTGAACGATCTGAATCATTACACTTACGAGAGCGGTTACGTAAAATCTTCCGGGTATTCAAGTAAAAGGTAAACAAGAAATTATCGATCGAAAGGCTTTTTCTCAAACAATAGATCGTTTTAGAAAACGAGGGCTGTTGGGGAAAAAAAGGTTAATAATGCACATCTCAAGTTTAGACTAGCACACACTTTTACCACAATCAGTAAAGCAAACATCTTTGGTATTTTTTTCTCCATTTATGTACGTCATTTTAACTACGTAATCATATCGAGAGGATCTGTTAGGAGATATCTTGTAATGGCGCTAATCTGTCATGTGATCATTACTAGCTAATAGAAAATGCTTGCAACTGATGTTTCGTTCCGCTATTGTGCTGTGATTTAATTTCTCGATAAAGAGGGAATTTCTGCAGAATCCATCATAAACTTAGATAACATGCAAGGGCACCAGCAGTGTAAGAAGATGGGTAAAACATGGGAGAAACATGCATCAAAGTTAAGGACTACCTCTAAGGAAGGAATGAGATAATTGAGGAAAACTAGGTAAATTGTGGATGGAAAGTTCCGAACACCATCCACAGACCTGACTTGGCTCCCTCCGATGATTTCTTTGTTGTGAAAGTAGGCATGAAGAAAAGTGTGATTATTTCCTCACTGCATATCGGGATAAATTTCATCTAATGCGAGTATTAAGTAATTGCAACGATAGAAAAAGTAAAAGTATTTAAAATAAATATGTTGCATTCACATGACTTTCCTTATTCACTCCTCTATAAGTGTTCTTAAAAATCGTATCCTTCTATTTACTTCTTATAAAGAGAGAGAAAACTTTATTTATATATTTACACTTTTATTGTAAGTATAGAAAATTGGATGTGTTGCACTCACATGATCTTCTCTACTCTTGTACTAACCATTCTTACAAACTCTTATTTCTATATCTTCTTCGTGTTAGTTGAGTTATTTTGCACATGCAACGCGAATAAGAGAATACAGTAGCCTTTGAGCGATACTCAAATCTTTTAAAACATTTCGTTCTCTTTGCACGGTTAACATGTAAAAAAAAGAATAACAATGTTCCATTTGCCAGAACTATAAGTTCTACAAAACTCACATAATTAACAGGGAATATATACAAAATGGTTCACTCTACAAAAAAATTTATTTGGACATAAATTGTGTGTTTTGGCAAGATCTACCTTTTTTTGTACAGCAAGACTTGGTCTATCTCTTACGGTTCACGGGTTATGCAAAAGTCATCCAGAGTAAATAGGACTTCATGGACTATAGCCAGAAAATTCAAGATATACATTTCATTTGTCATAGAAATATCTCAAATATAAGGCGTTTTAACCATAATCGTTAGAGCCATTTAGAAGAAAATCAAATTTTTCGAAAATTTTTCCATCTAAAGGGCAGTTTAGGGTGGAGCAATTTTCTTCAAAATCTTCGTGTTGCATCCTTGAAAGGCATTAATTTCAAATTCCAACTTTGGTTTTTAACCGACTTTTCGTTTTTGAGTTATACTGTCCACAGACTGACAGACACACACATACACACACCACACACACACACACAGGGGCCTCGGACAACGAGCTTTAAGAATAATATACAAAGGAGCTATACTTCCAATGCTCTTATATGGAGTACAGGTATGGAATGAAGCGATTCAAAAAAGGAAACATATGTTGAAATATCAAAGGGTACAACGATTGATGAACATAAAGATTTCCAAAGCGTACAGAACTGTATCATATGAAGCATCCTGCATACTAGCAGCAGTCATGCCAATAAATGTAAAAATAAAAGAAGTCTTAGAAATATATAAAGACACTCACTCAGCAAGCGCAAATGAAAGAGTTGAAGAAGTTCCCAAACTGAGCGAGTGGCCTCATCCTGCAGACAGATTGATCGTAAAAGAGGCACAGGAAGGAACAAAATGCAACACAGAAATATACACAGACGGTAGCAAAGTAGATGGAAAAGTTGGTGCAGCAGGAGTCATCTTTCAAAATGGGGAACTAGTAAAAAAATTACAATTCAAACTTGCCACACACTGCTCCAATAACCAGGCAGAACAGGTCGCAATTTTACAAACGCTTAAAGAAATACTCTGTAACAAGAAGATGGAGGACAGTGAAAAGAAACTAGTAATATACACTGACAGTTTAATTACACTAGAACTCCTTAAAAATGGCAAAGTTCGTAACAAAATAATAGAAGAAATAAAAGCAAACATCAGGTTATTACAGGACAGTGGCTGGGTAGTCTACATGAAATGGGTGAAGGCGCATGTGGGTCTTCATGGGAATGAGATGGCAGATAAGTTGGCGAAGGAAGCAGCACAGAAGGACAGTGGAGACGTCATCTACAATAAGATCCCAAGAAGCCACATCATCAAAGAAGCAGAGGAGCGAGCACTATATACTTGGCAACAACAATGGGACTCAACCACAAAAGGAAGGACCACAAAAATGTTTTTTCCCTCGGTGCAAGAACGCCTAAAAGTGAAGATACCACTAAATGGACAGATTACAGCAATGTTAACAGGACATGGAAAAACAAGAGAATATTACCATCGGTTCAAGATAGTGGAAAGTGCCTTGTGCAAGTGTCATAATCAGAACCAAAATGTAAACCACCTAATATACGAGTGTTCTCTGTTAGATATTGAAAGAAAGAAACTAAAACAAAGTATTGTAAACAAAGGTGGACAGTGGCCAGTAACAAACAATGAACTTGCAAATAAATATATTAAGGAATTTATATCTTTTATAAACAATATAGATTTTGACAAACTATAACGAATATTGCAAATAACATAATCAGCCAAATAGTTTAACTTATAAACAATTGTAACTTTGTTAATTAACATATTGTAAAATCTAAAACTATTCAAATGTATAAAAAGCATGTAATATTACTAAGTAATGGGGCATGCTGTATGTTAACAATAAATAAAAAAAAAACAAAAAAAAAACACACACACGCACGTTTTCCTAAAATTGTGTTTTATTTATTTATTTTTGTTATTATTTTTTTAATTTATTTTATTTTATTTTTTTTTATTTTTTTTTTAATTTTTATCTTCTTTTTTTTAATTTAGGGGGCCTAAAAACATTTATTTCCGGTGAAATCTTGGTGGATTCTAATGGGCTGTCTTTGTTATGTCCTTTCTTCTTGTATGACTACCAGGAAAAACAAATTACTTATGATTAAACAAAAAGGTATTTAGTATTTGAGAATTCAAACAAGGAATGCTTGAAATGGATAACTCACAAAAGTATTTGGCACACATTGTGTACTTTAGCAAGATTTGCACTTACAGATTAGTGTTAATAACTAAAATTATTAGTGTGCAAATGAAATAAATATTGACTTAATGTTGTTCGTTTCAATTAGCGATACAAATATGTGCAGTTATACGCCTAACTCCCTGTATAGGATGAACCGTGTTAAGACCAAGATCATTAAACTGCAGGCCAAGTTTTCTAAAGAAAAGGACAATGTAAAAGAAGAGCAGAGAGGGAAATTATGCGTGACTGACTTTATATGGAATGTCGCATGTGTACCTAACGTAAGAGAGGAACTGTTTTATTGCAGATTTCTCAACAGGAGCTTTCCAATCCATCACAGCGAGTTATGAAACACAACATCCGGAATTTGCTTGCACATGTCGCCATGTTTCACGTCTTCCTTAAATGCTTACAGCGGAGGTTATTAATTATTGCTGTTGTTGAGAAACCCGCGCTCAACAATTTGTAGCGGATATTAAATGTCTAGCCACATGTTTGTAATAATTATATGTAACTACATACATAGGCATTATGTGAGCTTATCGCTGTATTTCTGCTACACACATTGCCACACTAAACATGCCAGCTTGGAAATTCAAACGGAAACATTTCTCCATTGGAGTCTTGTATGAGGGCAATCCGCCATGTTTTATGCACACCAAACCATCATACATAGTTGCAAAACGATTGTTTTATTTAATTTCTTTTCTCTATATTTACTTTCTCTACTACATACAGCAGTATAGTAGTCGACTCAAAAATGTGACATCGAGATTGCACCGTTAATATACGTTTTGAGGACCCCTAAATAAAAAAAAGCAGTTTTAGAAAAAGTTTCGACTGTGTGCGTGCAAACTTTTCGAAAATTTCGATTCTGACTAACAATATGCCATATTTTAACAGAATTTTATACCAAATAAAATTTACATTGTCCGCCTCCGTTGCGCAGTTGGTAGCACACCTGCCTCTAGCGCGGAGGACCCGGGTTCGATCCCCGGTACCGGCATGGGATTTTCCCCCGCTGGAAGGTGTGGCACGGGGTGCACTCAGCCTCGTAGGTCCCGGGGGGACCAATTGAGGAGCTACGTGATGGAAAAGTAGCGATCCCAGTTCAAGAAGGCTAACAAGGACGCTTGTAGTGCGCAGAGGTGGGGAATGCAGCGGCTGGGCGGTAAGCCCTGGCATTTCATGGGCTCTTGCGTTGGGGTTTAGTTTAGTCGTAAGATTATACAGCAATTAATTTGTAGTGAATAGTGTTCTATAGATTATTAACAACAATTTCAAGATAGGTAATTTTATTTATCATGTGAATATCTTAGATATTTTAATCAAAATCGTTATAGCCAAATAACGAGACATTGTTAACAGTAGTTTAGAATAGGGAGTTTCCTTGAAAACCATTGTTCGAATCTTTGGAATGTGAATAAATACGATTTAAATATTCGTCTGATATTTTTATATTTGATTTGTGCTATTCGCAGAAAGAACAAGGCACGCGCGCACACACGCACTCGCACACAGGCGCGCGCGCGCGCGCGCACACACACACACACATTTTTCTCAGTCTAGTAAAAATTAATATTTTTAGCAATATTAGGGTCAGATGCCTGTTGGAGAGCAGAGGGACCTGTGGACTGAACCTGGAAACAGTCTACCCAGCGCCCGTTATGAGAGTAAGGAAGAGGATGCTATGAAATGCAGGGAAGTTGATGAATGGAAAGGTGATGGTTGAGCAGTTGATGTAATGAGTGGCGGGAGAAACCGGAGAACCCGGAGAAAACCCACGCCGCTTCATCCACCACGAACGCCACATGTGGATCCCTGGGATCAAACCCGAGCTACCTTGGTGATAGGCGAATTGTCTAACCTCTCGGCCACCACGTGATAAGGAAAATAAAAAATTAGAAAAACAAGCTTTTCACAGAACGAAGTTGATATGAAATTACTAAAGGGCTAGAATTATGGTATTTACCCTGTAGGTGTATGGTTTTACAAGCTCATAAAAAAATGAAAAAGTGCGGGGCAAAAATTAGTAGAGCGCAAATTTATAGGTACATAAACCTGGCAGGTAAAAGCCACTTAAAAAGCAAAGAAATAATAATTACTTTAAAAGGCAATACAACCTCCGTCCCCGAGTGATTAGCGTTCTGGTTTATCCCATAGTCCGGGGTTCGATTTCCGTTTTAGGAATCTTATTGTTGGACCAATAATAAAACCCTTCCGTTTCGATTTCCGTTTTAGGAATGGAAAAGCATTCCTTGCCCTTCGCAGAGTACGAAAATGTGTCTGCGAGCGTATTCCATCTCAAAAGCAATGAAATACAAAATTACACATCTTATTCACTTGACTTTCTTTACTTACTCTTAAGCAAAACATTCTTAGAAAAGATTCTTCTTCTATCTATTTCGTGTAAATCCAGATGAGATTTTCCAGAAATCTCGTAATCATGGCGTCACTATGTTGTGACGAGTTTTAGAAGCAGCTTTCCTTTTAGCATCTGAGCCTAAGAAGACTTTTTGTGCGCTTCCTGTTTTCTAATCTAAGGATCTGCACCTACATTTTCAATTAAGAGGGTCTGATATAAGTATACCGTGAAAGAATTCAATTTTTACTTTCTCTACTGGTAAGTAGAGGAAGTATTGTACTCCACCCAAAAATTCGATGTCGAGATTTCGCCGGAAATTTATGTTTTGAGACTCCTGAAAAGAAAAGAAAGAAAGAAAAAAAAAAAGCATTTTTGAAAAAGGTCAGTGTGTATCAGCTGTCAGACTGTGGACCGCATAACTCAAAAACGACATTTTTCGAAAATTTTCTTTTTCTTGAAAATGGCTCTAACGATTTTGGCTAAAATGTCATATGTTTAAGATATTTGTATGATAAATGAAATGTATATTTTGAATTATCTGCCTATAGCCTATGTAGTCCTGTTTATTCTGGATGTATTTTGAATAACTCGTATGCCGTAAGAGATAGACAAAATCTTACGAGACAAAAAATGTAGATCTTGCTAAAATACACAATTTAAGTCTCATTAAAATTTTTGGTAGAGTGAACCATTTCGCGGATATTCCTTGCTATTTGTGTCAGTTTCGGAAAATAAAACTTTCCTGACATGGAACATGGTTGTTCATTGTTTTATATGTTAAGCGTGCAAAGAGAACGGTATCTCAAAGTTTTAAAAGATTTGGCTATCGTCTAAAGCCTACTGTATTCTAATATTCCCCTTGTACCTACAAGGAAATAAGCAATAAGATAATTTGTACAAATGTTTATCTCAACATATCTAAAATATCTTATATTTTGAATTTTTATAAAGAAAAAGTTTAATTCAAAGGCGATTGACCTCACCAAAGAAATCGGTACTTCTAATAAATTGTGAAGGTATTTGTAATAGCTTGCACAGTTATAAAATATATATCATGACAGCTTTAAGTGAGAAACGTAATAAAGATCACAAATATGTATGTATAGGTACTTGTAAGAAGCTGGTAATAACAGAAAATGTGAATTTTAAACTGCATGTAATTAGTTTTTCTGACCTATAGATAGCTGCATATTATGTGACCTTGGCCCTCTATGTCCGCTGTGTAACAGTCTTTTGTCAGTCCGTCACGTGATGCTAGACTGTTCCTCTCAAGCGCACCTTCGAGATTCTCTGCAGCTGCCTGCCAGACTTGCAGAGGTCTTAGCGGACGACAAAACAGCGGTTGATAGAGTTTTTAAGTTTTAGCGGATTGTAATATCAATATGAGGATTTAAAATTTTAGATATTTTTTTTTATCATTTTTGACATATTTATTACCTTGTTTTATATCTGACTATTGCCACTGTTTTATACGTTTATGTGTATATTTTCTTTGTTGCTAGTAATTTCATTTTTGATTCAAATTTATATCGCTATTGCCATGGATTTTTTAAGGGTGTTGATGACCTACAATTTGAGCGGCCTTAAACCCACAAAACACAAACACTCCATATTATGTCAATTAATTTTCATGAACATTACTTGAATAATTCAGAAGCTTCCATTTTAGAAAAAAAATTCATGAGAAAGGGATTACTTCAGGCCCCCTCCCCCTAATGATTAGCAGCTGTTTCTACTGTGGTCCAACAATCTGGTAGCTTTTCCTTTCTGTAGCCTCATATTTTAATAGAATATCCTTCACTGTTTTCTCATCTCGTAAACCCATACAGTTGGGTTTCATTAGAATTAGTCCCATAGTGTTCAGAATCTTTCTGAATTCGTCATGTCCAGTTATAAAACTAATAACTCGTCTAAGTACAGGCTTGTTGAGCTTTATTATTGAGTTACTTATTATTTCATAAAGCTTATTAATTGCCTCTAAAATTGATTGCTTTGCACTTCCTTAGGGTTTTATTTTGAACCCAAAATTTAATTCCGAAGTACTTATAGGTACCAGAGGCAGGTTCTGGTCTTATAGGGCGTAGACTTGCTCCCTTCTTTACTAAGACATCAGCTTTTCCATTCCCGAAAACCAGTATATCCGGGTAGAAAATTGCTCCGCCCTAAAGTACTCCTTACATAGAAAATCTTTCTAAAATTTTGTATTTCTCGAAAATTAACGATTTTGATTGAAATATTTGAGATATTTTTTATGAAAAAATGTAATATATATTTTGAATGTTCTGGCGATAGCACATGTAGTCCTGGATGAATTTTGTATAACTGGTAAACCGTAAGAGATAGACGAAATCTTACTATACAAAAAGTGTAGATCTTCCTAAAAGAAACAATTTATGTTCAAACAATTCTTTTGTACAGTGAACCATTTTGGAGATATTCCTTGCTATTTTTGAGTTTTGGAAAACTTAAAATTTTCCTCAAATGGAAGATCGTAACTAATTTTTTATATCTTAGTCGTGCAAAGAGAACGGAATGTCAAAGCTTTAAAAGAGTTGACTATCGCTCAAAGCGAATATTCTAATATTCCCCTTGCACTTGCAAGGAATTAAGCAATAAGGTAATTTGCACAAATGTTTATCTCAATTAACACGAAGAAGATAGATGAATAAGAGTTTGTTAGAATGGTTAGTACAAGAGTGGAGAAAGCCATGTGAATGCAACACATCAGACTATGATAGGTGCGTAGATTGTTTATCGAGGTGGACTTCCACAGGTTGACTAGAGATGACGCTGAAATCTTATTGTCGCACCAATATTAAAACCCTTTTGGTTATCTTCGTACTTGGCACTGTTGAGCTTTTAGAATTATTATATTTAGAGCACTCGAATGCACATGTCAACTTCAATGTGCTGTTTATAAGATGAGAGAAAAGCAGCAAAAGTATCACTTGTGATGTTTTGACCAATTTTAGCAGACTTAAAACCTTTATTGCTAGTATAGTGGAATGATAAGGGAGCGGAGGTAATATGAATATGTGATATAACATACCTGTACAATACCGAACATTGTTCTGCTGCAGATGTTCACCAACACGTGAATGACTGACAACAAAAGAACCAACCCACAACTCTTATATACCTACCTGACAAATTGCCCCTCTCAGTGCACAGGAGGGTGGGGCACAGAGCCCACGTGCACATTTTGTTGCTTAAAATGGCTTTTGTTTAGTTGTGTGGAACCAAGGTCAGTTGAGACCATAAGCCTAGGAGGGGAGGGTCAGTTCAGTGCTCCAGTTAAAGGGGGGAGGAGCACTTTCACTTACATTTCCTTGCAATGCAATGGGCAAGCACCGACTTCTGCTTCCGTTGTGTAAGCATTTCCAAACTCTGCACTCCCTGGACGAGAGGCTACAATTCATGGCCACCTCTGGTCGTGGACTATGCAATATTTATTATCACATTGCTTAGGCAACTTCAACTTTTCAACTCCAACTTATTTTAATCAGGAAAAATTTGCCTGGTGCCGGTACAGAGGGGCCCGGCTTACAGGCTAAAAATTTACATTAATTACAATTTATAATATTTACATGGGTACTCTTGTTTGCTTTTTCTTATCAAAAAACCCATACGGTGAGCAGCTTTAGCTCATCGAGAACAGCTTTTGGGCGTATTCTGAGTCCTTTGATTGTCCGTTTTTGATATTTCATATATATGTATACACAGACACACACACACACACACACACACACACACACACACACACACACACACACACACACACACACACACACACACGCTCGTATATACATATTTACACTGCACTATATACACTTCAATATTTACAGTTTTTCCGCAGTTTTCCTGTGCGGCCAGGTTGCAGCTCCTGTGGCGTTTCCGAGGCACAGACCTCTTCCGGAGTGCGTGGCCTAGGGCCTGGGTTGCATGGGTGTGCATCAATCGGCGAGCCATGCAATGTCTAGAACATTTTAATTCTAGCATGTTTACGATGCTTTGGCTCGCCCTTGCCAATATTGGCAATCACGTCATTTTGGTGATTCCTGATGCGCGTCCACGCGACAGTGGCTCTTTTTGTTATTGCCTCGGGAATGGATGGGATCTGGGTTTCCTGGTGAAGGGTTTGGTTAGTGGTTAGGATGGGAGCAGAGAGATTTTCCGGAGGGAGAGGTTTTGTAGGGTTTGGATAGTCTTCAGGGCGGTTTTTGAGGCGTTTGCCCAGGCCACACACGCGTAAAGAACCACTGACAGGATGAAAGCTTTATACAGGACTAACGTCAACTTTTAAGTCCTTAGACATTGGTACGTGTGCAAGTTCAATATGGTGTTAAGCTCGATATACACTTTAAAATCAGAATTCAGGGAAGTTAGCTCTGTCATAAGATGTTGAAAATTACACCATCTATCCAATGAATGTCTTTGACATGCTGATAGTACAAAATTTGTAATACCGCTTCATAACTTTTGTCAAGAGTTTTGAAGCGAGATTTATACATGAAATTTTAAAAACTCGTGTTATTAGTTAGGAAAACACACCTGCCACAATTTTGTTTGCAATGAAATTTTTAGGAGACTTATAAAGTACTTAGTGATTGAACAATATGAGCGGAATAGTTTTTTTACCCATTGAGACATAAGCCCTAAAACAATTGATCGTACAAAAATGTTATTTCACTTTCTTCTTCCGTTTTTCCTTTACCAGTACCTAGGATCAGACGCCTGTCGGGAAGCACAGGAACCTCTGGACCTGACAGATTCTGATTATACACCAGTAAGTACTTTAGTGTCTGATATTTTTTAATATGTCTATTTACATATTTAACGGTTTTTTTTAACTTTCCACCACCATTTGATGCGAACATATTCAGTAGTACTTAGCAGATATCAAAATCCAGAGCAATTTTGGAGCTTTATATATGTAAGAACACATCCTGAAATTTTCAAAAGAATCCCTTAAGAGCTCTGTCACAAGAACTTGTTTAATTGCGTGAAAATGCTGAGAAAAGGGCATTAAACTATTAAAACATTCTAATCGTTATAGTTATGTAGGGGTTCTATATCTAGCCGCTCATCATCTGGTTGCTCGGCTAGCCATCGGGTCCTTATTTTATTCTGGAGTATCTCCGGTCGTATAGGTGCAGAGGAAGAAATACGTAAATCACAACACAATATGTCAAATGTTACCCAGAAGGAGTATGCAGTTACTTTTCTTGTACAATGTTATTGAGTATTTCCTTGTAGGTGCAAGGAGAGTATGACAATACAGTAGACTTTGAGCGATAGTCAATTCTTTTAAAGCTTTGAGATTCCGTTTTCCTTGCACTGCTAACATAAACAAAATGAATAACGAGGTTCCATTTGACGAAAGTTCTTCCCCCCCCCCCCCCCAAAAAAAAAAAAAAAAAAAACTCACAGAAATAACAAGGAATATCTCCGAAATAGTTCACTGTACAAAAAAAATTATTTGTACATACATTTTTTAGCAAGATCTACATTTTTGTATAGTAAGATTTGGTCTATCTCTTAGGTTTACCAGCTATGCAAAATTCATCCGGAGTACCTAAATAGGACTAATGGACTATAGCCAGAAAATTCAAAATATACATTTCATTTGTCATAAAAAATATCTTAAACATATGACATTTTAATCAAAATCTTGGTCATTTTCGAGAAAATGGTTTATGGTATGTCCTTAATATGCAGTTGGATATCAGAACACAAATGTACCTCCTCTTGCCTTTAAAACCTAAGTGTAGATTGCGCCACTGATGTGGAAGATCGTGACAGTGAATCTGAATCTGGAGTCAGAAATTTTCTGCTGTAGCGTGTTATTGTAACGTTACATAATTCAAGACAATAACAGAAAGTCATCTGTAACACATGAATAGGAAGACAGTCTCATCCCAGGATATCATGAGTGTGCCCCAATTGAAGGATGTCTCATTGTTACGTAACATTATGTGTGTGCCGCCAACAGGAAACAAGAAACACACAAAGATATGGATGCTATATTGTTCACTTTATTTATTCTTGCTTTATTTAGCTCGAAATGTGCTCGCGTAGGTTTACAGGAAGTTAGAATTATACGAGCTGCTATTTATGAGAAGGAAATGGTAAGAATCTGATGTTTAATGATCACACGACTTTCTCCACGTCATAGCAATTCACATGAAATATTGTGTATCCATGTTCATCTCTAAAGCAAACCATACAATGCATTTTTATATAGTACTTCCAGTAACAATACTGAATATTTATATGTACGTAAAAACAATACTTATACATTACATTCACATTATTCAATAAACTATTCTTTAAAAACTCTGATGTATTTCACTCACATGACTTTCTCCACTCTTTTACTAACTATCCTTAAAAATTCTTACTCCTCTATCTTCATATTAGTCGAGATAAACATTTGCAGAAATTATTTTATTGCTAATTTTCTTGTATGTGCAAGGGGAATATGGGAATACAGTAGGCTTTGAGCGGTAGTCAAACCTTTTAAAGCTTTCAAATTTTATCTTAGCACGGCCAAGATATAAAAATGAATAACGATCTTTCTTTGTATCGTAAAAAATAAAGGAATGTGTCCGAAATGCTTAACTTCACAAAAAATATTATTTGAACATAAATAATGTGTTTTAACCATATCTACATTTTTTGTATAGTGAGATTTGGTCTGTCTCTTACGGTTTACTAGTTATACAAAATTCATCAAGAGTAAACAGGACTACATGAGCTATAGCTAGAAAATTCAAAATATACATTTCATTTGTCATAAAAATATCTTAAACATATGACATTTTAATTTAGATGGATAGACGAAGCACAGAGATATATTAGATTTATAGGGATAAGAAATTGCAGACGGAAAGCATTGGGTTATCGAAGGTAGAAACTTGCTGAAGAGGCCAAGTCAAGTATCTTAATCTTAATGAAAATTAAAATTTTTGAAATGGAGTTATGTTAATAGGCACACAGACACACATAAATATGTATGCACACAACTCAGTTTCTCCGTCTGTCTTCAAATACTGCTGACTAAATTTTATTGTTTTACACATAATGCAAGTCGTTTTACAAAATTAATCCATCCATTAATAAAACAAGGTAAATGCAGTTTACTGTGGAAACTGATAACACGAAAATTTATATTGAACTATCTCAGATACATGCTTGATTATCTGAACCTATATTTCAACTCAGGCTTTCGTTATGTTTGATTAATTTTCCAATTTTCACTTACACCTTAAGTTTTAAAAAAATAGTAAAAGTGAAAAATAAATGATAAAGCGATTTTTGTGCCATCTGTCCAAACATAATGAAAACACCTAGAATAGACGGCACCCTGGCGCCATCTATTCGGCATGTGTAAAAGCACAGATAGTTATGCGTTAGTTTTTGAATTTTTGTACATGGACTATTTAGCAGAATATTATGCAATTCCAGTCGTTTCTGAGAAAATGTGCATTTTATAAAGAAAAATGCAATTAGTGGGAAACTGAGTATAAAGAATTTGGTGTACCTGGGGCAGTTTCCTGCACTGTAGCTCTAAAACTTTCAATTCTGTTTTGAACACGACCTACACATTCTACTTTTTCAGTTGCTACATTATGCCATCTAGCATACAAATTTACTAGGCAAATTTGAAATCTCTTTCGTGTAGAAAAATGACAATATTAAAGTGCACAGTAAAGTGACATTTAAATCGCCACACCTACTTTAGAAATGTCATATTTAACACTTTACAACTAAAATATAATACAGATATCCCCATAAAACAACTTTTACATGATTTACCAATATATACCTGATGTACAAATAAAAGTCACAAATTTCATGTGTAATGCAAGTTAACGATTTGGATGGTGTGATATCAAATGTCTCCTCTAACCTCATTCTATATATTTAAAATTACAACTGGTAAACAATGTTACTTTATTTTTTGCATAGATAAACTTACCTCCAAGAGTGACGATGACACTTTGGTGAACGACGCATAGCGTTTTTAAAATACATTTTACCGTCGTTGTTGTTGTAGTGTTTAACGCCCGGTTTTACTACTACGGCACCGCAGGCGGTGACACTGATGACACATGGAATGAAGATGGAGCACCGGTGGAATGAGATGGCGGGGGAACCCGGAGAAAACCCGCCCCGACGCCGCTTCGTCCACCACGAATACTACATGCGGGTCATTTTACCGTCGCCATGACTTCTTCGTCACATCCCACTTCGTGGGTTCAACTGAGTTACTGAACGTCAGTAGACGCCCTTAGTTTGCTAGTCACCTTCCTGTAGCATCTACTGTGGAATCTGCTGAAGATAGCCGAGGCTGCCTATTAGCACTTCTGTGCCATGTATTTTGTTGCAATTGATTTTTCGTCAGAATGTTATCTGTGTATTCCTGAAACTGGTGGCTGTTATAAAATCCTGCATACTCTTACAAATGAAAATTGACAAATCCCACTCCTGCCTCCAGCATGACAAGCGACCAAGTGCAGTTACTTTTGGTGTCACTTTTTTTTTTTCATCTAAAACTGAAGCATAAAAGCAGTTATCTAAATGCCACAGAATTCATTCAGAATCAACAGCCTAACATATCCTATTCATTCGATAGTGCAGTTTAGAGGGAGGCATTTTGTTAAAAATTTTCATGTTGCCTCATGAAGGCGGTGAAATTCAAAGCATGTATTTCTGCTGAAATCTCGATTTTTTACTCTCTTTATTACGTATAGTAAGTGGAGTAAGTATTGCATTCTACCATAAATTCGATGCCGAAATTTTACGGAAATATATATTTTGAGGCCCCCCAAAAAAAGATCAATTTTAGAATAAGGTTCACGCTCGCGTATGTTTGTCTGTGTCTGTATGAACTGAATAACTCGAAAACGAAAAGCCGGTTAAAAACAACGGTTGGTATTTAAGTTTAAGATCTTTTAAGATTTTGAAGAAAATTTCTCCACCCTAAATTACCCTTTACATGGAAAATGTATAGGACATTTTCACTTTCTCGAAAATAGCTCTAACAATTTTGATTAAAATGCCATAGTTTTGAAATATTTTAATGCCAAACGAAATGTTTATTTTGCATTTTCTAGCTGTAGCCTGTGTAGTCCTTTTTACTTTGAATAACTTTGTATAATTGGTAAACCGCAAGAGAAGGACTAAATTTTACTCTACAAAAAATGCAGATCTTACTAAAACACACAATTTTTGTCCAAAATCGTTATTCATTTTTATATCTGAGCCTTGCAAAGAGAACGGAATCTCAAAGCTTTAAAAAATTTGACTATCGCTCAAAGTCTACTGTATTCCCACATTCCCCTTGCACCTACAAGAAAATAAGCAATACGATAATTTCTGGAAATGTTTGTCACAACTAACATGAGGAAGATATAGGATTAAGAGTTTTTAAGACAAAGTTATGTGAGTGCAACACATACGATTGTTTAGTGGTGTTCTCTGTCTAAAAGTAATAATTGCTAGATGAAAAGTAAAAGCCAAAGGCAAAGAGGAAGATAGCAATGAACGCATACAGCTAAAGAAATGAAAGAAAAGTAATAAGGAGAGATGGAGTTTATTGGTTAGGTATGATAATCATCTTCTTCGTTTCCTGTGACGTTGAAAGTGGAGCAGATGGAAGCTGTAAGGGGATTGCAGACATCCTGTATGTTCCTTGAACCATGTCCTTTCCTCATAACTTGACATACCTACGTACATATGTCGTGACAAGGAAAACATCACTCGCCATACGTTTGTCACATGTTTACAAAATCCTCCCTGCTACATCAAATTTAGATTATTTAGCCCACAAACTAATTCTGTATTATGTGACACAGCATAATTTCCGTTACACTCAATTTTCACACCACAATTTATGCTCGATCAAGAGTCAAACTTAAAACATTTATAAAATGTTTTAAAAGAGCTGTATGTTAGAAATTGTATAGGGCCTGACATTTTAATTATTAAGTATTTGTCATTCGATTGTACTTTCGGGAATCGATAGGTGCACCTTCAAGTACGAAATTATTACTTTTAAGTGTTGTTTGTCTTCACATAATGACACAGAGCAAATATACTACCAGATA
Source organism: Tenodera sinensis (assembly GCA_030765045.1). Lineage (NCBI taxonomy): Eukaryota > Metazoa > Arthropoda > Insecta > Mantodea > Mantidae > Tenodera > Tenodera sinensis. The sequence continues at coordinate 39,990,429 of CM060967.1, forward strand.
GCAAAATATTAATGGTTACATGTGAATCTTTTGATTGGTGGTTAGCAGAGTCGTTATGAACAGGTGCACATTTAATTTGTAGATAGCAGTGTCGTTATGAAGATATATGTATACACTTGTGCTTTCTCTATAGAGAAAAGAGTTAAGCTTAAGCGGGAATTAACACAAATATAGCATAAACAATAAAAAATTTTCTTCTATATTAAATTGATAATACTTCAAAATTTACCATGAAGTTTATTTTTCATTCGTATTATGATAATTACCAGAATTACAAGCATTTGAAGTCCATAGATTTCATAGGCAGGACAGGTACAAATTTTTTAACACTTGTTTTTTCGTCTGTTAGTTCTTCTTCATATAAAAACCTTTAATTTCAAAATCATTTGTCATAATTAAATGAAATTTATTCCTAATGTATCTAGATGCATGTTTATGAGCCACAACTTTTGGAATATATTTTTATATTGTTGTAAAAAAATTAAATATGTTAGAATATTTTATATTTTGAATTTTTATAAATAAAAGTGTTTAATTTAAAGGCAACAGAGCCCATAAAAGAAACTGATGGTTAAAACTAGTTTTTTAATATATTGTAAAAGTGAGAAATCTCTAACATGGCATCATTTAGCGATAAAGATAATTAAAATTATAAATATATGTACTTATAAAAAGTATTTAATATAGATGTTAATAACAAAAAATTTTAAGTTTCAACCATAGCTACTTTTATTAATTAATATGCTCCATATTATGTTAGTTAGTTTTCGTAAAAATTAGTAGAATATTTTAAGAAAAAAACTTGCAGAAAGACTGAGTGATAGTCAAATTTTTTTAAAGGTTTGTAATTCCGCTCTCTATGCAGGGCCAAGAGATAGAAAAGTAAATAACCTACATTTGAGAAAAATTGAAGTGTTGCAAAACTCATACAACAAGGAATGTCTTCGAAATGGCTCACTCCACAAATAATGCATTCGGACATAACTTTTGTCTTTTAACGAGATCTACGTTTTTAATTTCTCTAGTGGTAAGTAGGGGAAGTATTGTATTCCACCCAAAAATTCGATGTCGAGATTTCACCGGAAATATATGTTTTGAGGCCCCCTGAATCCAAAAAAAAAAAATCATTTTCAGAAAAAGGTTCGTGTGTGTCTGTCAGTCTGTTTGTCAGTCTGTGTGTCAATCTGTCAGCCTGTGTACAGCATAACTCAAAAACGAAAAGGTGGTTAAAAACCAAAGTTGGTATTTAAGTTTAAAGTCTTTCAAGGACGCGACACGAAAAGTTTGAAGAAAATAGCCCCACCCTAAACTACCCTTTACATGGAAAATTTTTCGAAAATTTTTTATTTTCTTGAAAATAGCTCTAACGATTTTGGTTAAAATGTCATATGTTTGAGATATTTTTATGACAAATGAAATTTATATCTTGAATTTTCTGGCTATAGCCCCTGTAGTCGTATTTACTCTGGACGATTTTTGCATAACTGGCAAACCGTTAGAGATAGACCAAATCATACCATACAAAAAATGTAGATCTTGCTAAAATACACAATTTATGTCTCAATAAATTTTCTTGTAGGGTGAACAATTTCGCAGATATTCCTTGTTGTGTGTGTGAATTTCGGAAAACTTAGAACTTTAGCGAAATGCAATAACGTTGTTTATTTTTTTATATGTTAATGGTGCAAAGAGAACGGAATCTCAAAGGTCAAAAAGATTTGACTGTCGCACCAAGCCTTCTGTATTCCAATATTCCCCTTGCACCTACAAGGAAATAAGCAATAAGATAATTTGTACGAATGTTTATCTTAACTAACATGGAGATATAGGAATAAGAGCTTGTTAGAATGGTTAGTACAAGAGTAGAGAAAGTCATGTGAGTGCAACACATCAGATTTTTATACAGTAAGATTTGGTTTATCTCCTACGGTTATGCAAAAGTCATCCAGAGTAAATAGGACTATATGGGCTACAGCCAGAAAACTCAAAATCTACATTTCGTTTGCCATATTAACAATGTTAAACATTTTAATCGAAATCGTTAGAGCCATTTTTAAGAAAATCAAAATTTTCGAAAATGTTCCATGTAAAGAGTAATTTAATATGGAGAAATTTTCTTCGAAATCTTCATGTTGCACCCTTGAAAGACATTAAACTTAAATTACAGCTTTGGTTTTTAAGCGACTTTTCGTTTTTGAGTGATGCTGTTCACACACGCGCGCGCACACACACACACACACACACACACACACACACACACACACACACACACATGAACCTTTTTCTAAAACTCTTTTTTAGGATTCAGGGGCCTCAAAACGTATTTGCTGTGAAATCTCGACGTCGAAATTTCCGGTCGAGTACAATACTTTCACTATTTACTATATGGGACAAAATAAAAATGGTTGGTAAGTGATTACTTCAGCGGTAGATTGCAAAAAACATAGCCAAAATTGGAAGAAAAAACAGCATCTGTAAATTCAGGAATTTCTTAAGTGTTTTCACTCCTGAAGGATGGGCAGCCATTAAACAATTCACTGCAGCAGCCTTGCCAACAATAAGTGTCAGCAATAAAGCAGTAAAACGTCCCAAATGGACTGTTATCACTAGAATCTACTAAAGTGCCCAGTTTGTTTGGGGGGGGGGGGGGGGGGCAGGTAGCAAATTGGTCGCCTTACGACTGGATGGCTTGCCTATTAAACTGCTATTAATTCACACACACTCTCTATTCTCAAGATATTTATGACTCAAGAGCGAGATTAAGAAATAGAGACATTCTTTTTTCGGGTTTACGGCTCCATTTGGGCTGCTCAGAGGCGGCCCATTCTTTTTAAACGGCAGTAAATTTAACACCAGATGACAACTACCGGAGCTCAGTCTATAATTTACATGTAGTGGAACAATAGGCACAATCATCATCATCATCAACAAACAAATGAGGCCGCCATCCTCGAAACAATCAATTTACGAGAATTTTTCAGCTTTTAACGACCCATAAACGCGACCATTACATCCCTGGAATGATAATAGGGTTGAATTAATGACAGTGGAGTCCATGGGGTCTTAAAATTACCTGACATTCTTCCTTTTAGGCTGAGCAACAAAGAATAGGTGCCAGATTTAACGTCAATATATATTGAACTATAGGTCTATAGGATAAATCTGAATAGTTGAAGCAAAATCAACATCAAACACCCAAATTTCTCTTTTTTTACTTTCTCTACCACAAAAGTAGGAGACGCAGCAACCGGCTGGTACGCCTTGGACCGGAAAAGTTATTTATAAGATCCTCAATATTCTGAAAATTATACACGAATCCTACCCTTTCCTGACTTTTTTTTTTTTTTTTTTAATTCGCCTTTTCCAAATATTGCTCTTTATTGCTTTGAATATTTCAATACTTCCACCATTTTTTTGCAGTGATGTCGCCATTGTTTTTTCTCGTGATGTCACTCAAAGAGTATGAACTTTAAAGGCACCATGTGTGTGTGTGTGTGTGTGTGTGTGTGTTTGTGTTTGTGCATCGAAACGAAGTCGGTTAAAAACCAAAGTTGGTATTTAAGCTTTACGTCTTTGAAGGATGCGACACAAAGATTTTGAAGAAAATTCCTCCACTCTAAACTACCCTTTATATGTAAAATTTTTCAAAACTTTTGATTTTTTTGAAAATGGCCCTATTTTAATTAAAATGTCAAATGTTTGAGACATATTTATGACAAATGAAATGCATAGCTTAAATTTTCTGACTATAGCCCACGTAGTCCTGTTTACTTGATGACATTTGTATAACTAATAAACCGTAAGAAATAGACCAAATCTTACTGTATAAAAAATGTAGCTCTCGCTAAAACACAATTTATGTCCAAATGTATTTTTGTAGAGCGAACCATTTGTTATTTGTGTCAGTCTCGGAAAAGAACTTTCGTCAAATGCAACATCGTTGTTCATTTTTTTATATGTTAGCCATGCAAAGAGAACGGGATCTCAAAGCCTACTGTATTCCCATATTCCCCTTGCACCTACAAGGAAATAAGCAATAAGATTATTTGTACAAAATATGTTTATCTTAACACGAAGAAGACATAGGAATAAGAGTTTGTAAGAATGGTTACTACAAGAGTAGAGAAAGTCATGTAAGTGCAACAAATCAGACTTTTTTTTTTACTTCTTGACTCCACAACAACCACTGTTTCAAATTTGAACAATCCTTCAAGCTCCTGTATTCCCCGCTTACCTTATAGGTAACAATGAAGTTCGTAATGTTACTGCTTCTACAATCATCTACCTAGACTGAGATTCAATAAATAGAAAAATTATTTTTCTTAGAAGAGTTTGTGAAGCTCCTACACTTAGAAGAGGAAAATAGTAGGTATTTCTTGTTCTTGACCTTTGTGTTTTCCCGTCCTCTGAGTGGGCATTACAGTAATAATCGTTAAGGAGGTATGAAGTGCAGTTTTTTGCTTCGAGTTGCTCTAGAAAGGGAAAGTAATTTATACGTCCGACTGCGTGCGTCCTTGAGTCCGTTCTTTCCTTATGCTAATGAATGTAACACTGACAGCCCTGTCACTACAAGGTCGAGTGTCCTGACCTGTGTTCGTGAGAAAGTGTACGCAACTTGCTCCAACACCACATCCCTTCTGGCTCAATAAAACATTCTAATATGATGATGACCAATCCCCTCACTTTTAAATTCTAAAAAGTTAAAATTAGCTTCTATCGAAGGGCTGTTGCACCAGGGGCTATTATTTTTATCAGTGTACTAAGATTTTAAGGGATTTTATATATTTAATTTAGAAATTTATAGGATTTCTGAAATATGTATATATGTATTTGTATAAATCAATCCACGACAGTGTTAAAAAAAAAACTAAGTTTAAATTACAAAGAGTTAAATTAACTGTAACTTCAATATATATGCACTTATACTTCATTATTCTACTTTAATAAAGCTGGTTTAATTACACTGCACACTTTTGTACTAACCATTCTTACAAACTCTTATTCCTATATCTTCTTCGTGTTAGTTAAGATAAACATTTGTACAAATTATCTTATTGCTTATTTCCTTGTAGCTGCAAGGACAATATTAGAATATAGTAGGCTTTGAGCGATAGTCAAATCTTTTAAAGTATTGAGATTCCGTTCTCATTGAACGGTTAAGATGTAAAAAATAAATAACAATCTTCTATTTGATGAAAGCTTAAGTATTCCAAAACTCGCACAAATGACAAGGAATATCTTTGAAATGGTTCATCCTACAAAAAATTTATTCGGATTTAAATTGTGTGTTTTACTTTTTTTTTTTTTTTTTTTTAACATTTTTACTTTCTCTACTGGTAAGTAGGGGAAGTATTGTATTCCAACCAAAAATTCGATGTCGAGATTTCACCGGAAATATATGTTTTGAGACCCCCTGAATCCAAAAAAAAAGTATTTTTAGAAAAAGGTCCGTGTAGGTGTCTGTGTGTGTCAGTCTGTCAGTCTGTGTGTCAGTCTGTCAGTATGTGGACAGCATAGCTCAAAAACGAAAAGTCGGTTAAAAATCAAAGTTGGTATTTAAGTTTAATGTCTTTCAAGAATGTGACACGAAGATTTTGAAGAAAATATCCCCACCCTAAGCTACCCTTTACATGGAAAATTTTTCGAAAATTTTTATTTTCTTGAAAATGGCTCTAACGATTTTCATTAAAATGTCATGTTTGAGATATTTTGATGACAAATGAAATGTATATCTTGAATTTTCTGGCTATAGCCCCTGTAGTCGTATTTACTCTGGAAGACTTTTGCATAACTGGTAAACCGTTAGAGATAGACCAAATTATACTCTACAAAAAATGTAGATCTTGCTAAAATACACAGTTTGTGTCTCAATAAATTTTCTTGTAGGGTGAACCATTTCGGAGATATTCCCTGTTATGTGTGTGAGTTTCGGAAAACTTGGAACTTTCGTGAAATGGATCATCGTTGGTCATTTTTTTATATGTTAAGTGTGCAAAGACAACACAATCTCAAACGTTTGACTATCGCACAAAGCCTACTATATTCTAACATTCCCTTTCCACCAACAAGGAAATAAGCAATAAGATAATTTGTACAAATGTTTATCTCAATTAACACGAAGAAGATATAGGAATAAGAGTTTGTAAGAATGGTTAGTACAAGAGTAGAGAAAGTCATGTGAGTGCGACACATCAGATTTTTAGTATAAGGTACCATCATTAATGGAGTTCATATAGGACGATTTATGACTAGCGCCTTTTGTGCTCTTCCTGTTTTGTAATCTAGGGATCTATATATACTTAGATGCTTGTGCAAGTTAATATTGGGGCTACCGAGAGCCTCACCAAATGGGGCTGCTCAAATGGAGTTAGCGAGATTGGGTAGTAAAGCAAAAATCATGGAAAGAGCAGTGAAATACTGGGTGAGGATTAAGGAATTAGATAATAAGAATATAGTGAAACAATGTTTGGAGGCTCAGCAAAAGCTTTATAAAGAAGATACTTGGTATAAGCGCCTAGAAAAAGTTCTAAATGAAATAGGGTGTGGGGAGATGGACTGGTACTTGAGAAAGGATGTTGGAAAAAGAGTTAAAATAAGAATTGAGGACATGGAGAGACAGATAATAATGGGTAGTTTTAATTCAAAAAGTTAATTGCGTACATACATAGAGATTAAAAGATCGTGGTAAAGAGAAATTTATGTTGACGTATGTAACAAATCTGCAAGAGAGGGCTTTGCTTGGGCTAGGTCGGGGGTGGTGAGGCTGAAAGGTTATGGGGAAGGGGAAAATCAAGGGAAATGTTTATTGTGTTGTAAGAAAGTAAACAATTGTTGGCATTTAATTCTGGAGTGTGAAAAAAACAAAGAATTTGAGAGGTAAAGTAGAAAAAAATAATTGGTTCAGACTACCAAACGAATTTATTGGCAAAAGGATACTAAGAGTGAAACCAAAAGAAAGTTTAATAGAAATAGGAAACTATTTAGGTATACTCAGAAACAGGTGGTTAAAGAAAATTAGAAGTAAGGAATTAGGGATATTGTAGAGTAGATTTAAGTGTTACTCAGAAGAAAATAGATCTATATACTTACATAGGATGGCCTCGAGAATCTGGATCTTTTCCGTTTTGTAGGTTGACATTTTAATAAGAGATGTTTCACAGTTTCAGTGGCTTTTTAACACATGCGACAGACTTTTGCAATAGTTGCCTTGTCCTTAGATGTTTTCTATGTCGAGTTATATAACTTGTAACTAAGTTGCGGTTGTGGTTTTTTTTTTTTTTTTTTTTTTTTGGTTTTTTTTTTTTTTGTTTCTTTAATTGTTCCATTTATATCCCGCCTTTAACTGACATATGGTGTTACACGTCTTTGGGGGTTTTGTTCTTTGGGTTCATACTTTCATTCATACTTCTAGACTCAGGGAAGGATGAAGAATAATCTTGGCTGGAGAAAAATTTCTACCCCCCTGCCGGGAATCGAACCCGGGACCCCTGGCACAGCAGGCAGGTGCTCCACCACAGGGCCAGCCTAACAGTATATTGAGTGAGTTTCTTACTTTATTTTCACACTTATTAATTAACTTCCTATAAAGTTTGTTTATGGGTATTATTTTCCATTTGTTTTGGATTTCATTACGACTTCAATTTTGTGCTGTGTTTTTGGCTTCTAAGATGCTTATTCCACAGTTTATTTATATGGTAACTAGATATTCTGGATGGTTTAAAGTACCACTTTAAGGATGTCCAGACGGAGGAAATGTGGAGGTAATCTTGTCCAAGATGCACGCCTACAGAGCAGTACGCTAGAATACGCTGTGGGTGTCGTGAACATCCGCTACATTCATATTTGGCGAAGTTGTCTACACGCCCAGCTGGGTGGGCTTGGGAATGCCCTTGTACCCATCATCGTACGCGGTAATTATTTATTGTGGCATTGTACCTAGTGCCCCTTGATCCGGAGGTCTCCAGTTTAAACCTTGTGGAGGCCGGCAGGCTCGCCGGTGGGATTTTCCGTTATGAAGGGAAGTGGATCTAAGTGATACGTTCAAAATTGCGTCATCTAGCTCTGCAATTGAGTCGTTCTGCTGTTAATTGCGTTGTTTTCTCAACCAGAGACCGTTTCGTTAATAAGATGAAAAAATATGGTTTGATACATTCACACGAATTTCTTGATCAAGGTCAAAATTGCTTCTCTTCACTATAAAAAGTGGTTCATCTATTTACTACTTCAGATATACCACTTACTCACTAGTCACACACACACACACACACACACACACACACACACACACACACACACACACACACACACACACACACACAATAACTCAACGAAATGTTTGTTAAATACCAAACTTGGTATTTAACTTCCGCCTTTTTCAAGAAAATCCACCACCCCAGACTACCCTTTATACGAAAGCTTTTTCAAAAATTCTAATTTTCTCAAAAATGACTAATAATTTTGATTAAAATACCACACGTATATCTTAATTACAAATAGTGTATATTGAATTTGTTGGAAACTTCCTCAGAAGTGCTCTTAGTTTTGGATGGCTTTTCCATAACTGGTGAATTGTAAGAGATAGACAAAATCTTACCACAACTCATTAAAATACAGTGTGTACAATACTTTTATTTTATTTTTGTAAAGTGAACTATTTGCAACATATTCCTTTGAATATGATTGGACTTTCCAAAATGAATATATAATTACTTTCTATTATATGCATTAAAGTCATCTTAGCTTTACACTGTGGAAATATTTCATATAACTATCTGCAATAGTTTGATAATAATAACAGAGGCTGAAACAAATTTATTCTGATCAACGGACACAACGCACGCACACACACTCCCCTACTGTTTCTTATGCCTAGCATTTGTTTGATTACGCTTGTTGTTACGTCATCAGAAACCTTCGCGTTTTAGTTAACAAGGTAATACACTTGAGGAAGAAAATGGCGTGCGAGGAAGATCTGAGGAATTCGGAACATGTGTGTTACTTTCTCCGACAGGTTTGCTGAAAAGTTCCCAAAAGTGCATGATAGAAGTTGCAACAAGTAACCTTGTTGGTAGAGAAAGGAAGCGGAAGTCTGTAAACATAGCATTTACCGTGAGATATGTTGCCATGGTGAACCTGTTGTTATATGTCGTAACAACGTCGCATCTTAATGACAGAAACCGAGCAACATACTCAAGTATGATAAACAGCACACACGTGGAAGATAACATCACAAAACATGCATAAAATGTGCATACATATTCACTATGTAGCTACATGGGGTCAAGTCAGTCTGTCCCCGTGTCTCTCTGCATGGAATCCCTTCCTAAGTGCACAAAATGTAAATGGGTGAGCCATTGCATTTCCTATACTGCACTAAATGTTACTGATATACTCAAAATTACAGTTACACATCAACATATATCAAAAGGTACAGTAATAACTGAAGAAAAAGAGAAATAAATAAATAAACTAAAGAAAGAATGAAACAAACTAGGAAGGAAAGAACAAAAATCTGACGTGTTGCACTCACATGACTTTCTCTACTCTTGTACTAACCATTCTTACAAACTCTTACTCCTATATCTTCTTCGTGTTACTTGAGATAAATATTTGTACAAATTATCTTATTGCTTATTTCCTTGTATGTGCAAGGGGAATTTTGGCTTTGAATAGTCAAATCTTTTAAAGCTTTGAGATCCCTTTCTCTTTGCATGCTTAACATATAAAAAATAACAACGATATTCCATTGCACGAAACTTCGAAATGGTTCACTCTACAAAAAAATTTATTGAAACATAAATTGTGTATTTTAGCAAGATCTACATTTCTTGTACAGTAAGATTTCGTCAGTTTCTTGCGGTTTACGAGTTATTCAAAACTCATCCAGATTAAACAGGACTACATAGGCTATAGCCAGAAAATTAAAAATATGCATTTCATTTGTCATAAAAATATCTCAAACATATGACATTTTAATCAAAATCATTAGAGCCATTTTCAAGAAAATAAAAAGTTTCAAAAAATTTTCCATGTAAAGGGTAGTTTAGGGTGGGGCTATTTTCTTCAAAATCTTCGTGACGCATCCTTGAAAGACATTAAACTTAAATACCAACTTTGGTTTTTAACCGACTTTTCGTTTTTGAGTTATGCTGCCCACAGGTTGACAGACACAGACTGACACACAGACACACATAAGGACCTTTTTCTAAAAATGCTTTTTTTTTTTTATTCAGGGGGCCTCAAAACATATATTTCCGGTGAAATCTCGACATCGAATTTTTGGGTGGAATACAATACTTCCCCTACTTACCAGTAGAGAAAGTAAAAAAGGAAAGAGAAGCAAACTATGATTAAAGCTGTAATGGTTTAGATGATGTTCACATTGCAATACTGGCATTTTTTCATGTGTAGACCTTTAACTACGATGTGCCCTTCAAGTATTCTAAACAGACCAGAATGTGGACCCAAAACGCACCTGAAACACCTATAATGCAATGTATATATTTGCGATATTGTTTTAAAAGAAGCAAAAGGGTGAACACTGTTGTATAATGCCGTGGCAAAAAGTTGTGCGCCGGATGTCTGGTCTGGACCTTCTGATGTGTCACAAGCGGATGACGTTCGATACGCTTTGTACCAATAAATGGGATTAAGGAATTGCCTGACACGAGCGGTATAAGAAAACAGTTGACTGACGCAACGCGAGCCTAGGTGTGAAATCCTCGATACTTATGCTCTTTGGCGCTGAGTCACTTCTAATAAGCGTTAAAGGTTCGGACTATACATTAAACGAACTTGACAGACTTCAAGAACACACCCATTTCATCATTTCCTGCCAGCTTCGTTGAAAACTCATTTAAAAGCCCCTTATGTTATCTACAGATGCGATACGGTGTTCCTGACAGACAAATCTGTGTTAACAATACGCTGTTCGTTGAACAAATTCCCAGGGAGATTAACTTCATAAAGAGAACATCACACTGCATTTTTGCATTGACTAAAATATCTTATACAGGCATTTAGACCAAGAGAGCTTACTTATTTCTTCTTTAACAGTTACAAAAGCTTCAAAATAAAGAGAAGTCGATACTGTACCGAGAGAATAATGCCAGTAATTAAGAATTACATACAAGAATCGATAGTTGCGCCTTCAAGTACGAAATTATTGCTTTTATTGACATTGGCATTGACACAAAATACACCTTTAAATGCTGGCATTCGGGTCTATTCAGATTTTCAGTTTGGAAGCTCTCAAATCTAAACTGGATCTCTTTTCCTTGCCCTAATCTGCTCATCCCGAGAATGTTTCACTAGAGCTTATTTATGGTGTGATTCAGATCTTAAAAAGGCATGTAATGATAATACTACTGTCAGTTTTTCCCAAGCCCTTGATCCACAAACATACCCCGGATTTCGCACATTTGCTGCAGCAATTATGTTTATGCTTGGCAGTATATACATCTGCGAACATTTTATTTTTTTACTTTCTCTATACGTATAGTAAAGTTGAGGAAGTATTGTATTCCACCCAAAAATACGATGTCGAGATTTCACCGGAAATATATATTTTGAGACCCCCTAAATTAAAAAAAAAAAATAGAAAAACGTCCTTGTGTGTCAGTCTGGTTGCAAACTCAAAAACGAAAAGTCTGTTAAAAACGAAAGTTGGTATTTAAGTTTAACACCTTTTAAGGATGCGACATGAAGAAAATTGCTCCACTCTAAACTATCGTTTACACTGAAAATTTTTCGAACATTTTGATTTTTTCGAAAATGGCTATAACAATTTTGATTAAAATGCCATATGTGAAAGACATTTATATACATAACAAATGAAATGTGAACATTACGGTGGATTATATATCTTTACTTCTCTCTTTTCCCCATATAATGTATTCTTTCTCTTGCAGGATAGGTAGATAAAGCACGATGGACAGTGATTTGCAGCGAATTGAACCTTCTAACATGAACTGTCCGTGTCTGAGGGAAGCACCGATGAGACGGCTCAGGATATTCAATCTAGAAACGTTAGCCTGCGTCATCATCATGAATATAAATTTCTAACCACAAAATCAGGACGAGGAAAATAAGCTTCAGATGTCACTGGACTATAGGCAGACGGTCGTAGCAAGCTATAAAGCACGCGTATTGTCTTTTAGCGTTTAGAGACAGCATCGGACCGGTTTAATCCCTCCTGTCTTTGTAACGATAATGGTTTAAGAGCAGACATTTGAAGCCAACTGCCTAAGAATTAATTCCTACGCCTAGTTATTATACCTGGCGGCCCTTTGTACTCTTCGCCTAGGGTTCAAGAAGGTTTAGCTGTCGTAATAAACCATTGGCTCACTTGTAGTGCTTAAATCCTCTTCTGCTTGCAATGCCTAACTATTTCTTCATTCATATGGCCTTTTTCCACTACCACTTGCTTCTGCATCTCTCCTACAAACGTTTCTTATATAATCTTATTTTTATGCAGGATGGAAGTGAATTAATCCTTCAGACTTTAAGAGTGAATTCATCTTATTCTAAAAAAACAAGAAAACCAAATTCTAAACTCTAAAGGCTAAAAAAAAGTTAATAATTTTCTACAAAAATAGTTTTATCCAAAAAATATATCATCAATTTTTGGATTACCGTTCATTAAACGTTACTACACGCATAGGAAATTTAAAAAAGAAAAAAAAAACCTTTTCTTTTGACTTGCTTGAATAGAATTAATGGTCTTTGTGTGAATTAAATTTAATGCTGCAGTTTTCAAGTTCCGAATATCTGGATATGATCTTAATTTCCCAGAATTTTCTGTTGTCTCTCACGCCAGTGACAAGACATGTGAATTTGATACATGGCCAACATTGCATAAATAGTATTTATACGGTGTTTGTTGCGCCGCCAGCAGATATTCTATATCTTCTTTCTTGTTAGTTGAGATAAACATTTGTACAAATTATCTTATTGCTTATTTCCTTGTAGGTGCAAGAGGAATGTTAGAATGCAGTAGGCTTTGTGCGATAGTCAAATATTTGAGATTCTGTTGTCTTTGCACACTTAACATATAAAAAAATGAACAACGATGATCCATTTCACGAAAGTTCTAAGTTTTCCGAAACTCACACACATAACAAGGAATATCTCCGAAATGGTTCACCCTACAAGAAAATTTATTGAGACACAAATTGTGTATTTTAGCAAGATATACAATTTTGTATAGTATAATTTGGTCTATCTCTAACGGTTTACCAGTTATGCAAAAGTCTTCCAGAGTAAATACGACTACAGGGGCTATAGCCAGAAAATTCAAGATATCCATTTCATTTTACATCAAAATATCTCAAACATATGACATTTTAATCAAAATCGTTAGAGCCATTTTCAAGAAAATCAAAATATTCGAAACATTTTCCATGTAAAGGGTAGTTTAGGGTGGGGCTATTTTCTTCAAAATCTTCGTGTCACATCCTTGAAAGACATTAAACATAAATACCAACTTTGGTTTTTAACCGACTTTTCGTTTTTGAGCTATGCTGTCCACAGACTGACAGACTGACAGACTGACACACAGACACACACACGGACCTTTTTCTAAAAATGCTTTTTTTGGATTCAGGGGGCCTCAAAACATATATTTCCGGTGAAATCTCGACATCGAATTTTTGGGTGGAATGCAATACTTCCTTTACTTACCAGTAGAGAAAGTAAAAATTATTAAAAGTTTCTGTCCATTTACATCTCACTCTCTCTTCAGCTTGCAGAATTATTTCACTTCCACCCGGTATATTCTCTTGCAGTAATTAAAACAAATATTTGCAACAAATGGAGGACTTGCTAGAAATTTCACTGTCGGTATCGGGGAAATGCAGCAGATTGAAATAATAGACAAATCTTCACAAGTCGGTGACTATATTATTCTATATCATTAGTCAATAACTTCATAAAGGACACGGGGCCGACGAGATAAATGAGGTTAATTGAATCATTCGATGTTCAAAGACACATGTAAAAGTAAATAAGACTATCCAGAATATACGTTTATAGTTATTGAAATATTCGTTTAAGTGCACAGCAGTGCTTGTTTATGCATGTAAACACCTCGCTATGTTTATATCTTTCCTCCACCAACTTACTAATGTACATATTTTTAACTATAAAAGAAAGTATAAAAATGTATAACAAAAGTATTTCAAAAGATACGTAAAACATACAGATAACAAGCAGATGTAGATATCACCTTACAGAAATTTGTAAGAACCGAATGTTCTCAACTCTCACGAATGCAATCCTGGAAATGATTTTCTGTTATAACAAGAGAAGATCGACATGCATGTAATTTTTGAGTTCGTTTTCTTAATTTCCTCAAGTCGAACTACACTTATCGAAATTAATATAATTAGTTTAGATTGTTTTTATAGAACTTAACATGTTCTGGTCAAATCTTTGTCACATAGTATTTAAATTAATATTTTATTTATGAAATAGTCCAGATAAATATCATTCGACGATCTGACCTTCCCAGATAAATTTATTATATATTATTAAATATATTATTTGTGACTTATAATTCCTTCCCTTGCTTTACGAAAAATTACCCGGTATTTGGCAGCATATTACGTTATATTATTCGATTTTTAAAAAACTGCTGGAAAATCTGTAAAGTCCCAGACGAATGGAAAAGAGCAAAAGTATAGTTATTTTTTAAAAAGGAAATAGGAATGAATAGCAAGAATCATAGAGGCATGTGCTTATTAAATATAGGCTATAAAATATTTGCAAAGGTAGTAATTCGTAGATTAAATAAAATAAATGAACACATACTTTTGGAAGAAGAAAATGGATTTAAGAAGGGACATTCTTGTTACAGCACGACATATTGGATATGAATATATCTACATAAAATGAATACTGAAAAGTTCTTTCTTTTAAGAGAAAAGCCAAACTCTGTGTAACTTTGGTTCCGCATACCAAGTAATTACATTTTAATCTCTTTTTCGGGGGCTTACTTGTGAAATTACTGAACAATTTCTCCTTGAACCATTTTTAATGTGAATGTATTTATAGGGCAATAAAACATCACATCTTTCCATAAAAATTAGTGTTATTTCCCACAAACAGGTGATGTAAGTTGGCTTCAAAAATGACGTCATGCGTTGTCTCCTATAGGTGTGTGGCCGAAGGTTCATGCTCCGTGCGACTGAAAAAGGAACAAATACTGAAGTCTGGAACAGCTGCGGCAATTGACGACAGAAAGATGTAAAAGAAAAGAAAATTGCATTATTTTATTAATTGTATATTTTAGGAATATGCATGGGAATTCTTAAAAGCACGCTACATATTATTTTTAATCAGTAGAATGCTTTCCTACAATAATTATTGTTACAAGAACGCTGACTGCGTGGTCAAATCAAATCGGAAATGTAACGTGGCGTATTATGTATTTACATAACTTTGTGGCTAGTGTAATAAATTGCTATAGAAACAATGTATAGTGTGCCCATTATTAATTGATAGAATGTATTATATTTGTTTCTATAACAATCTCCAACCAGTTCTGAAATGAAGTAAGCTCTGGTGCATCCTAATTCAATTCAATTAAAAAATGTTTATTTGGGCATGCTTACAACATGCCCGGGCTGTTTAGGGAAACCCCTCTGTATATATCCTCCATCATTTAGCTCTAAACAAATGACAGCGCATTTTGCCCCCATCTTGATAAGCGCCAGCGCTACCACCACGCCAAGAAAACGCCAATAAGGAAAATTGTATGAATTGTTTGAAGAAGAGTGAACAGATAAAAAGTGATTCTGTTTCATACAAGAAGGTGTGTAGGGAAAATCGTGAGAATATAATGTTATGCTTTTCTATTTCAATCGTAGAAAATTGTATGAATTGTATGTTGAATGGCAACTAGAGAAAAATGTGATCGTGGTTTGTAAAAGAAGAGAACTGAACCGCGTGAATGTAGTATATGGCAATTCCATCTGTCACCGAAAATTGTATGAATTGTATGTTGTGGGGCGAATAGGGAAAGATAAATGAATTTATTACGTTAACCACAAGCGAGTAGAGAAAGGCATGTGAATGTTACATTGTATACTATAATGAATATCATGAAAAAATACACAAACATGAGGATTTCATTTATCAGCGCATAGACCACAAACACACAAATATTCATTTTTATATATTACATACATCATATCTTAACCCTTTAATGGGCAGACTGGCATATAAGCAACATGTAAATTTGTTAACTTTCCAGATACCTCAATGGCTGCTTCTTTCTAATTTAATAATAATAATAATAATAATAATAATAATAATAATAATAATAATAATAATAATAATAATAATAATAATAATAATAATAATAATAATAATAATAATAATAATAATAATAATAATAATAATAATAATAATAATAATAATAATAATAATAATAATAATAATAATGATTATAATAATAAACAATAATAATAATAATAATAATAATAATAATAATAATAATAATAATAATAATAATAATAATAATAATAATAATAATAATAATAATAATAATAATAATAATAATAATAATAATAATATAAATAATAGTAATAGTAAGAGGAAGAAGAACAAATACAACATATGATTCCCTATTATGCTTTTAAAGCTACGTAACCTTATAGCCTTCAGCAATTAACTTGATTCCAAAATAAACATAAAGATGTACAAGTTCTATCAAATGTGAGATGAGTATAAAGAACCTTAAAAATTACAAACCTAGCATATTAAAAAGGAAATATTATGAAATTGTGTTTAAGTGGAAAAAAAAAATATCCTCTCCCGTGACAGTGTTTAACCATTGCCGTGACCAGGATTCGAACCTGGGTTATTGCGGCCACAACGCAATGTCCTAACCACTAGACGATCACGGCTACTGAGAGGAATTGGTGAGCAAGTCTACTGTAAAGAAGTAGATCAGTAACAGTCCCCCAATGTGACAGAAGACTTGCTGCCCTTGGCGACGTTCAACGTGTCTTTAATGGCACACAAAAATAGCACAAATAACGTTCCTATCAAATTAGCAACACTATTTCATACATAGAGGTGTTAACATATACGACTTAACACTTGATAATTCTTTTTTTATGTACAAATTGTAACTAGGTCATTCATTTGTTCAGTCAATGTCGCCAACTGTATCCCATAAACCGCTGAAAAATAATATATTACACATTAAGAATCAAAATAGCACTCGATTTCAACTTCACAACTATCTTTTTAACAATTTTTACTTTCTCTACTGGTAAATAGGGGAAGTATTGTATTCCACCCAAAAATTCGAAGTCGAGATTTCACCGGAAATACATGTTTTGAGGCCCCCTGAATCCAAAAAAAGCATTTTTAGAAAAAGGTCCGTGTGTGTGTCTGTCTGTCAGTCTGTGGGCAGCACAACTTACCACCGAAAAGTCGGTTAAAAAGCTAAGTAGATATGTAAGTTTAGTGCCCTTTAAGGATGCGACACAATTATTTTGAACAAAATTGCTACACTCTGAACCACCTTTTACATGGAAAATTTTGATTTTGATTTTTTTTAAATGGCTGTAACGGTTTTGATTAAAATGACATATGCTGAAGATATGTTTATGGCAAATGAAATGTATATTTTGAATTTTATAGCTGCAGCTTGTAGTCTGTTTACTCTGGATGACTTTTGCATAACTGGAAAACCTAGGTGATAGACCAAATCTTACTACACGAAAAATGTAAATCTCGCTATAACACATCATCCTTCTGCAAATACATTTTTTTAGAGTGGATCATTTCGGAGATATTCCTTGTTATTTGTGTCAGTTTCAGAAAACAAACTTTCATGAAATGCAACATCGTTTTTATATATATATATATATATATATATATATATATATATATATATATATATATATCAAGCCTACTTTATTTCCATTTTCCCCTTGCACTTACAAAGAAGTACGCAATAACATAGAATCTGCAAATGCTTATTTCATCTAACATGAGGAACATAAAAAAATGACAGTTTGTAAGAGTGGTTGGCACAAGAGTAGAGAAAGTTAAGTGAATGCAACACATCACATATCTTGTTTCGTGTCTTATAAAAATCTACGAGATCTTATAATACAATATTACAATATAGGCATTCGTAATAATTAAGCCCTTTAAATGGAGATGTATGTAAATTTGACGTCTGCTGTATCATGCCCCTTTTAACTGTCAATATGACCATCGATAATAAGTTTGCCCTGAGTTTATAACTGCACAAAAATCAGCTCAAGAATTGACTAGAGAGGTTATAATCAAGAAAAGACGCCTGAAGAGGAAGTATGAGGAACAAGAACCATTGTTATAAGTAGATTCTGGTGCAGGAATGTTTTAAATTTTGGAGAGCTAGCCAAGAAACACATCAATTTAGATTTTTGCAAGTGTAAATGTTACATCTTTGGATACACTTATCTCAGAAACTACTGGATGAGAAACCAGAATCCTTTTTGATGTTATAAACCATATAGTTTAATGAAGTGAGAGAAAGAATAACTTTTATCTGGAATATATCGTGTTTTTAAAAATTAAACATTATGCATTTTAGGAGGAACAATATATGTTTACAGACACTGGATGAAAAGCCAATTCTCACATATTGTTCATCATTAAGTACTTTAAGTATCCTAAAAATTGGAGGATGTGTAAACAACTGCCGCTGTAGGGGAGGTCCGAAGCTACAGGATAAGCACACGGGAGCCCGCAGCCAACGATTACAAACAAATGTAATTAAATACTCCTGCAGTGACCAGGTCCAGATCTTGTAGCCGGACGAGGTCTGTGTCAAAATACGCCCTAGGACAAGGCCAGAGGAGACGTTGTGAACTTGTAGGGCCGGCGAGTTCCACGTCAAACCCTCGGCATCCTAGGAACACTGGGCCACGGTGTATAAGGTGGCACTAACCCATGTAGCGACCATGACTTCCCTTTTTGTAAAATTCTTATTTATAACAATATATTACTTTTTTAATTTAATACTGACTCCTTTATACTGCTTACATTTAAGAAGTCTCAATATTTTGCAACAAAGTTGAAGTGCATAGTCTGATGTCGAATCGTTGCTCCTATGCTTTCCTATGCCGACTACTGCTTTCTACTCCGGCTGCTCTGGCATGTGACTTTAATATCAGGGTATGCGTGGATGTTTACGAATAAAACCAGAACTTCGTTGAAACACTTTTATTCTCACCAAAATAAGAAAGCGTGAGATTTGCCGATCGTTATTAAATTAGTTGAGTCGTTACCGTGTCTCTACTAAGACAGAAAATCGTCAATATTAACTATAATGTGTCCTCACACTTGAGGATCCGGAATACAAGTCCCGTGACTGAATATATGGGCGACGAGTGTAGTGACCCGCCGGGCAACTCTCAACGACCCTTTCTCTCCGGGTTCCCGCAGGCAAGTGCCTGTGCGTTATGACGCTCTCTGTACCTTTCACTTCCTAATTAGCAACAGGGTTTCGAAGAAACGACCATCCCTTGTTTTCCGGCTCACACCGGCGCTGAGCGATTTCCAGGAAAACTGGTCTTACCAAGTCTCGCTCGACTACCTGAAGCTTGCCCCTAATGACTTGTCTGTACCTTTTCGTGCCTTTTGACAATTTTAGTCACAACTAATCTCCCAGATCCTGTAACTTTTATATGTAACGATTTTAACATTTCCTGATTATTTAATTCCGCCGTGTGAGGATATATTCTATCCATAATTATGGCGTTCACAATACAATACAAAAGGGAATAACATATTCCAATTTGAGAAAAGTGTAAGTATTGGCAATGAATAATAAAGCATATTTCTCAAAAGCTTCACTCAAAATAAAAATAGATATTTGACATAAATAGTGCGCTTTGTATTTAGAAAGCTTTTGTCTGTTTTTACTTTCTCTACTGGTAAGTAGAGGAAGTATTGTATTCCACTAAAAAATTCGATGCCGAGATTTCACCGGAAATACATGTTTTGAGGCCCTCTGAATCCAAAAAAAAAGCATTTTTAGAAAAAGGTCCGTGTGTATGTCTGTGTGTCAGTATGTCAGTCTGTCAGTCTGTGGACAGCATAACTCAAAAACGAAAAGTCGGTTAAAAACCAAAGTTGGTATTTAAGTTTAATGTCTTTCAAGGATGTGACACGAAGATTTTGAAGAAAATAGCCCCACCCTAAACTACCCTTTACATGGAAAATTTTTCGAAAATTCTGATTTTCTTGAAAATGGCTCTAACGATTTTTATTAAAATGCCATATGTTTGAGATATTTTTATGACAAATGAAATGTATATCTTGAATTTTCTGGCTATAGCCCCTGTAGTCATATTTACTCTGGACGACTTTTGCATAACTGGTAAACCGTTAGAGATAGACCAAATCATACTATACAAAAATGTAGATCAAGCTAAAATACACAATTTATGTCTCAATAAATTTTCTTGTAGGGTGAACCATTTCGGAGATATTCCTTGTTATGTGTGTGAGTTTCGGAAAACTTAGAACTTTCGTGAAATGGGTCATCGTTGTTCATTTTTTTATGTTACGTGTGCAAAGAGAACGGAATCTCAAAGCTTTAAAAGATTTGTCTATCGCACAAAGCCTACTGTATTCCAATATTCCCCTTGCACCTACAAGGAAATAAGCAATAAGATAATTTGTACAAATGTTTATTTTAACTAACGCGAAGAAGATATAGGAATAAGAGTTTGTAAGAATGGTTAGTACAAAGTAGAGAAAGTCATGTGAGTGCAACACATCAGATTGTTTACTGTATGCTCCTTATACAACAATCATCAAGAACAAAGAGGTCTTCTGAGGACATTCCCAGAAAATTCTAGTTATTACTTAAAACCTGCCATGGAATCGCCTGTTTGTGTCCGTCACTGGATACTGACGGACTCACCCCGACTGAAAGAGCGGGTGAGAAATAGCAGTTAGTCCCAATTTTGCTTTTAAAGCTAGGTACCCTTTTACCTTTTAGCAATTAACTAGATTCCAAAATAAGCCTAAGGTTGTAAAAGTACCATCAATTATGAGAAGAGTATAAAGTATCTTAAAAATTACAGACCTAGCATATTAAAAAGGAAATAGTATGAAATTGTGTTTCAAGCGGGGAAAAAAAAAGTCCTCTCCCGTGACAGTGTTTGACCACTGCCGTGACCAGGATTCGAACCTGGGTTGCTGCGGCCGCAATGTCCTAACCACTAGACGATCACGGCTACTGAGAGCAGTTGATGAATATCTCTACTGTAAAGAAGTAGATCAGTAACAGTCCCCCAAAGTGACAAAAGACTAACTTCCTGCCAACTGTTGCTGTTCTTCTTGGCGACGTTCAACGTGTCTTTAATGACATACAAAAATAACAAAATAACGTTCCTCTCAAATTATTTCATATACAGAGGTGTTAAGTTATCATATACGAATTATCACCTAGTCATTTTTTTTTTTTTTTTTTTTTTGGTACAAATTATCACTAGGTCATTCTTTTGTTCAGTCAGTGTCGGCAACTGTATCCCATAAATCATTGAAAAACAATGTGTTACATATTACAATCCATTAACAATCAAAATAGCACATCATTTCAATTTGACAAATGTTTTTAACAATTTTTCGTTTAATAATTAATATATTTTCTCCACAATAAAGGTTATTTGTCAATGATAAAAATAAAGTGAGATTTATTTCAAATTAGCAACTGGTTTTCTGTTATAACAACAAGGGAATATCAAATTAACCATTTCCATGAATATCAGATTCATTAATTATTACCACTAACACAGAGTCTTCTTGAAAACACGGAGAGGATTTATTAGCAAGAATTTCTATATCATTAATCAATAACTTCATAAATGATACGGGGCCGACGAGATAAATGAGGTTAACTGAAGCATTCGATGTTCAAAGACACATGTAAAAGTAAATAAAACTGTTAAGAATATACGTTTATAGTTGTTGAAATGTTCATGTAAGTGCACAGCAGTGCTTGTTTGTGCATGTAAACACCTCGCCATGTTTGGATCTTTCCTCCACCAACTTACTAATGTACACATTTTTAATTCTAAAAGAAAGTACACCAAATGTATAACAAAAGTATTTCAAAACATACGTAAAACATCTAGAGAACAAGCAGATGTAGATATGACCTTACACAAATTTTTAAGAACTGACTATTCTCAACTCTCACGAATGCAATCCCGGCTTTCCGCCTCTATATAACAGCGGGTAGCAGCTGTGGTTGTAGGGGAGGTCCGAGGCTACAGGGTAACTAGCTATTCAAACCTTACTGCGGCACGTTCAAGTCCTGAGGTCCTAGGACCACGTCGTCCTAGAGCCACACTTGGCCACGGTGTACAAAGTGGCACCAACCCATGTAGCGAACATGACTTCCCTTTTTGTACAGTATGATTTTTTATTTATTGAAGACTCGTTGATTCAGCAATAATCGGTGGTTTTCACAAACAATCAGTGTTATTCTGTAAATTTCTGGTTTAGAAGGTGTTCGGCTAACAAGCTCTAGACAATTTTGGCGGTATCTGGTATTCTCTAGCTGTACTGGTTATGGCGACGGTTGTTGTACTTCATCTTACTTGCAAAAAAGAAAAATAAAACTGCAATTTCTGAAACCAGGTTACAAATTTACTTTTTAGATACAATAACCGCAACAGCTTTCTTAGCTCAAATCATTAACTTGACTATTTCATGCATAAAGGCGTTTATTTATCATACACTAATTATCGCCTGGTCATGCTCTTGTTTTGCAGAAATTATTGCTACGTCATTCTTTTGTTAAGCCAGTATCGTCAACTGTGTTCCATAAATAGCTGAAAAAACAGTTTATTGCACATTACAATCGATTAACAATCAAAACGGTACTCCATTTGAATTTGACAACGTGTTTTTAACAATTATTCTTTTAATAATTAAGGCATTTTTTGAGAAGAAAAGTTGTTTGTTAATGTTAATAATAAAGATAGATTTATTTGGGATAATAAAATTATTTTCTGCTATTAGAATAGAAGATCAAACTGCATGTAATTTTTGGGTTCGTTTTCCTCGGCAATAAGTGTAAGTCGAAACCTAAACTAACTATCAAATATGAGAAGGGTACAAGGAATCTTAAAAATTACAAACCTAGCACACTGAAAAGGAAATATTATGAAATTGTGTTCGAAGTGGGAAAAAATATCCTCTCCCGTGACAGTGTTTGAGCACTGCCGTGACCAGGATTCGAACCTGGGTTACTATTGAAATTGTGTTTAAGTGGAAAAAAAATATCCTCTCCCGTGACAGTGTTTGGCCACTGCCGTGACCAGGATTCGAACCTGGGTTACTATTGAAATTGTGTTTAAGTGGAAAAAAAATATCCTCTCCCGTGACAGTGTTTGGCCACTGCCGTGACCAGGATTCGAACCTGGGTTGTTGCGGCCACAACGCAATGTCCTGACCACTAGACGATCACGGCTACTGAGAGGAATTGATGAATATGTGTACTGTAAAGAAGTAGATCAGTAACAGTCCTCCAATGTGACAAAAGACTAACTTCCTGCCAACTGTTGCTGCTGTTCTTGGCGACGTTCAACGTGTCTTTAATGACATACAAAAATAACACAAATAATGTTCCTCTCAAATTAGCAAAACTATTTCATACATGCAGACGTTAAGTTATCATATACGAATTACCACTTGGTAATTTTTTGTGCTTTGTACAAATGATCTCTAAGCCATTCTTTTGTTCAGTCAGTGTCGCCAGCTGTATCCCATAAATCGCAGAAAAATCCATTCACAATCAAAACAGCACTCCATTTCAATTTGACAACTCTGTTTTAAAAATTGTTCATTTATAATTAATGCAGTTTTTCAGAAAAAAAGGTTGTTTCTTGATGTCAAAATTGAGGTGAGATTTATTTGAGATTCAAAACTGGTTTTCTGTTACTGCAACAAGAGAAGATCGGAATAATGTTATTCTTGAATTTCGTTTTCCTCAATTGGCAGTGCTGAGTAAATCGAAGTGCACTAATTTTATTTTCCCAGAAGGTTCCCTCTACTTATGTCAGGTATAGGCACTAAAACGTTTAGGGTATCTCTCGGACTGGACTAGTTTACCTAAGGATAACATTACGTGTCAGGCCCATTTTAAATACCAATAATACCATGGATAATACATTTGCTATAACTGTGTAACTTCACAAAAACTTGCTCAAGAATTGACTAGAGAGGCTAGAATCAAGGAAAGGAGCTTGAACAGCAGGAATGAGGAACAAGATCTATTGGAAAAAGTAGATTATGGTGCAGGAATGTATTAAATTTTGGAGAGTTAGTCAAGAAACGAATTAATATAGATCTTTGCATTTCCCGCGAGTTTAAATTTTAAATTTTTGTGCACCTTATCTCAGAAACTGCTTAAGTTACAGAGCAGGAATTTTTTGTGATGTTACAAATCATATAGTTTAGCACAGTGGGTGGAGGAATAATACAATATATTGAATTTATAAACACTAAACCTTCTGCATTATAAGTGGAATAATATATTTTTTTTTTCTACACAGAAACATTTAAGCTTATACTTCACTGGATAAAAAAACCAGTACGTTCATATTGTTCACCATTAAGCACTGTATGTCTCCTAAAGATTGGGGAATTTGTAATCAAAATTGTGGCAGGTATGTGTCCCAAACTAGCAACATGGTTTGTTAAAATTTGATTTAAGGAGCTCACTTAAAAGGTCTATTTACAAAACTTATGAAGTTATGTTAGAAATATGCAAGCACTTATGGCCGATAGAATTTAAAAATTTGAAAATATATGTGAACTAATTATAATAATAATAATAATAATAATAATAATAATAATAATAATAATAATAATAATAATAATAATTAATAATTAATAATAATAATAATAATAATAATAATAATAATAATAGTAATGAAAGTTTTAAACAATAAATATAAATAAATTTCGGTATATCTTTGGTATATTTGCGAGAACATTAGCAAGAAAGAAAAGGGAAAAAAACACATTTATAACTTTAAAATGTGATGGTTGTGCCAGCATTGATGTACGTTCAGTTTTCTAACCACTTCCAACAGCATTCTCTAAAGGTATTTAAATAAACATTAAATAAAAGACAAAATATTCACATAGCTTAAATACGAACACGTTGTAGTTACAAAATAACTCAATTTCGAAGAAGTTTTGGACTGCTCTTTGAGAAAGTAATTGTATTAGTTCACAGAAATGCCACAATTATTTAACCTCAAGCAAGTTAAATACATAATTAGCAATAAAGAAACAAAAGAAATGCGAAAACGAAACACAGATATAGGCTATAGTGATCTAGATTGATATTATATGTTTTGTTACCAAGCAGATTGCTCCAAGATAACTTGCAACTAGGTAAATGAAACCTGGGGTTATTTCTCTCTGCCGCGATTTCCTTTTCATGTATATGAGTTTTAATCCAGCTAACCAGCAAAAAATTATCCTTTTGATGGTACAACATTATAAGTTATTTCCAACATATTTGAAGTTAGAAATCTGCGAGGGGGGGGGCGTTTTATAGCCACATTGTCCCTATTCCATTCATACAGAGATCAGTTTAGTTTATTAAAACGTAAACGTAAACGTAAACCCCGCGCGACAGCCCACGAAGGGCCAAGGCCTACCGCCCAGCCGCTGCGTCCCCCACCTCTGCCCACTACAGGCGTCATTGGTGAGGTGCAGTACTGGAGGGTGGGACGTGGTCAGCGCCCCGAGCCCTCCCGGCCAGTTATGCGGTCTTCTCGACCTGGGGCCGCTACTTCTCCATCAAGTAGCTCCTCAATTGGTCCCCCCGGGATCTAACGAGGCTGAGTGCACCCCGTGCCAGACCTCCCAGAGGGGATAAAATCCCCATGCTGGTACCGGGGATCGAACCCGGGTCCTCCGCGCGACAGGCAAGCGCGCTGCCAGCAGCGCTACGGAGGCGGCCGTTTAGTTTATTACATAAGTATAAAAGCAAAAAAGGCACAGAAGTTTACCGTTTTATCAAAGTAATTATATCTAAATTACTCAGACATTCCATAATTCTTTTACCATTAAAAGATCCAAAGGGCTGTACAACCTTCCCAGATTTGGGGGATAAATTAAGAAAATCACAAACACAACTTCCAGGATATTTGATACTCACTTCCATGAATATCAGATTCATTTATTATTACCACTAACACAGAGTCTTCTTGAAAACACGGAGAGCATTTATTAATAAGAATTTCTATATCATTAGTCAATAACTTCATAAAGGTCACGGGGCCGACGAGATAAATGAGGTTAACTGAAGCATTCGATGTTCAAAGATACATGTAAAGATAAATAAAACTATCCAGAATATACGTTTATAGTTATTGAAATATTCATGTAAGTGCACAGCAGTGCTTGTTTGTGCATGTAAGCACCTCGCTATGTTTGGATCTTTCCTCCACCAACTTACTAATGTACATATTTTTAATTCTAAAAGAAAGTACATCAAATGTATAACAAGAGTATTTCAAAACATACGTAAAACATCTAGAGAACAAGCAGATGTGGATATAACCTTACACAAATTTCTAAGAACTGAATATTCTCAACTCTCACGAATGCAATCCTGGCTTTTTGTCTCTATATAACAGCGGGTAGCAGAAGTTGAAAGTTGAAGTTGTAAGGGAGGTCCGGGGCTACAGGGTAACCATCTATTCACACCTTCCTGCGCCACGTCCGAGTACTGAGGTCCTAGGGCCACGTTGTCCTAGAACCACACCTACCCACGGTGTACAAAGTGGCACCAACTCATGTAGCGACTATGACTTCCCTTTTTGTACATTATGATTTTTTATTTATTGAAGACTCGTTGATTCAGCAATAATCATGTAAAAACAAAATGCTCCACAAAATAACTGAAGTTTTTTGTGAAGTTCTCGAAATTCAAGCAATTGGTGAGTAAAATAAAACTTTCATTAGATGATATGAATTTTCTGAAAACGTTGTAAATAATATACCTACACATTGATGTGAAACTGGACAACTTCACAACTCCACAACTTCAATGGTTTCCACTAAGAGCATTGTGTACATAATATTCGTGACTAACATAAGGCGTTTTTCAAACACTTTTCAGTGTTTAATGCCGGAACCGGTCAAGACACGTGGTTTCCAGAAACAATCAGTGTAAATTTCTGGTTTAGAAGGTGTTCGGCTAACAATTTTGGCGGTATCTGGTATTCTCTAGCTGTACTGGTTATGGCGACGGTTTTTGTTCTTCATCTTACTTGCAAAAAAAAATGAAAGTCCATTTTCTGAAACCAGGTTACAAATTTACTTTTTAGACACAATAAAGTTTATGATCCATATAACCGCAGCAGCTTTCTTAGCTCAAATCATTAACTTGACTATCTCATACATAATGGCGTTTAATTATCATACACTAATTATCTCCTGGTCATGCTTTTGTTTTGCAGAAATTATTACTACGTCATTCTTTTGTTAAGCCAGTGTCGTCAACAGTGTTCCATAAATAGCTGAAAAAACAGTTTATTGCACATTACAATCGATTAACATCAAAATGGTACTCCATTTCAATTTGACAACTGTATTTTTAACAATTATTCTTTTAATAATTAATGCATGTTTTCAGAAGATAGGTTGTTTGTTAATGTTAATAATAAAGTGAGATTTATTTGGGATAGTAAAATTATTTTCTGTTATGACGAGAAGATCAAAATGCTTGTAATCTTTGGGTTCGTTTTCCTCGGCAGTAAGTGTAAGTCTAAACCTAAACTAATTATCTATCAAATATGAGAAGGTACAAGGAATCTTAAAAATTACAAACCTAGCATATTAAAAAGGAAATATAATGAAATTGTGTTCCAAGTGGGAAAAAATATCCTCTCCCGTGACAGTGTTTGACCACTGCCGTGACCAGGATTCGAACCTGGGTTATTGCGGCCACAACGCAATGTCCTAACCACTAGACGATCACGGCTACTGAGAGGCGCTGGTGAGCGTCTCTACTGTAAACAAGTAGATGAGTAACATGGACCGTAACAGTCCCAATGTGACAAAAGACAAACTGCTGCTGCTTTTGGCGACATTCAATGTGTCTTTAATGGCATGCAAAAATAACACAAATAACGTTCCTATCAAATTAGCAAAAGTAAGTCATACATAGACACGTTATCATATACGAATTACCATTTGCTCATTCTTTTCTTCAGTCAATGTCGCCAACTGTATCGCATAACTCGCTGAAAAACAATTTATTTCACCTGAAATGTATATCTTGAATTTTCTGGCTATAGCTCCTGTAGTCGTATTTACTCTGAACGACTTTTGCATAACTGGTAAACCGTTAGAGATAGACCAATCATACAATACAAAAAATGTAGATCTTGCTAAAGTACACAATTTATGTCTCAATAAAGTTTCTTGTAGGATGAACCATTTCGAAGATACTCCTTGTTATGTGTCTGAGTTTTGGAAAACACCTTTCGTGAAATGCAACATCGTAGTTCCTTTATTTATTTATTTATTTATTTATTTATTTTTTTTTTTTTTGGGGGGGGGGGTATGTTAAGTGTGCAAAGAGAAAGGAATCTCAAAACTTTAAACATTTGACTATCGCACAAAGTCTACTGTGTTCTAACATTCCCCTTCACCTACAAGGAAATAAGCAATAAGATAATTTGCACAAATGTTTATCTTAACTAACACTAAGAAGATATCGCAATAAGAGTTTGTAAGAATGGTTAGTACAAGAGTAGAGAAAGTCATGTGAGTGCAACACATCATATTTTAACTGTTTAAGCTTTCACTTTTAACGGCCTTAACTTTCAGTTCTTAACCTTTTATCTGTGAAACTTAGTTACTGTTACTTTTTCCGTTTTAATTTTTTGTTCGAACTCATGTGATGTAGTTGTCGAAGGGATCTTAAACCGCATTCAGTCACTTACTTCACTATTTGTCCTTTAGACAAAAGTGGAGCTGGAAAATGCCATCCGATTTCATTTCTTAGATTACATAGACCCTGTGCATTTATTTTACTAATATGGACTCCAGTTTATTTTAAACTTATTTGGAATTTATTAGTTGCAACCTTTGTTTATTTAGCTAATGTTTGCTTGGCGCGCGCTCCTGACACCCCTACTCTATATTCGCCCTTGCTCGAGAAAGATGTGTGCATTCAGAAAATATTTGTTTCAGTACCTCTAGGTATGAAGATTACTTATGTCAGTATTAATAATTTAAAGTGTGAACGTTAGAACAGAAATAGACTGCAGAGAGAGCAGAATGGATGTACTAACATGGGAAAGCAATCAGGCTGGACGATGAGTTGTTTTGCAATATAATGACATCATAGATGTGAAAGGCAACTTAAAAGTTTGCTTTCTTCATGAACTGTAACACAAGAAGTACTCGACCGATATTTGGGCCAAGTGGTTGTCGACGTTCCACTCCAGGATCAAATCCGACCATATGGTTCATCCCACACAAAGTACCTCCATAGTGCACAAGCATTCTTAGAGCAATTAATATTTTTAAAACTTTTATGGAAATCAGAGGCGTCAGCATTCCTTCCTATTAGAATTTTTGTCGAATTTGAACCGACTCTGGGCTTCTAATCCCAGATTTTTTTTTTTTTTTTTTTTTTTTATTTTTCCCTCCCAATGCCGAATTACCCCCTCATCTCTGAAAATATCCTAAAACATGAAAGAATTCCTTCTGTATCACCAATACCACATCAGCATAAGTTTCGCTTTTGATAATTGTTTTATTATCCCGACATTGTTCGATCCAAAATTTCGATGTCGATATTTCACAGGAAATATATGTTTTGAGGTCCCTGAATCCAAAAAAGAGCAGTTATAGAGAAGGTTTCATGTGTGTATGTCTGTGTACACAACACAAAAACGAAACGTCCGTTAAATGATAACTTTCAGGCACGTGACACAAAGTTTTTGAAGAAAATTACTCCACCCTAAACTGCCCTTTGATTTTCTCAGAAATGGCTCCATTTTTGTAATATGTTTAACATACTTTTATGGCAAATTAAATACATATTTTGAATTTTCAGGCTATAGCCATGACTATTGTTTACTCATGGTGACTTTCCCATAACTGGTAAGCCATAAGAGATAGATCAAAACGTGTAGATCTTGTTAAAACACATAATTTGTATCCAAATGCATTTTTGTGTGGAGTGAACCATTTCTAAGATATTCCTTGTTGGTGAGTTTTGCAATACTCGCTTTTCTTAAATGGAAGGTCGTTATTCATTTTTATGCAAAGGGAACAGAATTTCAAAACTTTAAAGGATTTGACTATAGTTCAAAGCCTACTGTGGTCACGTATTCCCCTTGCACCTACAAGGAAATAAGCAATAAGATAATTTCTGCAAATGTTTGTTGAAAAGTTCCCCTGATTGGTTTTCGATTATCGCATTGAGGTAAACGTAGGGGAAAGGGGTAATGTAATCATATTTACCAAAACACTTCAAGTGGATTTTCGCGTAATTGTAACAGTGTGACCGCTGCTTTGTTAACATATATTAAGAATACACATTTAGAAACAATAATTGATATACCTAAGGTGTTATTTATATGTGTAAAAGTCCGTAAATTGCACTTAATTGAGGCAATGTGCACAAACTTGAGGAATCAAACGAAATGATGGCGACGCGCTTCACCCAGTCATAATGGGAGCGTTTCTTTCCTACTCATCCCCTCCCTCTCCTGTAAGTTGTTGCAAATATCGGCACTCAAAATACAAACACGCGCACCTCGTTTGTGCACCTTGCTTTAATTAAGTGAAATTTACAGACAGTCAAATAAATAACGAAAAAGTGCGCGAAAATCCATTTGTAGACATAGTCCCCTGCTTTGTTGGCAATACCACTTTCCCCACCTTCCCCTACCTCGCTTTTGCTTCTACTACGTGCCTTCTGTGTATAGCTCTGCACATTTAAAATTCATACGTTTGTATATTTTTGATTAATAATTTATTTTTAGGTTAGTATGCTGTTGGGTGTTACGTCATTTCCAACAGGTACCGTAAGTATTAAAACTAGTTTTAGCCTTGGAATTGTTAAATGAATTGCAAATTTAACTTACACTACCAAATACGTGTTAGCAATGATTAACTTACGTATCAAGTATTGCAAAAAGAATGATAATGTAGTGACTATATTAATCAAGATTCCTTAACGTAAGTGTTTGTGACAAGAATTGGATTTTGGTATATACGAAGCCTTATCTGATAAAGCTATCTATTCGTGATACGAAAGTTAGCCTCACAAATAATTACTTCGTCATAAAATATGCCCTAAAATCTAGAAAGTATCCAACATGGTGTCTCAGCACATTTTGCCTGAATTTCTAGGACAATTGTGGGTCACCCTGTAGAAATCAAGTCATTTCGAAAATTGAAGAAGATGTGTTTCCTCAATATTGTTCAGATTTCTGTGTCTGTAACTACTTTTTCTAGCAGAGGGAGGGGGTGAGTATACGGTGAGTAAAGTTTATTCAAATGTTCCACATGCTCCTGCAGATGTGAATGACATTGAAGAGAGATTAATGCTGTTCCAGTTGAAACGTTATAACTGGATATCTAGAGTATTAAGTTACAAAAGTTAGAACAAGTTCGAATTTGGACATAAATTGTGTCTTTTAACGAGTTGTACATCTTTGTATAGTAAGATGTGGTCTATTTCATACGATTTACCAGTTATGTAAAAGTCATCCAGAGTAAACAGGACTACATGGCCAGAAAATTCAAAATATACATTTAGTTTGTCGTAAAAATATATTAAATATATAGCATTTCAATCAAAATCGTCGGAGCCATTTTCGAAAAAATCTGAATTTTCAAAATATTTTGCATGTAAAAAGTAGTTCATGTTGAAGGGATTTTCATGTCGCATTCTTGAAATATATTAAGCTTAAATACTTACTTTGTTTTTTTAACTGACTTTTCCTTTTTTAATTATGCTGCTCACAGACACACACGCATACGCACACACGAACCTTTTTCTAAAAATGCTTTTCATTGGATTTAGGGGTGAAATCTCGACATCAAATTTTTGTGAGGAACACAATACTATACATGGCAGAGAAAGTAACAAACAGGCTTGGTTGAATCACCCTGTGCATCCTTGCAGAATCATGTAAGCAATCGAAAACGCTACTCCAGCATTTGTTTAGCGTCGGCTGCAGTTATTAATCTTTCCACAGCCTCCTGCAAGTTTCCTTTCGGCTGCACCGTGACTCACTCTATCACAGGACGTTATTATTGCACGTTGTTTGATCAGAAACAAGATTGTGATCACTATTATGTTTGAACAATGAACCCGCAATATCCTCAGGTTTCCATCTTCTGTTCAGACTTGTAAATGCTATTTGCATTCTCTAGTTTTTATCTGCCATCGTTAGAGATGGTGATGTTTTGTAAATACGATATAGCGCCAAAGTCTATAGCTCATAAAGGCTTGTACCCTTGCATTTTATGTCCCATGACCTTTAACCACTGTTTAATGCATTTTGAAAACGTGATAAGATGCAAAGTTTATTAAAAATGTGAGTATTGTACTAAAATGTGATGCGTTGCAATTCATGGAATTTTTTTCAAATTAAAATGTTAAAAACGAAATGAAAGTAGGATTGTGGAACTTTTGTTTACGTGCTGCAAAAGGATGAGCGTTTGCATAAAAGAAAATATAGGAAAATTTTTCTTTCCACTTCCAAGTGGTTGGTAAACCTTTTAATTTTGCCACTGCTGGGCGATATCAATACACTTAAAAGACCTAAGTGAAAAAAAAAAAATATTTACATTTTTACTTTCTATTACGTCTAGTGAGTAGGTAGGGAAAATGCAGCATTCAATCCCAAATTTCGATGTCGAAATTTCACCGGAAATATAGGTTTTGAAGTTTTAGAAACCATCATCATCATCATCGTCATCATCATCATCATCACGGTGTAAGCCTTGTGGCTCGTTCCGACTTCAAGGAAATTGATCGGACCATCTCATTCGTGGCCTGCCAACATTTCTTCTACCTACAGGTTTATACTTGTGCACTATTTGTGGTGTACGGTCTCTGCACATGATCTTGCCATTTTTGCCTGTATACAATGATTGTTTCATTTAGACTCTGAATTTTCAATTATCTTCTAATATCCTCGTTTCTTTTCCTGTCTATGAGTCTATAACCTGCCACCTGTCTCAGAAATTTCAGGTTCAGTTTTAGAAATAACCATATTAACTCAAAACAATTATTTCACTATTCCCAGAGTACTGCCCCATAAAGGGCTAGTGACAAAAACAAAAAGGGAAGTTATGGTCGCTACATGGGTTGGTACCACTTTACATCGTGCAAAAGTGCCCTATAATTTAGTGCAGATGTGAACAGGATTACAGACTGCATAACCTGAAGCTACCCTGTAGCTTCGGACTTAATTAACTTAATTAACATTTACATAAAAACTGCTTCTTCTACGAACACTCGATGTACATGTTTGTACAAAAACTTTATGTGTTGCACTCACATTACTTTCTATAATCTTGTACTAGGTAAATATTTTTACACACTCTTACTCCCATATCTTCTTCATAATAGTCCAGGTAAACATTTGCGGAAGTTATTTTATTGCGATAGTCGAGTCTTTGAAAACTGGTCGCTATATGAAGGCTTTGAAATTTCGCTCTTTTTCTACGATCAAGAGATAAAAATGTGAATAACGACTTTCCATTTGAAAAAAGTTTAAATATTGGAAAAGTCACGCAACTAACAACGAATATCTCTGAAATGGCCCACCTTACAAATAAATAAATCAATAAATAAATTGATTAAAAAATAAATTCATACATAAATAAATGTCACAGAAATGAAAAATATTCCACACAAAGTGCCTAGTGTATACCTACAACAGTATCCGTTATGTATGCGTATTATTTGTAACCTTTACGTCTTTTGTGAAAACCTTTGCAGATTCTATTGAATGTTAACATCGATGCAGAAAACTTGCGGATGAATCCGAAGACAAAAAAGACAAAAAGAATACTTTACTATCTTATCCACTCACGTAGCGAACTTCAGCCTTGCTTTGCCGCGCTCCCGCACAAGTCCTCGGTAGTATAGTGGTCAGTATCCCCGCCTGTCACGCGGGAGACCGGGGTTCGATTCCCCGCCGGGGAGGAATTTTTTTTCCCGCACAAACTTGTAAGCACCCTATGACTCAGCGTGTACTTTTATATATTACAATAAAAACGCTTAATGGTTCAGGAATTATTGCTCCTAACTTTCTCTAACAGTAGTTCGGAGCTATTACACTCCCCTTAAAAATTGTGTGTGGAGATTTTCTCTCGTTCTCTGTGTGCACTTGCATGCGTGCGTGTGTGTGCGTGTGTGTGTGTGATGCCCGGCAGCCTCTCTTCATTCATTCTGCTGACCTATTCAAACAATTTACTTCTATATGCTCGTATTTTTGTTAGTATACGGGCTATTTGCACTTCTTTGCGGATATATCATTCCTTTTCTTACCATCTAACAGACTATATCCTGCTGCATGTCCAAGAAACTTCATTTCTACTGCTTCCTATCTTCTCAGAATGCTTTTGGATTCCGAGTCATACATCAAAACATTTATAGCTAAAACTGTATAAAACTTGAGGAGAGTAGCTCTAAGGGTTATCCTTCTAGTGCTTTTTTTAATCGTACCAGAAATATGTTGAAAGATATTCAATTTTCTGTTAATATGCTTTGTGCTAGCATTTCCTAAGAAAACCCATAGGAACTTAAAATCAATTATTTATTCTATTAAAAAATCACTCGCCACTATTTTGACTCTTTAAAGTGTGTAATTTCAACCTTTTTTTTTTCTTCTTCGCAATGTCATGGGAAAGGCATAGAATTTCAGGACTTACAGGACGTCCGATTTTAAATAATTCTCTATCGCTATTTCCTTTGTATCTAAAACGAAAAGTAAAATGAAAATATTTATACAAACGCATATTTCAATATACTAGAGGTATACGAACATTCCTTTACAAAAATAGTTGTTGTACGCTGTAACTAATTTGAAATGCTTACACAGGTGGTTACGAGTAATAGTTTCAGAGTCTATTTCTGAAGGTTCAAAATATACAATCATGAAAGTATCAAACAAAAATAGCCAACTAGAGTTGTTTTTGAGAAAGCAAAAAGTAGCGAAACTAATACATATCAACGAAATTTCGGGATGAGGAAATTGTCTTCAAAATCTTCGTATCCTATTATTGGAAGATGCTGAACTTAAATACCATGTCTCGCATTCGACCAGTTTTCCTTCTCACTCGTTATTTACACACATGGAACTTATTCTAAAATGCTATTCTCCGGTTGGGGAGCCCCAAAACCTGTGTTTACAGTGAAAACTTGATATTTAATTTTTGGATGGAATACAATACTTTCGTTATTTGTATACCTAAGTACATACTAAAAAAAGAAAAGATGTTTACTGTCATACAAAAGCCTGCATTGATATAACAACAACAACAACAACAACAACAACAATAATAATAATAATAATAATAATAATAATAATAATAATAATAATAATAATAATAATAATAATAATAATAATAATAATAATAATAATAATAATAATAATAATAATAATAATAATAATAATAATAATAATAATAATAATAATAATAATAATAATAATAATATTATTATTAATTATTAATTATTATTAATATTATTATATAATTTTTATTATCCACCTTTTTTAACGCAACAAAGTAATTAATGTGAGTACAACAATTTTAACCGCTCCAGCGTAACAACCCTTGACGGGTCAACGCTTACACAATTAAAATTGTCACTTAGAATATATTTCAAATTAAATACAGTAACGTTTAAACATCTATACTATGTAAAAATGTAAGAACGAAGGTGTATGAATAACTAGGTAAAACTTAGTAAATCTTAGTTTTTGCAGAAACATTCTTTTTCTGAAACAAACACTTTTTACGATTCAAAATTTCGCAATTTATCTCAGGTCTCTTGCACAAAATGTTGTTAATGGCATACAAATATGTGAATTGCATAAACAAAAGCAGTTGTATGAAGGTCTAAAAAACAGAAATATATAGAAGTTTTTAAAGTGGTAGGTAAGTTATATAGGTATTTTTGCTAGCCTTACTATTATGTATCAACTTTTGTTTACATATTCATAATGTGTGTATTACAAAAATTTCAGAAAAAGTTTTTAATACAATTGAATTTATTTTACTACATTATTAAACTGATTAAAACTGGATCAGAATGACCTCAAATTCGGTACACTTCTTAACTTTGAATCACGCTCTGAAAATATGGTGTAAATTACATAAAAAATAAAGAATTTTTAAAACCCAGAAGCATCTCCCTTTAAATAAGCACTCCTACGTGGCTTTCTGATAGCTCCCTGAAAGTACGGTCCTTTATGGCAGCAATATGTTTCTGATCTGCTGTTCACGAGTTACAAACAGTTTTTAATCATTTGATCACTTAGCTGTTGTGAGTAGAAACGGTCTTATAGTCTTTCTCAATAGAAGAGAACAGTCGTTTTCAATGCCGATAGAATTTTCAAAATGTGTTTAAGGATTTCCGATATTACTTTAAAGAAGTAAATATAAACATTCTGCCTTGCAATATTTACATAATTTACGGAGATTCAGATACACACAAATTTTTAATGATTGAATGTTTGCGACTCTCACGAATACACATGGATATTCTGTGCGCTATATAACAGTAACTGGCGGAGATCACAGCGGGGAGGTCCGAGGCTACAGGGTAACCTAATAAACAGAACAAGCAACTACAGTACTTGCTGCAAACCGTAGATTGCATCAAAGATTTGTGTAAATCTGCAGTCTGCGGCACTTGGCCACGGTGTATAAGGTGGTCCTAACCCATGTAGCGACCATGACTTCCCTTTTGGCGCAATAGAAGTACTAACTCACATTTCTTTTAGTAGGACAGTTATTTAAGCAGATTAGGGCAACTTTGACATTGTAGTTTTGATCCTGTGATAGAATACTCTATAATTATACCATTCCATGCCGATTTCGTTTATTTCATTATCCTGTTAAACAAATACCTTAGATTGTTAATTCCTTTAGGGAAAATAAGTTTAAAATATATCCAGCGTACATTTCTTTCTTAATTTTAGTTCTTAATGAGTAAATGTAGTGTGGCTTAAAATATATTTTAACTGTTTAAACTTGGAATATTTTCCGGTTTTGCATAACGGAAATTCTTCCACCGTACTTTTGCAAATTAGTGATTATCCGAATTAAAATCACTTCTTCGTGTTTACTTTCTCTGTTATCTTCGATACTGAGCTCGATGGCGTTTGAGACGTTCGAGACTCCCAGCTGTGAAGTCGTGGGTTTAACTCCCATAGTCGGCATTCCTGACCCGCTTGTTTTTCTCTCCCCCCCCCCCCCCATTTTACCGTTCATCCGCTTGGTTCTTTCGACATTCTTCTGTGTCGAGAAATATTTCGGAGCTGCATGGCAGGGAATTTGCTCTCTGTGGAACCTACCAGATCGAAGTTTCACCGAGAACATGTTTCAAGGTCCACTGAACTTGTAAAACATCTCTACCTGCAATAATTGATTTTTTATGGCACTAGCATGAACTATTTCTATAAATCTTTACCTTCTTATATACGAAACCTCACTATAATCATCTGAATGTATGGGGAAGTTCTTTGAGGGTACATTAAGGTACAATGGGGCTACGGAAGACTGACGTAACAGGAAAATCAACACAATCAACACAAGAAACAAAACAATGGTGACCAAGCACCTCGTTCATTATTGGAAACTTCGAACCAAGACCAAGGAGTATTCCTACAAGTTACTAGTGTCATAAATAACATAATTGTGTTTTAAGAAAAACTGCGTAGTAGTAGTCAAGATAGAGGGATCTTTTTGAAAATCTTTGTGTTCTATCTTTGGAAGAAGCTGGATTAAATACCAAGTTAGGTATTTAACCAACTTGGTGGGAACCGACCTTTAAATCGTTCCATTAAGAACTCGATTATTATATTCCTGCCATGTATTTTATTTAATTCGCCATTATCTATATATTTTGTTTTTGTAATGAATTTATGCACAATATGCTGTTTGCTTTATTTTATCGTGCATTTTTGTGAAGTAACAACTATTCACATTCCCAAAGAAATTTCAAATTCTTCTTTCAAGCATATGCGTTGCTTTGTGAATCTAGTATTTTTACATTATCATTCAAAAAGAATATTCTTGTGCGTGTATGTGTGTTTGTGAATAACGAAAAGTCGGTTAAAAGCCAAAGTTGATATTTAAAAATAATACGCTTAAAGAATGCGACACGAAGATTTTGACAAAAGTTCATCCACACTAAACTACTCCTCATATGGAAAATTGCTCGAAAATTTTGATTTTCTCGGTTCTTGGTTCTAACGATTTTGATTAAAATGCTATAAGTTTGGGATATTCATATAGCAAAAGAAATATATTTTTTGATCCCAGAGCCAAGAGAAAAATCACGTTGCACTATTGGGTAAGCGGTAGCTTTTCCTCCGTCTGTGTAGGCGATGCTCATATTGACCCAGTGTGTTAGGATGAGGTGTGATTTTGGCATACATTGTAGGAGCTCTGTCCCTCACAACGTCCACTATCGGACTGAATGTGGAGGATAGAGATGCGAACCCACGGTCGGTATCATACATCATCCTGAGCGCCCTGTTCTGTACGGCCTGTAGCCTGCGGATGATGGTTTGAGCCCTAACATATATATTTTGAATGTTCTGGCTATAGCCCATGTAGTCCTGTTTACTCTTGATGAGTTCTGCATAACTGGAAAACCATAGGAGATAGACCAAATGTTACTATACGAGTGTAGATCTTGCTAAAAGACAGAATTTATAAAATACATTTTTTGTAGAGTGAACTATTTCGGAGATATTTCTTGTTATTCGTACTAGTTTTACAATACTCAAATGGAAGATCGTTATTCACTTTTTATATCCTAGCCCAGCAAAGAGAAAGGAATTTTAAAGTTTTAAAACATTCCCACATTCCTGTTGTACCTATAAGAAGACGAACGCTGAGATAATTTCTACAAATGTTTATCTCAACTAACATGAAGATAGAGGTAAGAATAGTTAGTACAAAAGTAGAGAAAGTTATCTGAGTGCAACATATCAGATTTTTGTATAGAAGTTTTGGTCTATCTCTTACGGTTTACAGTTATGCAAAGGTCATCAAGACTAAACAGTACTATATGGAATGTATCGATAAAATTAAAAATATACCTTCATTTGACATAAAAATAAATTGAACATATGGCATTAGAGCCACTTGTGAGAGGAGCAAAACATTAGCTTAAGATGGAGGAATTTTCTTATAATCCTCGCATCGCATTCTTAAAATATCCTAAGCCCAGATAACTTTTATTTTTAATATAATTTTCATTTTTGACTTATGTTCTTCACAGACAGATACACGCACGCACGCATGTACACATACACACATACACACTCACACACCTATAGACACATGCACACAACCTTTTTCTGAAACACATTTTTACGCTTTTACGAACAGATTTTACTCGTACTTTCTCTACTGGTAAGTAGGGGAAGTATTGTATTCCACCCAAAAATTTGATGTCGAGATTTCACCGGAAATATATGTTTTGAGACCCCTGAATCCAAAAAAAAAAAAGCATTTTTAGAAAAAGTTCTGTGTTTGTCTGTGTGTCTGTCAGCCTGTGGACAGCATAACTCAAAAACGAAAAGTCGGTTAAAAACCAAACTTGGTATTTCAGTATAATGTCTTTCAAAGATGCGACACAAATATTTCGAAGAAAATAGCCCCACACTAAACTACCTTTTACATGCAACATTTTTCGAAACTTTTGATTTTCTTGAAAATGGCTCTAACGATTTTGATTAAAATGTCATATATTTCAGATATTTTTACGACAAATGAAATGTATATCTTGAATTTTCTGGCTATAGCCCCTGTAGTCGTATTTACTCTGGAGGACTTTTGCATAACTGGTAAACCGTTAGAGATAGACCAAATCATACTACACAAAAAATGTAGATCTTGCTAAAATACACAATTTATGTTCCAATAAATTTTCTTGTAGGGTGAACCATTTCAGAGATATTCCGTGCTATGTGTGTGAGTTTCGGAAAACTTAGAACTTTCGTGAAATGGTTCATCGTTGTTCATTTTTTGTATGTTAAGTGTGCAAAGAGAACAGAATCTCAAAGCTTTAAAACATTTCACTATCGCACAAAGCCTGTTGTATTCTAACATTCCCCTTGCACCTACAAGGACATAAACAATAAGATAATTTGTCGAAATGTTTATCTCAACTAACACAAAGAAGATATAGGAATAAGAGTTTGTAAGAATGGTTAGTACAAGAGTAGAGAAAGTCATGTAAGAGCAACACATCAGATTTTTTTGGATTCAGGTGGCCTCAAAATATATATTTCCACTGAAATATATCGACATCGAAATTTTGAGTCGATTACAACACTGCCCCTACTTACTAAATGTAGTAGATAGCGTAATGGGTCAAGAAAGTAATGTGAATGTTTACACTTGATTGTTTACTTTCTCTATCACGTACCTGGTAGGTTATTACATTCCACGCAAGCACTATATTTTGGGATTTCACTGGAAAGACAAGTTTCGAGATCCCCTAAACTGAAAAATAATTCTTTAGTTTCTTTACTTCGTATATAGTAAATAGAGAAGTTAGCGCATTCCATACAAAATTTGGATATCGAAATTATTTCACTGGAAATCATGCTTGGAGACCCCAGAATCCACACAAATCTTCAGAATTATGTATGTGTGTGTGTGTGTGTGTGTGTGTGTGTGTGTGTGTGTGTGTGTGTGTGTGTGTGTGTTGGTATGTGTGCCTGTGGAAGCTTTAGTTAGCTACTAAATTTGGTATTAAAGTTTCGCATTTTCCAAAGATGCAACACAAAGCTTTTTAAAGAAAGTAGTCCCCCGCCCTCCCCTCCCCCTCCCCCCCCCCCCCCGGAAACTGCCCACTACATGAAACATTGTTTGAATTTCTATCTTTCACACAAATGAATAATATTCTTTACTACAATACCAAGTATTTAAACTATCTACATTATGAAATAATGCATACCTTCTATTTTCTGTGATCCTTAGTACGATAATGCCTATAACGGTAAACCATACCAAATAGACTTAAACGTAGTGCACTAGAAACTATTTCTGCAAATATTTATCTTCATTAATTAAACTAGATACCAAAATAACTTTCTATACCAATAGTTTGTAGAATTTATATAATAGATAGATATAAATGTAACAATCAAGAATATTTTATATTTTAGATCTAGTAATACCTGCAGATGATGTATTGTGGATGTGGCAACATACAAATTGATAATATGTGAACATATGGCATTCTCACAGACGAAATGAAAGTTACCCTGCTTTATACAAATGCGAGTTGTAGTGCTATTGAGCGGGGAGGTCCGAGGCTACAGGGTAACTTCACGAGCTCAGGCTTAACAACATTGCAAGACAAGAAAGCATCCTAGTATTCAGCCTTCGGGCAACACCCTGCCACGGTGCAAAGTGGCACCGACCCATGTAGCGACCATGACTTCCCTTTTAGTTTTCGTAAACAAGGATACTCAAAACGAGCCGAGACAGTATTTATAATTTATACCTGTTGATTTAAATCACCAAACTATTGTAAATTTTCTGCCTCAAATAAAGCGATAGTGATTGTGGTGGTGGTGACGGCGGCGGTGGCGGTGGCGGTGGCGGTGGCGATGGCGGTGGCGGTGGCGGTGACAGTGGCGGTGGCGGTGGCGGTGGCGGTGGCGGTGGCGGTGACAGTGGCGGTGGCGATGGCGGTGGCGGTGGCGGTGGCGGTGGCGGTGACGGCGGCGGTGGCGGTGGCGGTGGCGGTGGCGGTGGCGGTGGCGGTGGCGGTGGCGGTGGCGATGGCGGTGGCGGTGGCGGTGGCGGTGGCGATGGCGGTGGCGGTGGCGGTGGCGGTGGCGGTGGCGGTGGCGGTGGCGGTGGCGGTGGCGATGGCGGTGGCGGTGGCGGTGGCGGTGGCGGTGGCGGTGGCGGTGGCGATGGCGGTGGCGGTGGCGGTGGCGGTGGCGGTGGCGGTGGCGATGGCGGTGGCGGTGGCGGTGGCGGTGGCGGTGGCGGTGGCGGTGGCGGTGGCGGTGGCGGTGGCGGTGGCGGTGGCGGTGGCGGTGGCGATGGCGGTGGCGGTGGCGGTGGCGGTGGCGGTGGCGGTGGCGGTGCTGTAAAGTTTGGGGACGTATAAATGTTCAAAGACCCTCGCAACTCAGTCTGCCCTCATCAACACAGCACAGCACATGAAAACCATCACACCAACAGATAGAGACAAAAACCCTCCACTAATCACCCTC
Organism: Tenodera sinensis; assembly: GCA_030765045.1. NCBI lineage: Eukaryota > Metazoa > Arthropoda > Insecta > Mantodea > Mantidae > Tenodera > Tenodera sinensis. Next base: position 40,032,941 of record CM060967.1, read on the forward strand.
ATCCAAGTGTATGACAAAAAGCAAGCAGCCGAGCAAGAAGAACTACAACAACACTTACAATACTTCCAGAACATTTAAAACAGCACCCCCACACCTTCAAAAAAGAAAAAAACACAAAACACAAACAAAAAACTTTACGAGCCGTAGCAACTACAAACAAAAACCTTCCCAAACAACTAAAATCAGTCTTCTTGGGTCCCTAGAATAAGCCTAAATGCCAAGTGCCCACAGGGAACAATATACAAATATATTGTTCCTAAATAAACTCAATTGACCAGCCGTGACGCAACCGCCGCCAGCCGTGACGCAACCGCCGAAAGCTCAGCCCACAAAAATTTAAGGACCACATCTCGGCTGAAGAGGAATAACCTCCTAAGCAGCCTGGGTATGTTTTAACATACCCGAATTCCTTATTTTATTTATTTATTTCAACTCAGTCTTCAGAGGTCTTATACTCTATTCCTTAATCCTATCATAGGAGTTGATATTTCTTCTTACCAGTGAACCAAAGGAGACAAATAACCTCAAACTAAATATGCTTGATTTATCAGATAATTGAAAAGCAAGTAATGTGTCTTTATTATAGCGGCATAGCAGTTCACTTTCAGAAGAAACCGAGGACACTAATTCCATTAATGGCAACGTTTTTTTTTTATTATTATTATTTATTTCTTTTTTCTTCCCTTTATTTGAAGGGCCCTCTTTAACTTCTTCGGTCATATCGGGGAAATACTCGGAAATTTCTCTAAAATATCTTTCATGTGTTGGGGGCCTCAAAAGTTGTATTTACAATGAAAACTGCACGTTTAAGTTTTGGATGGAATACAATACGTCCCTTATTTTCCATAAGTACACACTAGAAAAAGTAAAAATGTTCATTGTCACGTTAAAGCATGCATTTTCCTGTGCAATAAAATTTATTCAGAGAAGCATTTCCTTAATGTGTTGGACAATCAACATAGCAATTTCATATTAGAATAGTTTTAAACTAAGTCAAAAGATCTGATATATCGCATTCCCACGAAACATTCCCATTTGATTTGTACATAATTACGTTATGCAATCCTAGCATTAAAACGGATTATAATGACGGCAGAAATCAAGGCATTTCTGACGTCATCACGCCCACAATGTTTTCTCTAATGTGGCTGTAAGAAGACCTACAATCGTCACTGTCACAACTAACACTTTTTCGTTCCTTCATCCACAAAACTTTTCATATTTTTTGGTACCCATTTTTTAAAGTTCTGGAATTAAGAAACTGTCATTGTCGTTAAAAAAGTCAAGTTGAATACAATCCACACTTTCAATAGCTTTATTATAGACCTCCATTTTCCTCTATAACACTTGAAACAATGAAACATCTGCTTAGGAACATGAACGTCGGCAGACTTTATTCCAGGGGCGGGGGGAGGGGGGAAATGTTAGAATTTTGCAATCAGATAATATTAATTCATTATTTTGTTGTCAAAAGTTATAGTATTTGTTGCGGATAACCGTATAAATTTACGCTAAATAGAAATTGTTCTTTACATAAAAATTAAAATAATAGTTTAATAGTCAGCACATTAAGTTCATTAATTTCCAAGGGGGGACCGCGGCCCTCCCTTGCCCCCACTTCGCGACGCCCATGCTTAGGAATCATATTACGTAATACATCCTTGATCTCTGAGACATAATAATTTTACATTCAGCAAATTTGTTAGTTATTTTAACGCTAAAACTGCATAAAACGTTGTATATAACACGTGAAGGTATATCCATTTGATTGTGACAGTCATAAAAATTAATTCATTCGGTTTCGCGCACATACACTGGTGTAACAATAAGTAAAATTATAAACTAGTCACATAAATAACAATTATTGCAATGTACTTCCATTCAGGATATTCTCTGTTTCCTCTTTGTCCACTCCACCCACATTCTACTATTTACGGTTATTATTATTATTATTATTATTATTATTATTATTATTATTATTATTATTATTATTATTATTATTATTATTATTATTATTATTATTATTATTATTATTATTATTATTATTATTATTATTATTATTATTATTATTATTATTATTATTATTATTATTATTATTATTATTATTATTAGTGTTTGACGTATTTTAATTCCACGAAATTGTTTGTGAGCACAAGAGGTGCTTCATGGGCCAAGACCTACCCAATTAAAATTGTCACTTAAAATATATTTCAAATTAATCATAACTATATTAAGTAAACTTGCAAGAGCAAAATAAAAAGTATCAATTACTACAAGATTAACATTATTGAACAAATAATAAAACATCAAAACAAAAACCAGTGAAAAAATTGATGACGTTTCGTAGATATATAATTTAATCAATGCCATAATTGTTAGCTTATTGACAAAAAAACAGGTAAATATTAATAAATCAAAGTTTTTACATAAAAATATCCTTTTTTACAACCACACTTATTACCAATCCAAATACTCTACGCTTTGGAATTTAATTCACTTTACTTAAAGCACTGTACATATGTTAACATCTATACTGCTCACAGAGTTGCATAAAAATCTGTTAATTGTCTAGAAACAGTTGAATCTAAGTCCAAAAAACTGTAAAATACTGAACTTTTTAAAATGTAACACAGATTTTTTGCTAACCTTAATATTACATATCAACTTTTGTTTATATATTCGTATCAGTATATTTTTTATCATATTATATAACACGTGTGTTTCAAAAAAATTGCATAAAAAGTATTCAAATATTTCGATGCAAAGGATTTTTTTAAATACAATTGAATATATTTTACTAAATTATTAAACTGACTGGAACCATGCTTCAGAACGACATCGAATTCGATACACTTGTTACCTTTAAATCTCATTACGAAAATACGGTGCAAAATATATAATAAATAAAGAGTTTTCAAAACCAAGTAGCCTCCTCCCCTAAATAAACGAAATATTTCCTTGTACGTCGTTTTCACAAAGACACCAGAAGGTATACCATTTTATGGCACCAACATGTTTTCAATCTGATGTTCAGGAGTGTCAGATTCTTTTTAATCATTTAATTGCAGTAACTAGCAACTGTCTTTGTCAACTGAGAAGAGCAGTCCCTTTCATTGACGATATAACTTTCAAAATGTGTTTAAGGATTTCCGAACATTAGTTTAAAGAAGTAAATATAAACATTCTGCCTTGCAATATTTACATAATTTACGGAGATTTAGATACACACAAATTTTTAATGATTGAATGTTTGCGACTCTCACGAATAGACATGGATATTCCGTGCGCTATATAACAGCAACTGGCGGAAGTCAGAGTGCCCAGTCGGGAGAGTCCAGCCACAGCCGCCGCAGAGACAACATGGCAGGAAGAAAGAAGAAGCGAGCCGCCGCAGCAGTCCAAGGAGCCTCCGAAGAACCTTCTGGGGAGACTGAAAACGCCAGCGCCGTCCCTGCCTCACAGCCAGCCTCCTCGCCAACTCCTCCATCTACGCCGCCTGACCAAGGTATCTCAGCCTGCGACACCACGCCGACATCAACCACCCACCGCACACAGCCGACACAGCCAGAGGCTGAATATCAAACGTCCAGAGAGAGTCATCCTAACCTCACGAGGCTGCAGAGTTTCAGCGCAGTTGTGCGCGGAGTACATCGGCAGCTTCCGGACTCTCTCCTCCTCAACGCAGCCCGACGTCGCTGGCCTTCTCTCATGAAAGCGACGCGCATCATCACAGCCAGAGGACCGTCGCCGCTGGTGCGCCTGGAGTTCTGGGATGGGGCAGATTACCGCGCTGCTTTGAAGGACGGGCTTCCTGCCCTCGGGCAGGTGCTCCCAGTCGAGGCTAGCCGTGGTGTACGCCCTATTCCCTGCCGACGCTGCTGCCAGTATGGTCACACCGCCGATACCTGCGCCGACCCCCCACGCTGCCACTACTGTGGCGCCGGCACCTACACCACATCCTGCACCAGCCACGACCTGACACGTCGCCCAGTGTATTGTGCCACGTGCAACTGCATTGGCCACTTCACGGGCCAGGCGGCGTGCCCCAGGAACCCACGCCGTCAGACGCCTGCAGTTCACAGGCTACCTACGCAACAACCACTCTCCGCCTCGCAGACCTTCACCGTCACACACCAACATACCACGACCAACCGCCAATCCGCCGACCAACACGACGCTGCAGACAGTCAACTTCTCACCACTGTACTCCACAACACCGCCTCACTACAGAAGATACAAGACACACTTCAGACTCTCACCGACCGGGTTGCAGCATGGGAGACAGCCCTGACTCGTGCTCTCGAGGACGTTAAGGATGTCACCCATAACCTGCAAACAACGCTACCTGCCACAGTTCATCAAGACAACAATAGCCTCCGTGACCACTTCAACAAGCAGCTGGAGAAAGTGGTCACCTACATCAACGACACACGTATTCACAAGGTCCATAAGACACTAGAAGAAATTCTACAAGGACACACATTAATACTACAGGACTTACTGAATCAAATTCTGAATCGACTGACACTCCTCAGAAATGTACTCGGTCCTCCACCCGGTCCTTCAGTACGACTCGATCCCCCCCCAAACCGCAGGTCAGTGTCAGGGCACCGCCATTACACTTGACCTGCCTAAGCCAATGACCCGACCTTAACATTACCCACAAACATTCGGTTTGCTTCGGCGGTACCGGACCAACTCCACCACTGTAAAAAATTTAAAAATAAACAGAGTCACCACAGAAGTAAATTAGTTAAGTTTAAAAAAAAAAAAAAAAAAAAAAAAAAAAAAAAAAAGTCAGACTGGGGAGGTCCGAGGCTACAGGGTAACCTAAACAAGCAGCTGCAGCACTGTCTACGAACCGTAGATTGCATCAAAGATTTGTGTAAATCTGCAGTCTGCGGCACTTGGCCACGGTGTATAAGGTGGTCCTAACCCATGTAGCGACCATGACTTCCCTTTTGGCACAATAGAAGTACTAACTCACATTTCTTTTAGTAGGACGGTTATTTAAGCAGATCGAGACAACTTGGATTGACTAAGAAATTGGCATATTTAGAATATATAATTCATCGCAGTAGAATACTCTATAATTATACAATTCCATACTGATTTCGTTTATTTCAGTATCCTGTTAAACAAGTAACTTTGATTGTAAATTACCTTAGGGAAAAAATTTTAAAATGTATTCAGCGTTCATTTTTTTAAATTTTAATTCTTAATGGGTAAATGTACTGTTTAAAACGTCATTTAGCTATTTAAATATGTAGGTTTTCCCGGTTTTACAACATGAAATTCCTCCTCTGCAGTTTTCTATATTAGCCATTTACCGAATTAAAATAGACTTCTTTGTATTTAGTTTCTGTGTCTACTACCCTTGACTCTGAGGGGATGGCTCAGGTGATAGCGTCTGTGACCACCTAGTTGGAAGGGGGTAGGTTCGACGACCCGCTTTTATTACTTTCTCTACTGGAAAGTAGGGGTAGGGGAAGTATTATATTCCACCCAAAAATTCGATGTCGAGATTTCACCGAAATATGTTTTGCAACTTCCTGTATAAAAAAAAAAAAGAAAGAAAGAAAAAAGAAAAAGAAAAGAGCATTTTTAGAAAAACGTCCGTATATGTGTCTGTGTGTCAGTCAGTCTGTGTTTGTGAACAGTATAACTCAAAAACGAAAAGTAATTTAAAAACCAAAGTTGGTATTTAAGTTTAATGTCTTTCAAGGATGCGACACCAACATTTTGAAGAAAATAGCCCCACCCTAAAGTACACTTTACACGGAAAATTTTTCGCAAATGTTTATTTCCTGAAAATGATTATCGATTTTGATTAAAATGTCACATGTTTGAGATATTTTTATGACAAATAAAAGTATATTTTGAATTTTCTGGCTATAGCCCCAACAATCTGGCATCAAAAGAATGGTGACCAAGCATCTCGTGGAGGATTGGAGGATTCAAAATAAGAAGTAAGAGTTTCTCAAAATGTCCTCAATGCCATAAATAAAATAATTAAATTGTGTTTTAAACAAAACTGCACTTTTCGTGTAGGAAGTTTGCATCTCGTGATTTGCCAGTTATACATAACTATACAAAATTCAGGGAAAAACATTAAGTAATACAGTATTTCTCGATGTACATGTGTCTTTAAAGTCCTATCGGTGACTTTCATTTTGGAGCAATTGCTCGACAGCAGCGATGTTCACTCCATCACCATTTGTGTTACTTTAGATTTGTTTACGATGGGTTTTCTTTATAGACCTTTAATACATAAACACATACACACACAAACACACACACACATACAAACACATTTACACATTTACACTCCCACTCATACCTCCAGGCTCTAAGGAGGATACAGAATAATCCTTGTTAAAGAAAAATTACCATCTCTAGCCTGGAATCGAATCTGGGAACTCTGTATTTGCGAACTAACATGCTAAGTACCGGACTACCGAGTTAGTAAAGTATGTCTTATTACTCATGTTATTACCTTAAATGTAATATGCTTTAATTCGACACCGTTAGAGCTTTTTTAGCTAATAAAGTATAATAAATTTTGTTATGTAAGGTTTAGCTAGATTAGCTAGAATTGAACATCTTTGTGTCCTACCTTTGGAAGAAGCTGGATTGAGCACCAAGTTAGGTATTCAACCAACAATTATCAAACATTCCATTCAAAACACTGTTGTATTTTTGCCGTGTTTTTGTTTCATTTACCGCTGTCTTCATATGCAGTGAACAAACACGCTCTTTAATTTTTTTATCACGCATTTTCTGCGAAGTAACAACTATTGAAATTCCAAAACAAAAGTAAGATTATTATTTCAACCAAGTGTGCTCTTTTGTTATTCCAATGTTTTCACATTTTGATCAAAAAGAATATTCTTGTACGCATGTGTGCGTTTGTGAATAACATCTGAAATACAAAAATTTGATGTGTTGCACTCACATGACTTTCTCTACTCTTATTCTAACCATTCTTACAAACTCTTATTCCTACATCTTCTTGTTAGTTAAGATAAACATTTGTACAAATTATCTTATTGCTTATTTCCTTGTAGGTACAAGGGCAATATTAGAATACAGTAGGCTTTGAGCGATAGTCAAATCTTTTGAAGCTATGAGACCCCGTTCTCTTTGCACGCTTAACATAAAGAAAATGAACTACGATGTTCCATTATACGAAAGTGTTCAGTTTTTCAAAACTGTCAGAAATAATAAGGAATATCTCCGAAATGCTTCACCATACAAAAAAAAATTATTCAGACATAAATTGTGTGATTTTGCGAAATGTACATTTTTTGCATAATAAGATTATCTCTAACATATTACGAGTTATTCAAAAGTCATCCAGAGTAAACATCAGTACATAGGCTATAGCCAGAAAATTCAAGATATACATTTTATTTGTCATAAAAATAGCTCTAACATATAACATTTTAATAAAAATCGTTAGTCATTTTCAAGAATATCAAAATTTTCGAAAACTTTTGCATGTAAAGGGTAGTTTAGGGTGGGGCTATTTTCTTCAAAATCCTCATGTCGCATCCTTGAAAGACATTAAACTTAAATACCAACTTTGGTTTTTAACCAACCTTTCGTTTTTGAACTATGCTGTCCACAGACTGACAGACTGACAGACAGACACACAGACACACACATGGACCTTTTCCTAAAAATGCGTTTTTTGGATTCAGGGGGTCTCAAAACATATATTTCCGGTGAAATCTCGACATCGAATTTCTGGGTGGAATACAATACTTCCCCTACTTACCAGTAGAGAAAGTAAAATGTACATCTCGCTAAAACACACAATTTATGTCTAAATACATTTTTGTGGAGTGAACCATTTCGGAGATATTCCTTGTTATTTGTGTCAGTTTCGGTAAACTTTGGTGAAATGGAACATCACTGTTCATTTTTACTTTGTCTACTACGTATAGTAGAGGAAGTATTGTATTCCAGACAATTAACAAAATGTTTAAATTTCCATAGGTCAATATACTGAAAAGAGAAATAAATAATATATTATCTTATATTAAAGGGCACATTTGGTACATTACACTGGTTGACAAGATTTTTTTCACAAGAAATCTGAATAGTGAATCTAGTGCATTTTTTCATCCTGAATTCAGGTATGTAGTCAGAATTTTCCCATCAGGCATAGTTTTTCTGTGAAAGCTACTTTTCAAAATATGATTTTAGCGTTTTCTTTGACCTGTCATAGGAACCTTTACCTCATATGTAGCTATTTTACTCAAGCCGCATTTATTGAAATTATTTGTAATATCACGCTGAAGCACCAGAAAACAAGACTGTGCAGGTTCATTCATGTTTAGACATGCTCAGACCTGTCTGGCATTGTGATGTGTCAGTATTGAGCTGACTGTGACATTGTTCACTAGTGAAATATTTCCTTCCTTTCTGTTTAGAAGTGTATTGTGTATGTTGTGCATGTTGTATTTCAGTGCTTAATGTTTTCATCATGCCAAGAAAGTGTGTAAATCATGCAGATAATTTCTACTATATTTGTGGTGAGCTGACCTTCAAGTCTCAGAGGCGAAATATGACCCCACTTGTAAAGAAGTGTTATTAAGTTTACTTTGGCTGTCAAGTTGGTGATTTTGATAAGAGCTGGGCCCCAAATACATTCTGTGTTTCGTGTGTTAGACTGCTGACTGGGTGGAAAAATGGTACACATCATATGCCATTTGCAATTCCCATGATTTGGAGGGAACCGAAGGATCATTCAACTGACTGTTATTTTTGTTTGACAAATATTAAAGGAATCACATCTAAAACAAAATATACAGTTAAGTATCCGAATTTGCAATCTGCATTGAGACCTGTCTTACACAGTGAAGAGTTCCCCGTACCAGTATATGTAGATACAACCTTAAGTGATAACTCTGATTCTGACCTAACTGAAACTCAAAACGATTCAGATGAAAATAAAAATAATCTTACATATGAAGCCAGTAGCTGTTCATCAGAACCATACTTTCCCAATCAGCAAGACCTTAATGACCTGATTCAGGATTTAAATCTGTCTAAACTGCAAGCTGAAGTTTTAACTTCCAGAGTCAAAGGGTGGAATTTACTCCAAAAAGATGTAAGAATATGTAGTTATCGTAGCCGCCATAGTGTTTTCAAAGAATACTTCTCTGAAGAATATGGTGTTGTGTTTTGTAATAATATTTGTTCACTTATGGAAACTCTTGGGCATCAACACCGACCAGATGAGTGGCGATTGTTCATAGACTCCTCTAAAGTAAGTTTGAAGGCTGTGCTGCTACATATTGGCAATGAACTTCCATCAGTACCAGTAGCGCATGCCGCTATGAAAGAGACATATCAAAATATGAAACTAATTTTAGAGAAAATACAATATGGAAAATATGAATGGAATATCTGTGGTGATTTAAAGGTCATTGCTTTATTGCTTGGTTTGCAACTTGGGTTCACCAAATTTTGCTGTTTTTTGTGCGAGTGGGACAGCAGAGATAAGAAGTCTCACTACGTTAGAAAGTCATGGCCAAAACGTGAATCTCTTCTCCCTGGCCAGAAAAATGTGGCATGTGTCCCTTTAGTGAATCCTGAAAAAATATTTTTACCTCCATTGCATATTAAGTTAGGAGTTATGAAAAATTTCGTCAAAGCTATGGATAAACTTTCTGATGCATTCTTGTACTTGAAATCGAAATTCCCCAAAGTCAGTGATGCTAAATTGAAAGAAGGAGTTTTTATAGGACCACAAATCCGATCATTAATGGTTGATGAACATTTCGAGGGACTGTTAAATCCACTGGAGAGAGCAGCCTGGCAGTCTTTCAAAAGTTTATGTTGCAATTTTCTTGGAAACCATAAAGCAGAAAACTATCGTGACATAGTGGCTGATCTTCTGCATTCTTATAAAGCTATGGGATGCAACATGTCTTTAAAAATTCACTTCTTGGACTCTCACTTGGACTTCTTCCCCGAAAACCTTGGAGCTGTCAGCGATGAACACGGTGAGCGTTTTCATCAGCAAATTTCTACGATAGAGAAGAGGTACCAAGGCAAGTGGAGTTCCAATATGCTGGCTGACTACTGTTGGACTAAAATGAGAGACGTTCCAGATGCAAAATATACCCGAAAATCCCTATCTACCACTTTCTAGGTAAGTCAGAATCAGTAGTTATAATTTTGAGTTAGATAGCTAGTTACGGATTTTTTAGAATATTATAAAAATTCAAATGAATATCACACAAAACTCCTGCCCGATGCGGACAAACTGTAATTATATTTGAATTCAGCACGAAAAATACTTTTAGAATCTGTTATTTTAATTCTTGTGAAAGAGAAAAAGTTAATTTTTGTAGACCAGTGATTGTCATGGTCGCTACATGAGTTGGTGTCGCCCGAGGGCTTATTGGCTTTACATGTATTGCTTTAATGACGTGAGTTATAACAATCGGTTTCTGAATGATACAAAGATCGGCCCACACTAGTTGATTTAACACCTAGCTTGGTCTTTAATCCACAGATAGAATAAAAAGATTTTCAAGAAAATCCCTTTATCCTAACCACACCTTACATTACAAAATTTATATTTTATTGACTGAAAATAGCTCTGACGGTTTTGAATTAAAGCACCTTAAATTTAAGATATTTAGATGACTAATAAGACGTGGTCACGTGCTTAGAATGGTAGCTTCTAAATCCAAAGATCCCGGTTTCGATTCTCGGCGGGAGGATGGGAATTTTTCTTTAAGGAACATTATTCTGCAAAATAAATGTGTGTGAATTGAATGTCTATAAAGAAAAGCCGTCGTAAACAAATCTGCTGCCTCTGTAGCGTGAAGCTTAGCGTGTCTGCCTGACGTTCAGGAGGTCGCGAGTTCGAATCTCGCTTAGGGTAAGTTATACGAACAAGGTTTTCTACCGAGATTTTCCTTACCCTGAGAAAACGAATGTCGGGTAACTTAAATCTCTATGGACCTCGGGCTCATTTGAGCATCATTTCAGCATTTCATTCGGTCAAACGTTACGGCCTCAGCCCTTGTGCTCAATACCGAAGGTAGCAAACACAAAGTAAACACCAAGAAATGATTTTAATTAGGATAATGACTAATTTGGAGGAATTTGCTTGTAAAACTGGAAAACTTGCAAGTTTAAACAGTTAAAAGATGCTTTAAACTACGTTACATTTGCCCATTAAGGATTACAATTAAGAGAAAATGAACGATATACTTTAAAACTTTTTCTCCTAAGCGAATTGACAAGCAAAGGTGATTGTTTAACAAGATAATGAAATAATCCAATTCGGCATGGAACGGTAGAATTATTATAGAGTATTCTATTACAAGGTCAAAATACAATGTGACAGAATCAAGGGACACTCAAAGTTGCTTCAATCTGCTTGAAGAACCGTCCTACTAATGGAAATGGGGTTCAGTACTCCTCCTATTTGGGCCAAAAGGGAAGTCATGGTCGCTACATGGGTTAGGGTCAACTTATACACCGTGGCCAAGTGCCGCATACTGCGGATATTTGGCTCTTTGTTCAGGTTCTTGTTTATGTTGTTACCCTGTAGCCTCGGACCTCCCCACTCCTGGACTCCGCCAGTCGCTGTTATATAGAACACACAATATCCTGTTGTATCCGTGAGAGTTGGAAATTTCAACTCTTACAAATTGATATGCACCTGTATGGTCGTAATCTATACAAATATTGCAAGGCAGAATATTTATATTTACTCCTGAGGAAGATCTCAAACATCCTTATAAACACTTTGGTAATCCCATCCCTATTGTAAAGGAGTGTTCATCTCAACTGACAAAGACTATAAGACAGTTCATAATTAGAACACCTAAATCATTAACTGACTGAAAAGGGTTTGCAACTCTCGAACATCAGATTAAAAGCATGTTCATGTCATAAAAGGACATACTTTCAGGTAGCTTTCGGAAAACCACGTAGAAGAAAATATGTCGTTTATTTAAGGGAGAACGCTACTGAGTTTCGGAAATTATTTTTATGTAACTTACACTGTATTTTCAGAGTGTGATTCAAAGTGAAAATATGTACCGAATTGGAAATCATTCTGAAGTATAGTTTTGATTTCTTTAATAACTTAGTAAAATAAGTTCAGTTGTATTTAACAATTTCTCTGAAACTTTTGTAATACATACATTATGAATATGTAAACAAAAGTTGATACAGAATCTAAACGCTGGCAAAAAATATATATTTTAGCATTTTAAAAATTTAATGTGCTTCACGTTTTTAGTCCTTCACACAACTACCTTTGTTTATGTTATTAACAAATATTATACGCAATATAGATGTTAACATATGTTCATTGCTTCAAGGAGACGTGAATTAAATTACGAAGCGTAGAGCATTTGAATGGTATGTAAACACTAAGATTTAATAAGTTTTACCTATTTTCGACAATCAACTAACAATTGTAAAACTGATTAAAGTGTATATCCACCAATGTTACCAATTTTTCACCAGTTTTTGTTTGTTGTTTTATTATTTGTTCAATAATGTCAATGGCGTGGTACGTCTTACTGTTTAAGCTGTTCTTGTATGTTTTATTATTATAGTTGTTTAAACTGTATGTATACACCTTATATTGTGTATTTGGTTTTAAATATACTTGAAGTAACAATTTTAACTGTCTAAACCCATTATGTACACAAACTTATAAATAAATAATATCGTTGCACTAAAAAACGATAGTTAATAATGATAATGATGATGATAATAATAATAATAATAATAATAATAATAATAATAATAATAATAATAATAATAATAATAATAATAATAATAATAATAATAATAATAATAATAATAATAATAATAACAACAACAACAAGAAGAAGAGGAAGAAGAAGAAGAAGAAGAAGAAGAAGAAGAAGAAGAAGAAGAAGAAGAAGAAGAAGAAGAACCTGGGAGGGGCAAAGAGGAAGCAGAGAATTCTCAGCATATATATTCACCAAATGGTAATTTGACGTCATAATCCGTTCCACAAGGTTTTAAAGTACATTAACATTAAACTGCTGAGTTGAATGTCCCAACATGTTAAGGAAATGCTTCTGTAAATAAATCTAGTTCCACAGGAAAATGCACGCTTTAGTACGACACTGAGCGTTTTTATTCTCTCTCTCTCTCTCTCTCTCTCTCTCTCTCTCTCTCTCTCTCTCTAATACCTAAAAACCTCAGCGCAACGGCCCATGAAGGGTCAAGGCTTACCGCCCAACCGCTGCGTCCCCCACCTCTGCCCAATAAAGGTGTCATTGTTGGATTGCAGTACTGGAGGGTGGGACGTGGTCAGTGCCCCGAGCCCTTCCGGCCAGTTATGTGGTCTTCTCAACCTGGGGTCACTACTTCTCCATCAAGTAGCTCCTAAATTTCCCCCCCCCCCCCCGGGACCTAACGAGGCTGAGTACACCCGGTCTCAGACCTCCCAGAAGGGATAAAGTCGTCATGCTCGTACCGGGGTTTGAATCTCGGTCCTCCGCGCTACGGAGGCGGTCCCAGTCAGCTATAGATGCATTTGAGGTGGAAAATGTTCAAAGTACTAAGTATTCCAACAGCTTTCGATTAGAAAAATTAAATTTCTCTGTTTGTTTTGAGTATCCTTGTTTAGGAAAACTAAAAGGGAAGTCATGGTCGCTACATGGGTTAGGGCCAACTTATACACCGTGGCCAAGTGCCGCAGACTGCAGATTTACACAAATCTTTGACGCAATCTACAGTGTACTTCACTCGGCTTTAGCTGGCTTGTGTTTATGTTACCCTGTAGCCTCGGACCTCCCCGCTCGGATCTCCGCCAGCCGTTGTTATATAGAGCACGGAATATCCATGTGTGTTCGTGAGAGTTGCAAACATTCAATCATTAAAAATTTGTGTGTATCTGAATCTCCGTAAATTATGTAAATATTGCAAGCCAGAATATTTATATTTACTTCTATAAAGTAATCCTGAAATCCTTATACCCATTTTAATAATTCCATACCCAATGAAAGGGATTGTTCTTCTCAACTGACAAAGACAGTTCCTAGTTACAACTTAGTGATTAAATGGTTGAAAATGGTTTGCAACTACTGAACACTAGGTTAGAAACATGATTAGAACATTAGATTAGATTGGTGACATAAAAGAGCATACTTTCAGGCAGCTTTGACAAAACTAAGTGGAAGAAAGTATTTTACTTATTTAAGGGAGAACGCTAATGGATTTTCGACATTATTTTTTGTCCAATTTGCACCGAACTTTCAGAATGTGACTCAAAGTTAAGAGGTTTATCGAATTTGAGATCGTCCTAACCCATAGTTTTAATCAGTTGAACAATTTAGTAAAATTAGTTCAATTGTATTTAAAAAATCCTTCGCATCAAAATATTTGAATAATTATGAAACATTTGTAACACACACACACACAAACACACACACACACAACCCACACACACATACACACTGTCGGTCTGGGTGGCTCAGTTGTGCTTAAAAACGACAGCTCCATGTCAGTAGATTTATTGGCATGTAAAAGAACTCCTGCGGGACAAAATTCCCGGCGACGCTGATGTGATCCTGGCAATTGACAGCGTCGTGAAACAACAAAATAATTATTATAATAACACACGCACACACATCCACACACACATGCACACCGACACACACAGCACCTTTTTCTGAAAAGTTTTTTTTTTTTTTTTTTTCCCCGTTTTGATTCAGGGGAATTCGATTCGACATCGAAAACTTGGATGGAATTCAATCGTTCCTTATTTACTATGCGTAGTACAGAAAGTAAAAATGTGGATCTCGTTAAAACAGTTTATGTCCAAATTAAATTACGAGTAATTACCAATTACTCGTTTTTGAGTAGTACTGTCCATAATTCTTATGTTAGGGGATACCGGGGAAAAAAGTAACATTTTACACATTATATTTTTTATTGGCTCCGTATAAATGAATGAAACAAAATGGAGAAGTGTGTGTATTCTGTATAGCTTTCCTAACACAATTAAATTTATTTTCCCTGAAACTTTATATAATTTGTATTTTTGTTAAACTCATTGCAAAGCACCAATTCACGTGTTACATTTGTACCCCGTACTGGGGACGATAGTAACACAGATTGGGTATGAAATAATATAACCCATACACAATATATCACCTGGTCTAAGGTCATAAGTCTAATAGCTCAGTATAACACGTGCATTTATTACAAACTTTAAAACCAATTGATCACTGAACATAACATATAACATATTGAGCTATTATTACTTTCTCTACTGGTAAATAGGGGAAGTATTGTATTCCTTCGAAAAATTCTATGTCGAGATTTCACCAGAAATATATGTTTTGAGGACCCCTGAATCCAAAAAAGCATTTTTAGAAAAAGGTCCGTGTGTGTGTCTGTGTGTGTGTGTGTGTGTGTGTGTGTGTGTGTGTGTGTGTGTGTCTGTGGACAGCATAACTCAAAAACGAAAAGTCGGTTAAAAACCAAACTTGGTATTTAAATTTAATGTGTTTCAAGGATGCGACATGAAGATTTTGAAGAAAATAGCGCCCCCTAAACTACTCTAAACATGGAAAATTTTTCGAAAATTTTGATTTTCTTGAAAAAGGATCTAACGATTTAGATTAAAATGTCATTTGTTTGAGATATTTTTATGAATAATGAAATGTGTATCTTGAATTTTCTGGCTATAGCTCCTGTAGTCGTATTTATTCTGGAGGACTTTTGCATAACTGGTAAACCGTTAGAGGTAGACCAAACATACTCCACAAAAGATGTAGATCTTGCTAAAATACACAATTTATGTCTGAATAAATTTTCTTGTAGAGTGAACCACTTCGGAGATATTCCTTGTTATGTGTGTGAGTTTCCGAAAACTTAAAAGTTCCGTGAAATGGAACATAGTTGTTATGCTAAGTATGCAAAGAGAACGGAATCTCAAAGCTTTAAAAGATTTGACTATCACACAAAGCCTACTGTATTCTAATATTCCCCTTTGCACCTACAAGGTAATAAGCAATAAGATAATTTGTACAAATGTTTACCTTAACTAACACGAAGAAGATATAGAAATAAGAGTTTGTAAGAATGGCTAGTACAAGAGTAGAGAAAGTCATGTGAGTGCGACACATCAGATTCATTTATATGAATAACACAAACCATTGTTTTAGAAATTAATTTTTCTTAGTACATCATATTAATGGAGATAGTTGCAAAATTCATTACTCTTTTTAATTGGGATTGAGAGAAACAACTGAATAGCGACAGAACTCTAAAATTGCAGTACTGAACAATGCAAACAAATAATAACGCACATTTCAGATATGGATAATTTATCGGAAATAAATTTTACTTTTGAAAATATACATTGTATAATTTAGACACAAATAAACTATGATAGATAGATGTAAATGTAACAAAGATGAATGTTTTATATTTTAGATCTGGTGATACGTGCAGATGGTCTTTTTTGGATGTAGCAACATACAAATTGTTAAACTGTGAACATATGGCATTCTCACAGACGAAATGATAGTTACTGTGTTGTATATAAACACGAGTTGTAGTGCTATTGATCGGGGAGCTCCGAGGCTACAGGGTAACTTCACGAGCTCAGGCTTAACACATTGCAAGACAAGAAAGGATCCTAGTATTCTGCCTTCGGGCAACACCCTGCCACGGTGTAAAGTGGCACCAACCCATGTAGCGACCATGACTTCCCTTTTAGTTTTCCTAGATAAGGATACTCAAAAGGAACCGAGAAATTTCATTTTTCTAATCCACTTCAAAGTAAAACTCCATTTCAAGTATATATGAAGTGGTAAATGTATGTGGTATAGTGGATACTCTTCCTTATACTCGTATGGTTTACCACTTATGCAAAGGTATGGTATTTTTTTTTCAAAGTTGGTAGAGCCATTTTTGAGAGCATAACTTCCAAAACACCTTCCAAGTAAACGTAGTTTATGCTCGAGGACATGCTGAACCTAAATGTCACGTTCGCTATTTATTGGACTTTTCATTTTGTATTATGTTATTCACAGGTTCACATATTTGTTATTCAGGGCACCATAATGCATTCATTTCTGTTGAAATTTCAACTTGCAATCTTCTTTTTTTTTTAACTGATTACCCTCCCCTTAAGTAGAACTACCTGTTGGGGGGTACAGGAACCTATGGACAGGACAGAGTGAAGACCTAAAAGCGGGTGGTCAGCCAAGCACCAGGTATGAGAGCGAGGAACAGGATGATATGAAATGGAGGCGAAATCGATGATTGGAAAAGTGATCATGGAGCAATTAGTGGAATTGTGGCGGAGAAACCGGAGAAGCCGGTGAAAACCCGCCCTGATGCCGCTTCGTCCACCACAAATACCACATGCGGGTCTCTGGGATCGAACTCGGGCCACCTAGGTGGTAAGCGACTTTAACCGGTTGACCATGACGCCACCCAACTTGCAATTTTTGGGTGGAAAAAAAAAAAAGTTTCCTAGATACAAAATAATGCAAAAGTAATGGCTTTCTGTAGTCAATGTTATATTTATAATCCTTATTACTTTACTACGTAGGCCAAATATTGTTATTCATTCAAAAGTTTGATGTCTAGATTTCACAAAAAGCATCTGTTTTGGAGTCTGAATAAAAAAATGTTTTAGAAAATAGGTGCGTTTAAACCGAAGTTGATATTTAAGTTCAATATTTTTAAAGGATGGAACCCGAAGATTTTGAAGAAAATTCCTCCACACTAAACTTCCCTTTACTTGATGACTTTTGCACAACTGACAAACTGCAAGAGATCAACTCCTACTATACAGAACATGCAAACTCGTTAAAACACACACCTAATGTACACATGTTCAGGAGCTGCAATGTTTATAAACAATACAAATACTCAGATACATACAAATTTATAATTACTGAATGATTAAAACTCTCACGGATACATCAATATTTCGTCTTTTTGTTTTCATTTAATTGATGCTCAAATGAGCCCGAGGTCCATGGAGCTTTAGGTTATCCGACATTCGTCTTCTCAGGGTAGGGGAAACCTCGGAAAAAAAACCCTAAAGAAGATTCGAATTCGCGACCTCTTGAACGTGAGGCAAACACGCTAACCATCACGCTACCGAAGGGGGCATTGTATTTTAACCATTTTAAGTATATCCATCGTTCATTTTTTTGGCCTTTTAATTATTGTTGGGTAACGGCAGTGTTGTTTAAAATATATTTTTAAACTGTTTCAATTTGCAACCTTTTCCAGTCTTACCGGATGCAAATTCCTACACTTTAATTCTCCAAATTACTCACTATCCGATTTAAAATCACTTCTTCGTGTTTACTTTCTCTGTCTCTTCCCTTTGATAGTGAGCGGGATAACTCAAGCGTAACGTCTGTGGCCTGAGGTACAGAGGTCTGCGTTCGATTCCCGGGTCAGAACTCAAAAATTCCATGTCGAGATATCATCGGAAATGTATGTTTTGAAGTCCCCTAAATACAAAAAGAGCATTTTCAGAAAAAGGTGTGTGTGTGTGTGTGTGTGTGTGCGTGCGTGTGCGTGCGTGTGCGTTTGTGCGTGTGTGCGCGCGCGTGTGCCTGTGCCTGTGATATGCATAACAAAAACGAAAAGTCGGTTCAAAACCAAAGTTGGTATTTAAGTTTATTATCTCTCAGGGATGCAGTACACAGATTCTGAAGAGAATAAATACACCCTAAACTACTCCTTTCATTGCAAATGTTTCAAAAATTTTGATTTTTTCAGAAACTGCTCCATCGATTTTAATTAAAATTCCGTTTGTTTAATTTTTACGGATATTATACCATTATTCCTCACACTTCTTTTTGTTTGAAAGCAGGTGCATTGTATAATTCTTATAAGTTGTAACGAATACCCACTTTCCTCCAATACTTGTCACATTTTAGATCGGTTTACTCTTTCAAAGATATGTTTAAAATCATTAAAAGCCACATGCGTTTCTTTATTAAATTACCCATGTTCTTCAACGAACTGCCTAACAATAAAATGTTATTTGCACAAGATTTGAGTCTTCTCAGTCCATTTTGTTCTTCAAAGATAAGATATTTAGCTATATTTTGTAATCTTTTGTTTATCATTTTTGCTAATATTCTATCGGCAGTATCCAGTAAACTTAATCCTCTGCAATTTTCAAAGACCGTCCTAACGTATTGGCTTTGAAACTATTCTCTTTGCTTGGACATGAAAAAGAGAAAATAGCTATTTTCCCTTAACAATGTATAAAGTATCCCAAAATTAAAATTCATGAAAAACAACATAACAGAAATGAATAATGCCATAAAAATTTGTATTCGACAGAAGTTGTGCTTCGACTACATCTACATTTCTGGTAAGTTGCCTGTATCTCTTACAGTTTGCCAATTATACAAATGTGATTTAGAAAAAATTAGACTTCTCAGGCAACTTAAGATATACATTTTATTTTTCATAAAAACATCGATAAGTCAAAGCCTATTACCTAGAGTAATTATTGGGAAAACAATGAAGAGCCAGACATATCCAATGAAAAGAGTAATTTTTGTGTTTCTTCTTTCTATTTTTCCCTTCAAAACCTTGGTATCGTATTTTTGGAAGATCCTAAACTTAAATACCAAGTTTACTATTAAACTGGTTTTTCGTTTTCAGTCTTAATGCCTACAGACATAGATACACACGGAACTTTTTCTAACATTGCTTTTATTTGGTTCGGGACCCTCAAAGTATGTAATTCCAATGAAATCTCGACATCAGATTTTTGGGTGGAATGCAATACTTCGTTTATTAACTATAAGTAGGTATTAAAGAGAGTAAAAACGTTCATATTAAAGCTTGCATTTTCCTGTGGAACTACATTTATTCACAGAAGCATTTCCTCAATATGTTGAGACATACAACTGAGCAGTTTATTTCAAAACTATGTCAACAAATCTGATATTCAGATTCTGACGTCACATTACCATTTGGTGACTGTCTATATGGTGAGAATTCCCTGTTTCCTCTTTGTCCCTCCCAGGTTCTTCCACTTATGGTTCTTCTTCTTCTTCTTCTTCTTCTTCTTCTTATTATTATTATTATTATTATTATTATTATTATTATTATTATTATTATTATTATTATTATTATTATTATTATTATTATTATTATTATTATTATTATTATTATTATGCAATTATATAATTTATTTATACATTTGTCGAATAATAGGTTTAGATCATTAAAATTGTTAGTCCAAATATATTTAAAATCAAATACAAAAACAACATAAAGGGTATGAAGTACTATGTAATTGACATTACCAACAAATAATAAAATAAAACAATAAACAAAACGAGTGCAAAAAATGGTAACATTAATGTCTCACAATTGTTAATTAACTGTCAAAAAATAGCTACAAATTTTT
This sequence comes from Tenodera sinensis, assembly GCA_030765045.1. Lineage (NCBI taxonomy): Eukaryota > Metazoa > Arthropoda > Insecta > Mantodea > Mantidae > Tenodera > Tenodera sinensis. The sequence goes on from CM060967.1 coordinate 40,053,375, forward strand.
AAATCAACCAACACATCCAATACCATTCAGAATACTTCACGCTTCGGAATTTAATTCAGTTCTGTTTGAAGCACTTGTTAAATGCAACTGAACTTATTTTAATAAATTATTAAAGAAATTAAAACTATACTTCAGAATGACTTCCAATACGGCACACATCCTAACTTGGACTAACACTCTGAAAATATAGAGCAAATTAGATAAAATATAAAGAATTTCCAAAATTCAGTAGCGTTCCCCCTTAGATAAATGACATATTTTCTTCTACGTGATTTTCTCAAACTACCTGAAACTATGCCTTTTTTTGACACCAACGTGTTTCTAATCTCATTATTGGGAGTTGCAAACTCTTTATAATCATTTGGGTATTGTAATCATGAACTGTCTTATAGTCTTTCTCAGTTGAGATGAACACTCCTTTACAATAGGGATGGGATTATCAAAGTGTTTATAAGGATGTTTGAGATTTTCCTCAGGAGTAAATATAAATATTCTGCCTTGCAATATTTGTATAGATTACGACCCTACAGGTGCATATCAATTTGTAAGAGTTGAAATTGCCAACTCTCACGGATACAATAGGATATTGTGTCTTCTATATAAGAGCGACTGGCGGAGTCCAGGAGTGGGGAGGTCCGAGGCTACAGGGTAACAACATAAACAAGAGCCTGTACAAAGAGCCGGAAATCTGCAGTATGCGGCACTTGGCCACGGTGTATAAGTTGGCCCTAACCCATGTAGCGACCATGACTTCCCTTTTGGCCCAAATAGGACTGAACCCCATTTCCATTAATAGGACCGTAATTTAAGCAGATCGAGGCAACTTTGAGTGTCCCTTGATTCTGTCACATTGTGTTTTGACCTTGCAATAGAATACTCTATAATAATTCTACCGTTCCATGCCGAAGTGGTTTATTTCATTGTCCTGTTAAACAAGTACCTTTGCTTGTCAATTCGCTAAGGTAAAGCAATTTCAAAGTATATCCATCGTTCATTTCTTTACTGTCTCTACATCGTATAAAGTAGAGGAAGTATTGTATTCCACCCAAAGATTCCATGTCGAGATTCCACCAGAAATACGTTTTGAGACCCCTGAATCAAAAAAAAGCATTTTTAGAAAAAGGTCCGTTTGTGTGTGTGTGTGTCAGTCTGTGGACAGCATAACTCAAAAACGAAAAATCGCTTAAAAACCAAAGTTGGCATTTAAGTTTAATGTCTTTCAAGGATGCGACACGAAGATTTTGAAGAAAATAGCTCCACCCTAAACTACCCTTTACATGGAATGTTTTTCGGAAATTTTGATTTTCTTGAAAATAGCTCTAACGATTTTGACTAAAACACCACATGTTTGAGATATTTTTATGACAAATGAAATGTATATTTTGAATATTCTGGCTATAGGCTATGTAGTCCTGTTTAGTCTGGATGACTTTTGAATAACTCGTAAACCGTAAGATAGAGAATATCTTACTCAACAAAAAATGTAGGTCTCTCTAAAACACATAATTTAATATATTTGTGTATAAAGTGAAGCATTTCGGAGATATCCCTTGTTATTTGTGTGAGTTTTGGAAAACTTGAAGCTTTCGTGGAATGGAACATCGTTGTTCATTTTTGTATATGTTAAGTGTGCAAAGAGAACGGAATCTCAAAGCTTTAAAAGATTTGACTATCGCACAAAGCCTACTGTATTCTAATATTCACCTTGCAACTACAAGGAAATAAGCAATAAGATAATTTCTACAATGTTTATCACAAGTACCACGAAGAATATATAAGAGTTGGTAAAAATGGTTAGTACAGGAGTAGAGAAAGTCATGTGAGTGCAACACATCAGATTTTTTGTGGAGTGAACCATTTCGGAGGAATTCCTTGTTATTTGTGTGAGTTTTGTACTACTTAAAGTTTTGTAATATGGAGGGTCGTTAATAATTTTTTATCTCTTGGCCGTGCAAAGAGAACGGAATTTCAAAGCATCCATATGGCGACCAGTTCTAAAACATTTGACTATCGGTCAAAGCCTACAGTATTCCCATATTCCCCTTGCGCCTACAAGAAAATATACAATAAGAATTTTTATACAAATTTTTATCTCGATTACCATGAAGAATGAATAAAAGCTTGTAAGAATAGTTTTTACAAGAGTAGAGGAAGTCATTTGAGTGCAAAAGATTAGATTTTTTAAGTCTAACGTCCTGGTAGGTAATAATGTTAAACGATGAATGAATGAAATAGATAAAATGATGCTCAAATGAGCTTGGGTTCCATACATTTACCCGAAATTTAAGGGAAAACCTTGTCTGAATAACTCTCGCTAATCGAGATTCGAACACGTGACTTCTTCAAGGTGAAGCAGCCGCTCTATCTTGACATCACACAGACGGGCTTTTGTATAATTTTTTAGTAGAGACTTTAAATAAAGATAAATAAGAACAAACTATATTGCACAGAGCATTTTTGGGTATTCAGTGGACCTCAAAACATATTTTCAGTGAAATCTCAATATTAGTGTTTTGTAATTCGTAGAGAACAAATTCCAGATATCTGAGACATGGTTAAAACCGCAAGGACCATCTGGATGAACGGTGAAGTGAAATAACAATGGAGGGGAGATTGAGGAACAGACAATTCCGGGATGTAATGAACCATTGGAGCATTTGCCTAGAGACCCGGGGAGACCCTAAAGCAGGCATGTCAAACATCACTCCCAGGGTGTGAAGAGAGGGGTCTACCCCTCCTTAACTGCAGTAGCACGCGCTAGTAGAACCTGTTTTCGCTTTGTTTTTCTCGTTCTCCGATTTGAAGAGAGGGAAAATAGGGGAATATTTTCACACTTGGCGAGTGCTGTTTGACATGCCTGCCCTAAAGCAAACCCAATGGGCAGGTTAGCAACCTTATGTCATCAAGAACAGTTTTTTCTTGTAGAATTTTCTTCTGTTTCTGTATTTGAGTGTTATTTTGTTTTTTGTTATATATATATATAACAAATATATTATATGTATATTTTATATATATTTCGAAAATTTTTATTTTCTTGAAAATGGTTCTAACGATTTTGATTAAAATGCCATATGTTTGAGATATTTTTATGACAAATATGGAAACATTTTCGAAAACATTTATTTTCTTGAAAATGGCTCTAAGAATATTGATTAAAATGACATATGCTCAAGATATTTTATGACAAATAAAGTGTATATTTAGAATTTTCTGGCTATAGCCTATATAGGCCTATTTAATCTGGATGACTTTTCTATAACTGGTAAACCATAAGGGACAGACAAAATATTACTGTACAAAAAATGTAGATCTGGCTAAAACACACAATTTATGTCCAAATAATTTTTTTTTTTTTTTTTTTTTTTTTTTTTGTAAAGTTAACCATTTCGGAAATATTGCTTAATTGTGTGAGTTTTAGACAATACGTTCTGTCAAATGGAACGTCGTTATTTATTTTTATTTTAACCGTGCAAAGAGAACGGAATCTCAAAGCTTCAAAAGAGATGTCTATCGATCAGTCTACTCTATTCGCATATTCCCCTTGTACCTACAGGCCAATGAGCAATTAGATAATTTCTGCAAATGTTTCCCAACTAAAACAAAGAAGATATAGGAATAAGAGTTTGTAAGAATAGTTAGTACAAGAGTAGAAAAAGTTATGTGAATGCAATATCAATTTTCCTGATAATTCTGATTAGGAAATTAGGACAATGTCATGATACTATTGTGTTGTCATTGGACTTTGACATGTGTGCAAATTTTCATGTCAATTAGACGACTCAGGTTGGTGAAAATTACTTCGAAATATTCCGTTACATACTTACAAGATATACAGGCATACTTGCAGATGTAGCTAACATAAACCGTGGTTTTTGTTTATTATTGTGGTTATTGTTCTATATTGATTTTGAATCAGATATTGATTATTTTGATTCGATTGATAGCTTTTTAATTTTGATTTTTCATTTTTTATTTAGATATTACTTTAGATATAGCTTTAGATATTCAATTCGATATTGATTTCGAAATTGAAATCGATGTTAATATGGATGTGGATATCGGTATTGATATTTATTTCGATATTGATTACCATATTGATTAGGAGTTCATTACGAAATTGACCTTCGACTTCAAAGTTACGACGAGGAATATTCGACTTTGAATTTTCATTGTCAGATCAATCTTTCGGTGTCGAACTTTCGATGTAGACCTTTTGATGTGGAGCTTTCAACGTGGAGCTTTTGACGTGGAGCTTTCGATGTTGTGCCTTCAATGTCGAACTATCGATGTCGAACCTTCGTTCTCGAACATGCGATGTCGAATTTTCGATGACGAACTCTCGATGACGATCTCTTGATGACGAACTCTCGATGACGATCTCTTGATGACAAACACTCAATGTCGAACTCTCGATATCGATCCCTCGTTGTCGAACCCTCGATGCAGAGGCCTCGGCGTCCAACCCCGAAGTAGAACCTTCGACTACGTGCATTCGATGTCGAGCTTTATATTTCGAGCCTAGACGCCGAGCTTTCGCTTTCGTGTATTTCAGGCGAAATTTCGAAGTCGACCTTCCATGTAGAATCTTTGATGTCGAAAGTTGCTTTCTCAATTTTCGATGCCACAATATTGTTGTAGAACTATCGTCAATATCTCGTTGTCGAACTCATTCTCGAACTTTCGATGTCGAAATTTTGATATCAATTTTCGATGTGGATATTTCGAGGTCCAACCTTAGATGTCGAAATATCAATGTCGTACTTATGATGTTGAATTTTGATGTTCTACTTATGATAAAAAACTTCCGAGATCCAAATTTCGATGTTGAAATTTCGACATCCAACTTTCGATGGGGAGATTTGATGTTACAACTTCTTTGTTCTCGGACATTCCAATTGGAAGCTTCGATATCAAATATTCCATTACAAAGTTAGCTGTCAAACTTTCAGTGTCGAACTATAAGTATAGGACACTTTCGAATTTTCTATATCGTACTTTCGATGTCTAACTATCGATATGGAGCTATAGATATCGAATTCCGATGTCAAAATATCAATATCAACCTTTCTATGTCGAACTCTTGATATCGAACATTTGATGTCGCACTATCGATATCGTACTTTCGAAGTCGAACTATAGATATCGGACACTCTATTTCGAATTTCCGATGTCAAACATTCGATGTGGTAATTTCAATGTCGTACTTACAATGTTGAACTATAGATATGGAACTATCAATATCGAAATTACGATTTTTAAACTTCGTTGTCGTACTTTCGATTATGTACTTTCGATGTATAAATTTCGTTATCGGACTGTCGACATAGGAATTCCGATATAGAAATATCGGTAAAGGAATATCGATATCAGACTATCAAAATCGAATTATCGATATAGAACTATCGATATGGAACTATCGATAATGAAACTTTGATGTCGAACTATCGACGTCAAACTATCGATATGGAACTTTCTATGTCGTAATATACATGTCGAACATTCGATGACGAAATATACATATCGAACTTTCATTATAGAACTATTGATATCAAATATTCAAATTAGCGCTACCGATATCGAAATTTTGATGTCCAGTTATTGACATGGAACTTTCGATGTCTAACTATCGACTTCGAACTTTCGATTGTGAACTATCAATATTGAACTTTCTAAGTCGAACAATAGATATCAGACTGTTCATTTCTAATTTTCGATTGTGTAGTTTCGATGTCAAAAGTCGATTTCGAGCTTTCGATATCGAAATATAGATATAGAACTTTCTAAGTCAAACTGTCGATATTGAACTCTCAATGTCGAAATATTTATATGAAACTTTCGATCACGAAATATCAATATCGCACTTTAGATGTCGAACTATAGATTTCGTACTTTTGATTAGGAACTATGGATATTGAATTTTCGATGTCGAAATATCAATATCTAACTTTAGATGACGATCTATGGACATCGGAAGGTCTATTTCGAATTCTCGATGTCGTACTTTCGATGTCGTAATTTTGATGTCCTACTTTCAATGTCGTATTATTAATATCAAACTATTGATATAGAAATTTCGATTTGTGGACTTCCGTACCGTAATTTCACTATCTCACTTTGATGTCGAACTATCGATATCGAATTACGGATAATTTCGATTTCTAACCTTTGCGTTATCTTCGATATCGCACTTTCGATTACGCAACCTTAATATTGAAATTTCCATGTGGAACTATACACATCGAACTTTCAAGGTCGAACTGTCAATATCGAAATTTTGAGGTCTAACTACAGATATCGTACCGTCTATTTCGAATTTTCAATGTCTTACTTTCGATGATGAACTTTTGATATCGAACTATTAATATCGAACCCGCGATGTCGAAATATCGATAACGAACCTCCGATGACGAAAAACCGATATCGATCTTTCGATGTTGAACTCTTGTTATCGAAAATTCAATGTCGCACTATCGATATTATACTTTCGATGCCGAACTATCCGCATTGAACTTTTGTAGTCGAATTCTTTAAATCGCAAATTCGATGTCGCGCTATACATATCGAACTTTTGATGTCAAACTTTCAACATTTAACTTTCGATGTCGAACTTTCAATATCCAATTTTTGTAGTGGCACTACCTATATCGAACTTTCGATGTCGAAATCACGTTATCGAATTTTAGATGTAGAATTGTTGCTACCGAAAATCCGATGACGCGCTATCGATATCCAGCTTTCCATATAGTACCTTCGATGTCATACTTACAAAGTGTAACATTCGTTATCGAAATATCGATATTGAAATTTCAATTTCACACTTCCATTGCCGTATTTTCGATATCGTACTTTCGGTGTCGAAGTTGCGATATCGGACTATCGATTTGGAACTTCCTAGGTCAAACCAACGATATCGCACTTTCGGGTCGAAATTAGATTACACCTTTGACGTTGAACTGTCAATATCGAACTTTCGATGTCGAACTATCGACATCAAAATTTCGATTTCAAACTATGGATAGGTATCGGAGTCTATTTCGAATTTTCGATTTACTTTCGATATCGTAATTTCAATATCCTGCTTTCAATGTCGTACTGATAATATAAAACTATCGATATCGAAATTTCGATGTTCAGAATTCCTTGACATACTTTCGCAATCGTACTATTGGTGTCGAACTTTCGTAAATGAAATATCGATATCGAACCACCGATTTCGAAATACAGATATCGAAATTTCGAATACCTACCATCTTTACCGTAGTTTCGATAGCGTACTTTTTATATCGCACTTTTAATATTGAAATTTCGATATAATACCATATGTTTCGAACTTTCGATGTCGAACTATCCATATCGGACAGTATTTTTAATTATCGATGTCGTTCCGATATCGAATTTTTTATGTCGAACTTTCAATGTCGAAACTTCGATGTACTTACAATGTCCACCTATTCTTATTGAACTATACGTTTTAAACTACTCTACACTTACCCATTAAGAATTAAAATTAAGAAAACAACTATGAATATGTACCAAAATCGTTTTCCCAAAGGAAACAAACTAGCAAAGATAGTTGTTTAACAGGAAAATGAAATAAACAGTTATTGACATAGAAAGCTACATGGAATATTGTTACAAGTTCCAAACTACATTACAGTGTCATATATTCTAAATATAGACACTCAAGTGATGTCCTGACCTTCTTAATTAACAGTCCGACTAAAAGAAATGCGGGTTAGTATTTCTGTTCGGAACGTCATTGTGCCAAAAGGGAAGTCATGGTCGCTACATGGGTTGGTGCCACCTTATACACCGTGGCCCAGTGCCGCACACTGCAGATTTAATTGCAGATTTGTGTAAATCTGCAGTCTGCGGTTTGTGTGCTGCTGTTATTGTTGCTGCTGATGCTGCTGCAGTTATGTTACCCTGTAACCTCGGACCTCCCCACTCCTTGATTCCTCCAGTCTCTGTTATATATACACGGAATAGCGATGATGCATCCGTGAGAGTTAGAATAATTCAATTATTACAGATTTGTATGCACCTGAAGCGTCGTAAAATGTTCAGATACTTCAAGGCAAAGTATTTATATACTATGTGGACGAGCGGCGCGCACAACAAAGGATTGACTGCCAGAAAGTAAAGGCGTTTACCTGCATCGTGCGACTGTTTGTGCATAGGTTACCAACAATGGGTGCAGCACCTATCAAAGACGCTCTTGGCGAAGCTTCTCCACACTACTCCCACGAAGAAACATGTGACAACAATCAGAGCGGCAGAACCAAAAGGGCTTTTTCTCCAGATGTTACGCAGTATCCAGCACCCGGCTTATTTGAAGAAGTTTGCGAATGGTCCATGTGACGTCATCCGCGCTGTATAAGTAGGCGAGGAAACAGCAAAGGCTAGCGAGGCGCTTGGAGTTTTTAAGATAGACAGCTGTGTGTGTGTGTGTGTGTGTGTGTGTGTGTGTGTGTGTGTGTGTGTGTGTGTGTGTGTGTGTGTGTGTGTGTGTCTTACGATCGTCGTGAAAGGTACGTCACCTCGAAGTGAAGATTTAACCGGCGTCGAGTGATTGTGTCGTCAGATTATTGTATGAGAGTCAGAGAAAGACACAAGAAAGACAGTGAAAGAACTGAAGCAAGGTTACAAGAAGTAAAAAGTTGCCAGTTGTAATATTATGAAATATTGTGGATTGTGTTAGTGTCAGTAGAAAGAGAACTGTGCATTTGCGCAAAGGTTTAGAAGAGAAATCTGATGTGTTGCACTCACATGACTTTCTCTACTCTTGTACCTACTAAACATTCTTACAAACTCTTATTCCTATATCTTCTTCGTGTTAGTTGAGATAAACATTTGTACAAATTATCTTAATGCTTATTTCCTTGTAGGTACAATGGGAATAGGGGAACACAGTAGGCTTTTAGCGATAGTCAAATCTTTTAAAGCTTTTAGATTCCGCTCTCTTTGCACATTTAACATAGAAAAAATGAACAACGATGTTCCATTTCACGAAAGTTTTAAGTATTTTAGATATTATTGTGAAATGAGTAGTCAAGAAACAATCATATTATTAGCAACTAATGAGTATCCAATAAATAAATATTACAATCGGAGAAGAAGCAACCGTTTTAGTAGCTGTTACAAAGCCACCGGATGGCACACCAAAATGATGCTATTTACTAGGGGGGAGCCTAGATACCGTGTCAAAGGCTTTTTTATAATCTACAAAGAGAATCTGTCTTTCTAAATTGTGCTCTTTTTTATTTTTATAGTAATAATTGTAGGTTTAAATTCATTTTATTCGCGTCTACATTGAAAAAGTACAGCGCAGACAACTTCCCACGAGAAGCGGATAAAAAACACTATCGTGGAAAAATGTATAAATTTTACTGTAATATTGCCTAACGAAAATAAGCTGCATGGAGACATAAAGTCTGTAAACTCGAAGTATAAGGTTACTTTCTCTATGGCGTATGGTAACTACGCGAAGTAGTCCTGTTTACTCTTGACGACTTTTGTATAACTGGTAAGTTTTGTGAATGAGACACAAAACTGTTACAATCATTCACCTGATTACAGTATATTTGATTATAACAAGTCTGTGCAACACAGAAATTGTTAATCTGTGAACACCTGCCACTCTCACGGGCGGAGCGAATGTTATCCTGTTATATATAAAGGCGAGTTGAAGTGCTATTGATCGGGGAGATCCGATGCTACAGGGTAACTTCATGGGCTTCGGCTCAACTTGGTCTTTGGAAAGGAACTTTAGCCCTCGGGCAACACCCTGCCACGGTGTAAAGTGGCACTAACCCATGTAGCGACCATGACTTCCGTTTTAGTTTTCGTCATTAAGAATAGTGTTACGGCTGAATGGCTCCAAAAGTATATTTTTACTTACTCTACTACATATAGCAGCATGGGAAGTATAATATTCGACCCAAAAATTCTATGTTAAGATTTCTCCGGAAATATGTCTTTGGTGTGGGGGTGTGGGGCCCCTAGGGCACCAATGACCCGTAAAGGTGGAGCCACTACCATGGAACTCAAATCTGTAATGGTTAGGGACCCTATTCTCTGATGTTGTGTATCCTCATGTCCCACCACTTACTTCAACCCTCTCTCCCTCCCGGGGAGGGGTGTACCAGGTACAGAAGATCCTCTCTTGGTCGAGGTGCTCTTGTCATAGTCATAGAGACAACACACGCCAGCAGCGAACTCCCAAGACTGAAATAATAAATGACATTAGCTGGAGAAACACATCGGAATGCAACACAGAACATGCGTTTACTTTCTTTTCCTTGTATCCATTGACTAAGAAAGACATTTCATTCCATCCAACGTTCCCATGTTGAGATTTCAACATCAATCCATGATTGGACATTCCCTGAATAAGAAATAGGTTTTTTGGAGAGAAGGTCCACGGGTGTGTGTGTGTGTGTGTGCGTTCCTGTGTCCGTGTCTATGTGTGTATGTGTATGTGTGTCTGTGAATAAAATAATCCATAAATAGGATGTCCAATCAATAAAAAACTTGACATTTACGACTTCATTTCCCCACACTCAAATATACTTTACTGGAAGCTGTTTCGATATTTTTTTCTCAAAAATGACTAAAGATTTTGATTAAAAAACTATAATGTGTAAATTCACTTTTGTTGCAATATGGTAGGAAAACTCCTATTGAATTCAAGACTGTTTTATAATTTTGTATAACTAGTAAGCTATACGAAATTAAGCAAATGTATCTGGTACACAACATACATAAATCCCTTGAAATGTGCATTTTGTTTCAAATATATTAGCCATTTCTGAAAGATGTAATATTATCGCTTTGAATTGTTCAATACTGTATTTGTACAGTGCTGATTCTATTTAGTTGTTTCTCGCTATTTCGAAGGAGTATTCACTTTCAAGGACTGCACGTAGTAAGAATAAAACAGAATTGAAATAAAAATAGATAATAGTGAATATTTTTAACTGTAAGACATCAGCACTTTTTACACTTTAGATTTACTGGTCTCTACACATGATCCGTTCTGGGTCTAGCGGCAAAGGTACATTTGCCACTCTCACGGGGAAATGTTAGTTACACGACTATATACGTGTAAAGGCGAGTTGTAGTGCTGTGCTGTTGATCGGGGAGATACGAAGATACAGAGTAACCACATGGTCTCAGGCTCTAACACATTCTTTGCTCAAATAAAACATTTGCGCTGGTGGTGGCTGTAGCGGTGGTGGTGGCGGTGGTTATACTGGTGGTTATTGTGGTGGTGGCTGTAGCAGTAGCGGTGGTGGTGGCGGCGGTGGTTATACTGGTGGTTATAGTGGTGGTGGCTGTAGCAGTAGTGGTGGTGGTGGTGGCGGTGGTTATAGCGGTGGTTATAGTGGTGGTGGCTGTAGCAGTAGTGGTGGTGGCGGCGGTGGTTATACTGGTGGTTATAGTGGTGGTGGTTGTAGCAGTAGTGGTGGTGGTGGTGGCGGCGGTGGTGGTGGTGGCTATAGCGGTGGTAGTGGTTATACTGGTGATTATAGTGGTGGTGGTGGTGGCGGTAGCCGTGGCGGTTGCGGTGGTTATACTGGTGGTTATAGTGGTGATGGTGGTGGTGGTGGTGGTAGCGGTGGCCGTGGCGGAGGCGGTGGTTATACTGGTGGTTATAGTGGTGGTGGTGGCCGTGGCGGTGGCGGTGGTTATACTGGTGGTTATAGTGGTGATGGTGGTGGTGGCCGTGGCGGTGGCGGTGGTTATACTGGTGGTTATAGTGGTGCTGGTGGTGGTGGTGGTGATGGTGGTAGCGGTGGCCGTGATGGTGGCGGTGGTTATACTGGTGGTTATAGTGGTGGTGGTGGCCGTGGCGGTGGCGGTGGTTATACTGGTGGTTATAGTGGTGGTGGTAGCGGTGGCCGTGGCGGTGGCAGTGGTTATACTGGTGGTTATAGTGGTGGTGGTGATGGTGGTGGTTTTGCTGGTACTGGTGGTGGTGATGGTGGTGGTGGCTATACTGGTGGTTATAGTGGTGGTGGTGGTGGTGGCTATACTGGTGGATAAAGTGGTGGTGGTGGCCGTGGCGGTGGCGGTGGTTATACTGGTGGTTATGGTGGTGGTGGTGGTGGAGGTGGTGGTGGTGGTGGTAGTGGTGATGGTGGTGCTGGTAGTGGTGGTGGTGGTGGTAGTGGCCGTGGCGGTGGTTATGCTGGTGGTTATAGTGGTGGTGACTGTGCTGAGTTTTGGAATGTTTGAAGCTCCCTCGCTGCTCAGTTTTTAGAGTTGTTTTGTGTCATTGCCTATTCCAGGCATACGAATTCAAGTTTCTTCTCCTAATTGAATCAACAGCAGATACCTTTTGTATTAAACAACCTCAAGGTAAAACTGAATTTCAAATATATCTGAATCTTCGACTCTTAAACCCAATTATATTAATAGCGCGATTAAGTTTCATTAGAAACTGAGAATTAATGAAGTATTTTTTTATATACATAGCCCATTTAACTTCTTTAGTAATGGAAATTGTAATATATTACTGAGATGATAATGATGATGATGATGATGAATATGATAATAATAATAATAATAATAATAATAATAATAATAATAATAATAATAATAATAATAATAATAATAATAATAATAATAATAATAATAATAATAATAATAATAATAATAATAATAATAATAATAATAATAATAATAATAATAATAATAATAATAATAATAATAATAATAATAATAATAATAAAAATAATAATAACAGTAATAATGATGATAATAATAATAATAATAATAATAATAATAATAATAATAATAATAATAATAATAATAATAATAATAATAATAATAATAATAATAATAATAATAATAATAATAATAATAATAATAATAATAATAATAATAATAATAATAATAATAATAATAATAATAATAATAATAATAATAATAAGAAGAAGAAGAAGAAGAAGAAGAAGAAGAAGAAGAAGAAGATTAAAATGATTTACGAAAAGGTGTTTTACAATTTGGAAATGTATTAAGAGAATATGGTAATAAAATATCAACTAATAAAACGAAAGTAATGCCCTATCAAGCAAAGTGCCCTCATAGATCCAAAATAGTAATGAATAATATAGCGCTAAAACAAGTACACAAGTTTAACTGTTTAGGATGCAATATATCATATAAGCAATAAGCATAATCAAGACTTAGATAATAAAGTAGGTAAATTCCAGAACAGTTGCAGAATATCACAAGAAAAGAAACAAGCTTAAAATTATATAAAACGGTGGCAATTCCAACAATAACGTATGGTTGTGAAGCATAGACGATAAAGAAAAAAGAGTGGTATAAAATAAAAGCAGTAGAAATTAGGTACCTTGGAGTTATAAAATGATGCACAATAGCGGGTAAAATAAAAAATGAAGAAATAAGAGAAAAACTAGGTTTTGTCTAATAAACGATGAACAGAAATTTAGAGAAATCATTTACAAAAGATCGACAATACCCGATTCTCCAAAATGGCATCAAATGACCAACCATATGGTAGGAGAGATGTTGGAACAACAATCAGAAGATGGAGAGAGACTTGAGTTCGGAACAGGAGAAATCTACTAATTCATGAAGTGTTGATTAGTGATGATGATGATGATGATGATGATGATGATGATGATGATGATGATGATGATTGTTGATAGTGATATGCGGATGAAGATGATATTCATAATCATGACCGTGTTCCGAGTGGGGCGAATAGCGTTTATAACTAATAAGGTGTTAAACCTTCTGCAATAACATTTGAAGTCACTGCACACAGGAGGCCGTGACAGCAAAGAAATCAACTTTTAAACGTTCTCCGATACACATCAATAATCTGAATCCAAAAGACGCTCACCGTACATAACGGATAAGTAGAACGAGTCTACTAAATATGCTTTCTCGTATGTTAACAATTAAACGAGTATAACAAACGGGTTAGTAAGACATTATTAAAAATCCTCACACAGCAAACTAGTGTACACCATCAGAAGCAATGGCAGCTGCTGAGTACAGCAGTCTACCGTCTCACAACGTCGACACAACCACCATGAACAACAGTGCTACAAGAAACTCCAGCTATGCTACAGTTACTCAGACTTCTCCCAAGAAAGAAGAAGCTATCATCATTGACTCCCATGACGGACTTACCATCAGAGACTACGCTCTCGCAGTAAGTAAATTAACTGAACCAAGTAACATAAAATTTATCTCACGGATCTCGAACTCCAGAATATGTATATACCTAACGTCATCTAAAGTAGCAGAATCACTGGTTACCAAACATCCTAAAATAAATATAAACAATGTTACTCTTCAGATCCGTCCTCTAATTACTCCAAACAAAAGAATCGTTCTTTCAAATGTGTGTCCAGTTATACCAAACTCACTCATAGAAACTCAGCTAAATGCATATGGAATTAAACTAATGTCAAACATTACCTACTTAAGAGCTGGCATTTCAGAGCCAGGACTTTCCCATATCCTTAGTTTCAGACGTCAGTTTTATATTCCACCCAATGATGTGGAGAAATTACCTCCAAGCATACAGATCCTATATGAAGGCACTAAATATTGGATATACCTAACAGCGGATACCCCTACCTGCTTCATCTGCAAGCAGGAAGGCCACTTTGCAAAAAATTGCCGTGAAGCTGACGGTATACAAGAAACTACTCCTCAGGTCTTAAACAAAGACATGTTTCCTGAATTGCCTACCGCTACCAAAAACCTCCAGGACCGTTCCCCTTCCCCTCCTAAAGGAAAAGATACTGAACAGCAGCAATCACCTAACCTCACTTCTACCCCTGAGCCCATCCTGCCATTTCAAGACGAACGCAACAATTCCCCAGAACCTATGCTAATGGAAACACAAACAAGACCTAAACGACCAATATCAAACAGCACAACTGATTCAGAGGATAATGCTTATGGAAAAGAAGCGCGGCACCTCCTCGCTTCACAGCAGGCTAAGAAGATTAAGAAAGCAAACCTTATTTCGTCAATAGCTGAATCTCTCAGACCAATTAAACATATTATCGACGCCGACACCCACAATTATGCACTAAACTTCAGCCAGTTCCAAAGCTTTATGGAAAACAGTGTTGGAGTAACAAACATTGTCCCCATAGCTTTGGAATACACTTCAGATCTAGAATCTCTAGTGAACACAATGCAAAAAGTCTATCCCTATTATACAGAGCGTAGTATAAAGACCAGAAGTAGTAAAATTCAAAAAAAGCTGCTGGAATACATTAATCAGGTCAACAATGCCTCCGAGCGAACAAAACCGATGTGTCCCGAAAACTAATCGCCATAGATATAACACCTTATCCCATAAACAAAATTAACATATGAATAACATACTTCAATGGAATATTAATGGTTTCCATGGCAATTTCGAGTTTCTTAAACTCTTGATCAATAAACATAACCCTGCAATTATGTGCATTCAAGAAACTAACTTCAAAGGAAACTATGTTGCATCATTACGAGGTTATACTCAATATCACAAAAACCGCAAGGACTGCCTCCATGCTAGTGGCGGCGTAGTAACCTACGTTAAAGACAGCATTAAACATCAGGCAATACCGCTTACAACTGAACTTGAAGCAATTGCCACTAGAGTAAACCTTCCTACACCTATTTCCATTTGCAACATATATCTACCAAATAAAAGCCCACTTGATTTACATGCACTGCAGGAGTTAACACAACAACTTCCTAAACCATTTATTATACTGGGCGATTTTAATAGCCATAGTACTATATGGGGTTGTAAGCATACCAACGCAAGAGGTAAAACAGTGGAGCAGCTCTTGCACAACGAAAATCTCAATATGCTTAACGATACCTCACAAACTCACTTCAGTACAGCCAACGGTACTTCCAGTGCAATCGACTTAACATTAATCACTCCTGATATCCAAGATAAATTTGAATGGACAGTCGCCAAGCAATTACATGGCAGTGACCATTTCCCAATTTTATTAACTAATGCAAATAACATTCCTTTAACTTTTAACTGTCAGCCACGATGGAATTTAAAATGCGCAAACTGGAACAAGTTCAGAGCACACGTCTCTGACAATTTAACCTATCTAACATCCCCCATGAATTTCAGTCAGTCAGATACTGACAAACTAGTAAACTCGTTTGCAGAAGTGATTTTCAATTCCGCTGAGGTCACTATTCCTAGGATATACCCTGTTTCTAGGAAGACTGTATGTTGGTGGAACGAAGAATGTAAAACAGCGATAGCATTAAAAAATAAAGCCTATTATAAATACAAAAGGCAACCTACCCCCACACACAAAATCGAGTTTCAAAAAGCCAGAGCTAAAGCACGTCAAGTAGTAAAGCACAGCAAGAAAGAGTCCTGGCTAACATTCGTGTCCACTGTAAACAGAAAAACCCCGTCACGAGTGGTATGGCAAAAAATTCGCAAAATACGGGGATCTTACGATGGAACACATAATATAGTTTTCCACAATTATACAACAAACACTACAAGTACTGACCCCCAAACCATAGCAAACATACTGGCGCATACTTTTGCAGAGGCCTCAAGAGAAGAAGCTTGCGAAAGCAAGGTGACCCACTGCTACCAACCTGACGAAAATAACCAAGAAAACTACAATGATAACATTACTTTCACAGAATTCATGGAGGCACTTGAAAAGAGTAAATGCTCCAGCCCTGGGCCGGATAACATTCCTTACATAATGCTAAAATCCTTACCGCAAGATGGACTGGTTTACTTTCACGAAATCCTTAATTATATATGGAACTCAAGAACTTTTCCTAAACAGTGGCGCACAGCAACTATAGTACCCATCCCCAAACCAAACAAAGATCTTACTTCACCTGAAAGTTTCAGACCTATAGCCCTCACCTGCTCTATGTGTAAAATACTTGAAAAAATTATAAATAACCGATTGCGTTGGAAACTAGAGAAAATGCAGTTCTTCACCGAACTTCAAAATGGTTTCCGCCAGTTTCGATCCACCACTGACCATCTTTTAATACTTGATTCTGAAATAAAAGCTGCATTTACACAGAAACAACATCTCATGGCAATAAGCCTAGATATAGAAAAAGCGTATGATAAAATTTCACGAGCTTACATACTCAAAACAATACGTAACATCGGTATCCGTGGTAATTTGTATCACTTTATTGACAACTTCCTTCAGGAATGGAAAATTAAAGTTCGCTACAAAGGAACCATGTCAAAAGAAGAATCCATTAATAGAGGTGTTCCACAAGGATCAGTAATCAGTGTCACACTATTTCTCATAGCTATCAACAGTATAGTAAGCAGTATTACACCACCTGTAAAAGGTATACTATTTGCAGATGACCTAACTATCTTTTGTAAGGGGAAAAACCCCTCTACTACTGCAACACTTCTTCAAGAAACACTGGAAAATCTGCACACTTGGACTAATCATGCTGGTCTTAACTTGTCATATCATAAATCGAAATACATATGCTTCTCCAAATCACCATGTAAAGTCCCAAACCCCACAATCTGCGTGGATAACAAGCTAATCGACTCAGTGAAAACTATCAAAATTTTAGGTTTAACTTTTGATGCAACTCTAAGCTGGAAACATCACATTGATGATATGAGAAATGAATGCCTCAGAAGATTAAATGTACTAAAAACCCTAAGCTGCAAAAACTGGGGTTTTGATCTCAGTACCCTCAAACGAACGTATCAAGCTCTCATTAGAAGTAAACTCGACTATGGAGCCCAGATCTACAATACAGCTAAATCTTCAGTTTTAAAGAAACTAGATACAATTCAAACAACAGCTCTAAGAATATGCTTGGGAGCTTACAGAACCAGCCCTGTTTCTGCCTTAACAATGGAAACCGACGAACCACCATTGAACGTCCGCAGAACAGATGTGAGCCTAAAATTCGCCCTTAAAACTTTAGCAAGACCCGAATCAATGATCTACCAGTACGTCCTCCCAGAAACGTCCAACCAACGTTTACAGGCTAATTCACAAAAAGAAATGTCATTTAAATCTAAAATAAGCAAATGCATTGAAGAATATAACATAGAAGTTCCTGCCATAATGCCCAGAAAGTTTCATTGTCTACCACCTTGGAGAATACCAACTGCTCAACTAAATTTGAATATTACAGCTTACCATAAATCCCATACAGATGCATCTTGCTATAAACAGCTGTTTCAAGAAATAACAAATGCCTACCCTAACCATACATTTATCTACACTGATGGTTCCAAAACGGACAGCGACAATGGATGTGCCATAATTACCCCAGATAAGAAACTTCAGCTGAAACTCCCTAAATATTATTCCATATTCTCCTGCGAACTTTGTGCACTTAAGCAAGCTTTAACATACATCATCCAATCTAATGAGAGTAAATTTCTTATAATTTCTGATTCATTAAGCTCTCTCCAAAGTCTCAGAGATCGTTCAACTGACCTCCAACTGCTTCAAGATATCCACAGTCTTTATTCCATTGCTCTAAATAAAAAGAAAATAGTTACTTTCATTTGGGTCCCTTCACACTGCGGCATTAAGGGCAATGAAGAAGCGGACAAAGCTGCTAAAGAAGCAAGTCGGTTAACAGACACACATGAACAGCAAGCAGTACCTTACCGTGATATTACAAAGTACTTCTCCAAACTAATAAAAACAAGATGGAAACAGGCCTGGAATCAATCGCCTCCAGAAAAACTACACATGGTAAGGAAAGGAGACACCAATTCTTCCCCTGTCTATTCTCTTAGCAGGAAAGAGCAGGTGATTATCTCACGTCTCCGCATTGGTCATACAAGGTTAACCCACTCATACCTCCTCAGCAAAGGCCAGCCACCACAATGTGAAGTCTGCAACACCCGCCTCACAGTAAAACATCTCCTCACAGAATGTAAGCAATACGCTACACAACGACAGCTTCATCACATCATTGGAGACTTATCCATCACTCTGAACACGCCATCCAACTGCAGAAGGGTGTTATCATTTCTCAAAGGTACGGGCTTGCATGCGAAAATATAATATGAAAGATACTTGTTGTACTGATTTGATTGTATTCTCATGTTTTTGGTAAAATAATTGTACTAAATTTATTGTATACCGCTGTATTCCATAGAATAGTCGCGATATGACTTAATTGTTAAAGCGACTCTAAATAAATAAATAAAAAAAAAAAAAACATTTGAAGTTACGCTCATTATGAATGAATGTTGTATCGTTATGTATAAGTGGTAAATCATGCGATAGAAACTTACTACCTAAATGTATAGTTTTCCTTAAACACAATTTAAACACACTATTTATGGCATTAACTACTTTTCGAGAAACCCGTTGCTCTTTCGGTTTTCCGATACTTCATGAGTACGTTAATGAAATGTTGCTGAAATGCGCTCTGGTTTCATTGAGCCTTAAAGTTATCCGACATTTGTCTTCTCAGGTTAAGAGGAACCCCTGGAAAGTCACCCTCATCGAGATTCGAACACGGGAGCGATTCAATGTGAACCAGACGTGCACGGAAAGGCATTGGAATATTGTTAAAAGTTCCAAACTACAACATTACAGTGTCATATAGTCTAAATGTAGGCACTCAAGTGTCCTGACCTTCTTAATTAACCGTCCGAATAAAAGAAATGCGGGTTAGTGTTTCTGTTCGGAACGTGATTGTGGCAAAAGGGAAGTCATGGTCGCTACATGGGTTGGTGCCACCTTATACACCGTGGCCCAGTGCCGCACACTGCAGTGAATCTGCAATCTGCGGTTGGTTCCTGCGCTGTTGTTGCTGCTGTTGCGGTTACGTTACCCTGTAGCCTCGGACCTCCCCACTCCTTGTTTCCTCCAGTCACTGTTATATACACACGCAATAACGATCTTGTATCCGTGAGAGTTAGAATAATTCAATCATTACAAATTTGTGTGCACCTGAAGTGTCATAAAATGTTAAAATATTTCAAGGCACAATATTTATATTTATTTATATAATGTGTGGACCAGCGGCGCGCAACAAATGACTGCCTGCGAGCAAGTAAAGGCGTCAGCCTGCATCGTGCGACTGTTTGTGTATAGGTGACCAACAATGGGTGCAGCACGTAACAAAGGCGCTCTTGGTCAGGCTTCTCCACACTACTCCCACGAACAAACACGCGACTACAGTCAGAACGGCAGAACCAAAACGGGTTTTCTTCACATGATACGAAGTGTCCCGCGCCCGGGTTATTTGAAGAAGTTTGCAAATGGTTCGTCTGACGTCATCCCTGCTATATAAGAATGCGAGGAAACAGCAAAGGCTGGCGAAGCGCTTGGAGCTTTACAGTTAGATAGCCGTGTGTGTGTGCGTGTGTGTGTGTGTGTGTGTGTGTGTGTGTGTGTGCTTGTGTGTGCGTGCGTGTGCGTGCGTGTGTGTGTGTTTCTGTGTGTGTGTATTACGATCGTCGTGAAAGGTTCGTCACCTGACGCCGAATGATTGTGTCGTCAGATTATTGTATGAGAGTCAGAGAAAGACTTAAGAAAGACAGTGAAAGAACTGAAGCAAGGTTACAAGAAGTAAAAAGTTGCGAGTTGTAGTATTATGAAATATTGCGGATTGTGTTAGTGTCAGTAGAAAGAGAACTGTGAATTTGCGCTAAGGTTTAGAAGACAAATCCGATGTGTTGCAGTCACATGACTTTCTCTACTCTTGTACCTACTAAACATTCTTACAAACTCTTATTCCTATATCTTCTTCGTGTTAGTTGAGATAATCATTTGTAAAAATTATCTTATTGCTTATTTCCTTGTAGGTACAATGGGAATAGGGGAACACAGTAGGTTTTGAGCGATAGTCAAATCTTTTAAACCTTTTAGATTCCGTTCTCTTTGCACACTTAACCTACAAAAAATGAACAACTATGTTCCATTGCACGAAAGTTTTAAGTATTTTATATATTATTGTGAAATGAGTAGTCAAGAAACAATCATATTATTAGCAACTAATGAGTATCCAATAAATAAATATTACAATCGGAAAAGAAGCAACCGTTTTAGTAGCTGTTACAAAGCCACTGGATGGCACACCAAAATGATGCTATTTACTTGGGGGAAGCCTAGATACCGTGTCAAAGGCTTTTTTTATAATCTACAAAGAGAATCTGTCTTTCTAAATTGTGCTCTTTTTAATTTTTATAGTAATAATTGTAGGATTAAATTCATTTTATTGGCGTCTACATTAAAAATGTACAGCCCAGACAACTTCCCACGAGAAGCGGATAAAAAACACTATCGTCGAAAAATGTATAAATTTTATTGTAGTATTGCTTAACCATAACCACCTACCATACGAGCATATTTGGAGCCATAGTGACCTATGCAGCATCAACGTGGGCGCACAGAGCCAAGCTTACCACAGTCAAGACCTTACTGAGAAGATCACAGAGGAAGATCCTACTCCGATTTACAGGAGCAGTGAACACAACACCAACCATGGCTTTGCTAGTTATCCTGGGAATTTGGCCTATTGACCTTACCCTACGATACAGGGGTGCATGCTTTTGGATGAAAAAAGGAGATCAAGGAAAAGTTTTTGAAATAATGGATGGTTTTTATTACAAGAAACGAGACGTCAAAAATAAACTATTACAAATCTGGCAAGAAGAGTGGGATTTAATAGAAGAAGGCAGGAGAACTTACTCAATTTTCGGTAACATTAGAGAAAGATTGCAAAAGAAGTATAAAAGTTTTAATTATACAAAAGGTACAATACATTTCCTAACCGGGCACGGCCCGTATGGAACCTACTGGCTAAAGATTAATAAACAATTAACCGATATATGTGATATATGCAACATCCAAGACACTCCTGAACATGTTTTCTTTGAATGTCCAAAATATGCACACCTGACAGAAGAACATCGGACACCATTACAAGGACACCAAATCTGCAACATCGTAAGGGATAAGGATTTACTCCACCACCTAGAGACAATGGCTAATACCATCAGCAAATCTGCCATCGAGACCAAAACTCTGCCAAGGCAAATAAATATTCAACATCAGGACCCATTAATAAGACGATCCGAGAGGATACAAAATCAACAGCACAGAAATAACATTGATATTGGTTTATCTGATACACAAGATGACCAATAAGATATAAATACCGACAATAAAGAAATGTTTGAAATTTTTATGAAAATGAGGTTTTGAAAATGTTTAAATGTTGTATTTTTATGTTAGATGATGTTTTAGTGTATTATCTTAAATATGTGCAATTTTGTTTATATTTAATTGTCATTTTGATTATTATGTCTCCCATTTTATATAATTATGTACGAGTGTATTTGTGTTGTAGTATAGAGTTTAAATAGTTTCAAATGCTTTCTAAATTTAGGGATCAAAAATTTTTTGTAATATTTAATATATAAATCTGAATTTGAAATTTTAATATTTGATTTAAATTTAATGCAATATTTTATTTTATTAAATAAACTCAAATGTTTTAAAGCTTTAGTAGATTAAGAAATTTGAAGGATTTGTTGTTTATTTTGGAGGTCTGAGATTAAGAAATTTGAAGGATTTGTTGTTTATTTTGGAGGTCTGAAGATAATTTGTATTTTTGAGTTATTTAATTGAGGTTCTGAAGATTTTGAATGTTGTAATGTTTGTGTTGTATGATGTTTATGTGTATATTTTTAAATGTGTAATTTGATTATGTTCAATAGTTACTTTGATTATTGTTTATTATATAATTATGCATGAGTGTAATTGAGTTGTAGTGTGGAGTAAAGGAGTTTTGGTGCTGGGTACCAGTACCAAGATGGCCGCCGGATTCCGGCGGTCATATTTTGTTTTGTTATGGATTTTTTATATTTGTAGATTTAGTAGTAACTGGTTACCAGTTATTTATTTTATTACTGGATACCAGTAATATTTTATTTAAAATTTTTTGTTTTTTTTTATAAATTTTGATTTTGAAAGTTAAGGTTCTTATAAGTTATTTTATAATTTATAAGAGCTTGTGTTTAAAGAGGTGATTTTTTAAAATTTTTATAGATTTTTTATTAAATTTATAAAAGTTTTGAATAGGTATGATTAGGGATGAGATGGAAATTTTTAGATTTTATTTTGGTAATTTATTGGTTTTTTTTTCTCTTAATTTTAGTTAGAAGAGGTGTGGTTTTAGGATGTTAAAATGTTGTGTTTTAAATTATTTTATTTTTATTTTATTTTGTTAATCTGTAAATTTTGTAAAGTGTATATTTGTTTTATATTTGTAATAAAATAATAAAGATCTGAATATTGACCCCGGTTTAAGAAATTAGGTGCCGGGGTCCAGTATGCAGATTTTTATTTTTATTTTTATTTTTTTTTTATATTTGTAGTATTGCTTAACGAAAATAAGCTGCATGGAGACAGAAAGTCTGTAAACTCGAAGTATAAGGTTACTTTCTCTATGGCGAATGGCTACGCAACATCATTCTGCATCAAATTAAAATCAACAAAACTGAACAGTGGGAAAACAAAATGCTGAGTACCACCCATTTGGACTCTTCCTTGTGGAAATTATTAAAGGCATTTAAAGTCTGCACGAGCGTTAACTCCGCAACTGAGGCGCTGCACACTCATGGCGGCCTGCTCTTCTCCGAAGAGGAGAAAGCCGAGGTCTTCGCTGACTGTCTTGAAGATAGATTCAGCGAAAACCCAGTTACCAACCGCGATATAGAACGGGAGGTACAGACATGGGTACAAACCTGGGTGGCGCAGAAGCAAGAGCAACAGCTACCCCTAATTACACCACAGGAAGTTTACAAGATCATTAGGAAATTACCTAATGGGAAAGCTGCCGGCCCAGACAAGGTGACTAATGAGGAACTTAAGCATCTCCCGAGAAAAGCCCTGGTGCAACTGACCAAAATATTTAACGCCTGTGTGCAGCAAGGCTACTTCCCCTCCACTTGGAAACGAGCCAAGGTAATTATGCTCCCAAAGCAAGGGAAAAGCACCAGACAACCGCAAAACTACCGCCCCATTAGTCTCTTGTCTACTATTGGTAAATTGCTCCAAAACCTTATACTTTCTCGAGTTCAAAAACAAGTTTCGGAATCCCATGAACTTTCAACTTCACAGTTTGTTTTTCGAAAAGGACATTCTACTGATTTACAGCTTTTCAGGCTAACTGATGACGTAACAGAGTAATTTAACAACGGGTCTTCAACGTTGGCGCTATTTCTGGACGTAGAAGCCGCATTTGACCGGTGCTGGCACGATGGCCTCATTTACAAACTGCACCACAATTTCCCGGCTCTTCAAAATTATCTATACTTGCTGCAAAATTTTTTAGAAAAAGGGAAGTTCTACATCCAAGTGGGCCGCTCCTCCTCACGGGAGCGAGTGATGCGGGCTGGCGTCCCACAAGGGGCAATCATGTCACCCTTTTTGTACATACTATTCACCAACGATTTCCCAGTGGACGCCAGATGTAAGGTCGCCATTTATGCTGACGACACTGCAATATACAACCACCATAGAAATCCACGTTTCGGCCTTGCAGAAATGCAACGTTATGTTAACAACTTCCTCTCATGGCAACATGACTGGAAAATCAAAATTAATCCCGGCAAATGCCAGCTGATACATTTCTCTAAGCGGCATCACATTTTGGCAATGGACCTAATGGTCGGTGGTCAGGTATTGCACTGTCGTGGGCAAGTTAAATACTTAGGGGTTACCTTGGACCGCACAATGTGCTGGTCCACTCACATAAAAAATAGCGCCAACAAAGGCAGACAGCGGCTAAAGTTATGCGCCCACATCTTCCGCAGCAAACAGCTGCAATTGAAGTCCAGACTCGTCCTGTATAAAGCTTTCATCCTGTCAGTGGTTCTTTACGCGTGTGTGGCCTGGGCAAACTCCTCAAAAACCGCCCTGAAGACTATCCAAACCCTCCAAAACCTCTCCCTCCGAAAAATCCTCTCAGCTCCCATCCTAACCACTAACCAAACCCTTCACCACGAAACCCAGATCCCATCCATACCCGAGGCAATAACAAAAAGAGCCACTGTCGCGTGGGCGCGCATCAGGAATCACCAAAATGACGTGATTGCCAATATTGGCAAGGGCGAGCCAAAGCATCGTAAACATGCTAGAATTAAAATGTTCTAGATATTGCATGGCTCGCCAATTCATGCGCACCCATGCAACCAAGGCCCTAGGCCACGCACTCCGGAAGAGGTCTGTGCCTCGGAAACGCCACAGGAGCTGCAACCTGGCCGCACAGGAAAACTGCGGAAAAACTGTAAATAGTGAAGTGTATATAGTGCATTGTAAATATGTATATACGAGCGTGTGTGTGTGTGTGTGAGTGTGTGTGTGTGTGTGTGTGTGTGTGTGTGTGTGTGTGTGTGTGTGTGTGTGTGTGTGTGTGTGTGTGTGTGTGTGTGTGATGGGACATATGTGTGGTATGCCCAGGAGTGAGTGAGCGTATGGATCAGTGTATATAAGTTAAAAAAAACTATCAAAAACGGACAAACAAAAGACTGAGAATACGCCCAAAAACTGTTCCCGGTGGGCTAAAGCCGCTCACTGTATGGGTTTTTTGATTATATAAAAGCTAACAAGAGTACCCATGTAAATATTGTAGATTATAATTAATGTCAATTTTAGCCTGTAAGCCGGGCCCCTCTGTACCGGCACCAATAAAATAAGCCTAAGTCTATAGTAAGTACGCGAAGTAGTCCTGTTTCCTCTTGACGACTTTTGTATAACTGGTAAGTTTTGTGAATGAGACATAAAACTGTTACAGTCATTGACCTAATTACAGTATTTGACTATTTCAAGTCTGTGCAACACAGAAATTGTTAATCTGTGAACACCTGCCACTCTCACGGGCGGAGCGAATGTTATCCTGTTATATATAAAGGCGAGTTGAAGTGCTATTGATCGGGGAGGTCCGATGCTACAGGGTAACTTCATGGGCTCCGGCTCAACTTGGTCTTTGGAAAGGAACATTAGCCCTCGGGCAACACCCTGCCGCGGTGTAAAGTGGCACTAACCCATGTAGCGACCATGACTTCCCTTTTAGTTTTCGTCATTAAGGATAGTGTTACGGCTGAATGGCTCCGAAAATATATATTTGTACTTACTCTACTACATATGGCAGCATGGGAAGTATAATATTCGACCCTAAAAATCTATGTTAAGATTTCACCGGAAATATGTCTTTGGAGTGGGTGTGTGGAGCCCCTAGGGCACCAATGACCCGTAAAGGTGGAGCCACTACCGAAGAGTTGAAACCTGTAATCGTTAGGGACCCTGCTCTCTGATGTTGTGTATCCCCATGTCCCACCACTTACTTCAACCCTCTCTCCCTCCCGGGGAGGGGAGTACCAAGTACACAAGATCATCTTTAGATCGAGGTGCTCTTGTCATAGTCATAGAGACAACACACGCCAGCAGCGAACTCCCAAGACTGAAATAATAAATGACATTAGCTGGAGAAACACATGGGAATGCAACACAGAACATGCGTTTACTTTCTTTTCCTTGTATCCATTGACTAAGAAAGACATTTCATTCCATCCAACGTTTCCATGTTGAGATTTCAACATCAATGCCTGTTTTCACATTCCCTGAATAAGAAATAGGTTTTTTGGAGAGGTCCACGTGTGTGTGTAAGCGCGCGCGTGTGTGTCTCTGTGTGTCTGTATGTGTGCGTTCGTGTGTCCGTGTCTGTGTGTGTGTTGGTGGCTGTAGCAGTAGCGGTGGTGGTGGTGGCGGTGGTGGTGGTGGTTATACTGGTGGTTATAGTGGTGGTGGCTGTGCTGAGTTTTGGGATGTTTGAAGCTCCCTCGCTGCTCAGTCTTTAAAGGTGTTTTGTATTATTGCTTATTCCAGTCATACGAATTCAAGTTTCTTGTCGTAAGTGAATAAACGGCAAATACTTTTTGTAGTAAACAACCTCAAGCTAAAACTGAATTTCAAATATATCTGAATCATCGACTCTTAAACCCAACTATGGTAATAGGTCGATTAAGTTTAGAACTGAGAATTAATGAAATAGTGTATTTTTTTCAAATACATAGCGTGTTTAACTTCTTTGGTAATGGAAAATATAACATATTACTGAGATGATAATGATGATGATAATAATAATAATAATAATAATAATAATAATAATAATAATAATAGTAGTAGTAGTAGTAGTAGTAGTAATAATAATAATAATAATAATAATAATAATAATAATAATAATAATAATAATAATAATAATAATAATAATAATAATAATAATAATAATAATAATAATAATAATAATAATAATCAGAAAATGATTATTAGAACGGTGTATTTGAATCGGGGAGTCTATTAAGAGAATATGGTGTTAAAATATCAACTAATAAAATGAATTTAATAGATAAAGAAAAAAGAGTGGTATAAAATAAAAGCAGTAGAAATTAGGTACCTTGGAGTTATAAAATGATGCACAATAGCGGGTAAAATAAAAAATGAAGAAATAAGAGAAAAACTAGGTTTTGTCTAATAAACGATGAACAGAAATTTAGAGAAATCATTTACAAAAGATCGACAATACCCGATTCTCCAAAATGGCATCAAATGACCAACCATATGGGAGGAGAGATGTTGGAACAACAATCAGAAGATGGACAGAGGCTTGAGTTCGGAACAGGAGAAGTCTCGTAATCCATGAAGTGTTGATTATTGATGATGATGATTGTTGATGGTGATATGCGGATGAAGATGATGTTCATAATCATGACCGTGCTCCGAGTGGGGCGAATAGCGTTTATAACTAATAAGGTGTTAAACGTTCTGCAATAACATTTGAAGTTACGCTCATTATGAATGAATGTTGTATCGTTACGTATAAGTGGTAAATCATGCGATAGAAACTTACTACTTAAATCTATAGTTTTCCTTAAACACAATTTAAACACACTATTTATGGCATTAACTACTTTTCGAGAAACCCGTTGCTCTTTCAGTTTTCCAATACTTCATGAGTACGTTAATCAAATGTTGCTCAAATGCGCTCTGGTTTCATTGAGCCTTAAAGTTATCCGACATTTGTCTTCTCAGGTTAAGAGGAACCCCTGGAAAGTCACCCTCATCGAGATTCGAACACGGGAGCGATTCAATGTGAACCAGACGTGCACGGAAAGGCATTGGAATATTGTTACAAGTTCCAAACTACAACATTACAGTGTCATATAGTCTAAATGTAGGCACTCAAGTGTTCTGACTTCTTAATTAACCGTCCGAATAAAAGAAATGCGCGTTAGTATTTCTGTTCGGAACGTTATTGTGCCAAAAGGGAAGTCATGGTCGTTACATGGGTTGGTGCCACCTTATACACCGTGGCCCAGTGCGGCAGACTGCAGTACTGCAATCTCCTGTTCTATTGTTTCTGTGGACACTGCTGCGGTTATGTTACCCTGTAACCTCGGACCTCCCCACTCCTCACTTCCTCCAGTCACTGCTATATACACACGCAACAACGATGTTGTATCCGTGAGAGTTTGAATAATTCAATCATTACAAATTTGTGTGCACCTGAAGTGTCATAAAATGTTAAAATATTTCAAGGCAGAATATTTATATTTATTTATATACTGTGTGGACGAGCTGCGTGCACAACAAACGATTGGCTGCGAGCAAGTAAAGGCGTCAGCCTGCATCGTGCAACTGTTTGTGTATAGGCGACCAACAATGGGTGCAGCACGTAACAAAGGCGCTCTTGGCCAAGCTTCTCCACACTATTCCCACGAGCAAACATGTGACAACAATCAGAGCGGCAGAACCAAAAGGAGTTTTCTCGAAATGATGCGATGTGTCCCGTGCCCGGCTTATTTGAAGAAGTTTGCGAATGATCCGTGTGACGTCATCCCCGCTATATCAGAATGCGAGGAAACAGCAAAGGCCTGCGAAACGCTTGGAGTTTTAGAATTAGACAGCTGTGTGTATGTGTGTGTGTGTGTATGTGTGTGTGTGTTTGTGTATGTGTGTGTGTGTCTGTGTGTGTGTGTGTGTGTGTGTGTGTGTGTGTGTGTGTGTGTGTGTGTGTGTGTGTGTGTGTGTGTGTGTGTGTGTGTGTGTGTGTGTGTGTGTTACGATCGTCACCTCGAAGTGAAGATTTAAGCAGCGTCCACTGATTGTGTCGTCAGATTATTGTATGAGAGTCAGAGAAAGACATAAGAAGGACAGTGAAAGAACTGAAGCAAGGTCACAAGAAGTAAAAAGTTGCGACTTGTATTATGAAATATTGTGGTTTGTGTTAGCGTCGGTAGAAAGAGAACTGTGCATTTGCGCAAAGGCTTAGAAGAGAAATCTGATGTGTTGCAGTCACATGACTTTCTCTATTCTTGTACCTACTAAACATTCTTACAAACTCTTATTCCTATATCTTCTTCGTGTTAGTTGAGATAAACATTTGTACAAATTATCTTATTGCTTATTTCCTTGTAGGTACAATGGGAATAGGGGAACACAGTAGGCTTTTTGCGATAGTCAAATCTTTTAAACCTTTTAGATTCCGTTCTCTTTGCACACTTAACATACAAAAAAATGAACAACGATGTTCCATTTCACGAAAGCTTTAAGTATTTTAAGTATTTTAGATATTACTCTGAAATGAGTAGACAAGAAACAATCATATTGTTAGCAACTAATGAATATCCAATAAATAAATAAATATTATAATCGGAGAAGAAGCAACCGTGTTAGTGGCTGTTACAAAGCCACGGGATAAGACACCAAAATGATGCTATTTAGTTAGGGGGAGCCTAGATACCGTGTCAAAGGCTTTTTTATAATCTACAAAGAGAATCTGTGTTTCAAAATTGTGCTCCTTTGTATTTTTATAGTAATAGTTGTAGGATAAAATTCATTTTATTGGCGTGTACATTAAAAACGTGCAACTTCCCACGAGAAGCGGATAAAAAACACACTATCGTCGAAAAAAAAATAAATATGATTGTAGTATTGCTGAACCAAAATAAGCTGCATGGAGACAGAAAGTCTGTAAACTCAAAGTATAAGGTTACTTTCTCTATGGCGAATGGTAAGTACGCGAAGTAGTCCTGTTTACCCCTGACGACCTTTGTATAACTGGTAAGTTTTGTGAATGAGACATAAAACTGTTGCAATCATTCTCCTGATTACAGTATATTTGACTATTTCAAGTCTGTGCAACACAGAAATTGTTAATCTGTGAACACCTGCCACTCTCACGGGCGGAGCGAATGTTATCCTGTTATATATAAAGGCGAGTTGAAGCGCTATTGATCGGGGAGGTCCGATGCTACAGGGTAACTTCATGGGCTCCGGCTCAACTTGGTCTTTGGAAAGGAACATAGCCCTCGGGCAACACCCTGCCACGGTGTAAAGTGGCACTAACCCATGTAGCGACCATGACTTCCCTTTTAGTTTTCGTCATTAAGGATAGTGTTACGGTTGAATGGCTCGAAAAATATATTTGTACTTACTCTACTACATATAGCAGCATGGGAAGTATAATATTCGACCCAAAAATTTTATGTGAAAATTTGACTGGAAATATGTTTTGGTGTGGGTTTTGGGGGCCCCTAGGGCACCTATGAACCCGTAAAAGTGGAGTCACTTCCGAGGAACTCAAATCTGTAATCGTTAGGGACCCTGCTCTCTGATGTTGTGTATCCTCATGTCCCACCACTTACTTCCACCCTCTCTCCCTCCCGGGGAGGGGTGTACCAGGTACAGAAGATCCTCTCTTGGTCGAGGTGCTCTTGTCATAGTCATAGAGACAACACACGCCAGCAGCGAACTCCCAAGACTGAAATAATAAATGACATTAGCTGGAGAAACACATGGGAATGCAAAACAGAACATGCGTTTACTTTCTTTTCCTTGTATCCATTGACTAAGAAATGGATTCCATTCCATCCAACGTTTCCATGTTGAGATTTCAACATCATTGCAAGCTTTGACATTCCCTGAATAAGAAATAGGTTTTTAGGAGAGAAGTTCCACGTGTGTGTGTGAGCGCGCACGTGTGTGTCTCTGTGTGTCTGTATGTGTGCGTTCGTGTGTCCGTGTCTGTGTGTGTCTATGTGTATGTGTCTGTGTATGTCTGTGTGTATGTTGAGTTTCTGTATGTGTGCCTGTGAATAAAATAATCCATAAATAGCATGTCCAATCAATAAAACACTTCACATTTACTACCCTCATTTCCCCACACTCAAATATATTTTACATGGAAGGTGTTTGGATATTTTTTTCGTCAAAAATGACTAAAAAGTTTGATTAAAAAACTATAATGTATAAAATGAGTCTTCTTGGAATACCGTAGAAAAACTCCTATTCAGTAAAAAACGGTTTTATAGCTTTGTATAACTAGTAAACCATATGAAATTAAGCAAATGCATCTAATATACAACATACATAAATCCCTTGAAATGCGCATTTTGTTCCCAAAATATTAGGCATTTCGGAAAGATGTAATATTATCACTTTGAATTGTTCAATGTACAGTGCTGCCTCTATTTACTTGTTCCTCGCTATTTCGAAGGAGTATTGACTTTCAAGGACTGCACATAGTAAGAATAAAACGTGGAATTTACATATAAAAATACATAATAGTGAATATTTTTAACTGTAAGACATCAGCACTTTTTACATTTTAGATTTACTGGTCTCTACACATGATCCGTTCTGGGTCTAGCGACAAAGGTACATTTGCCACTCTCACGGGGAAATGCTAGTTACACGACTATATACGTATAAAGGCGAGTTGTATGTAGTGCTATTGATCGGGGAGATACGAAGCTACAGAGTAACTATATGGTCTCAGGCTCTAACACATTCTTTGCTAAAAAAAAACGATAGTTGCGATGGTTGTTGTTGTGGTGGTGGCGGTAGCGGCAGTGGTGGCCGTGGCGGTGGCGGTGGCGGTGGTTATACTGGCGGTTATATTGGTGGTGGCTGTAGCAGTAGTGGTGGTGGTGGCGGTGGTGGTGGTGGTTATACTGGTGGTTACAGTGTTGGTGGCTGTAGCAGTAGCGGTGGTGGTGGTGGCGGTGGTGGTGGTTATACTGGTGGTTATAGTGGTGGTGGCTGTGCTGAGTTTTGGGATGTTTGAAGCTCCCTCGCTGATCAGTCTTTAAAGGTATTTTGTATTATTGCTTATTCCAGTCATACGAATTCAAGTTTCTTGTCGTAAGTGAATCAACAGCAAATAGTTTTTGTAGTAAACAACCTCAAGCTAAAACTGAATTTCAAATATATCTGAATCATCGACTCTTAAACCCAACTATGGTAATAGGGCGATTAAGTTTAGAACTGAGAATTAATGAAATAGTGTATTTTTTTCAAATACATAGCCCGTTTAACTTCTTTGGTAATGGAAAATATAATATATTACTGAGATGATAATGGTGATGATGATGATGATAATAATAATAATAATAATAATAATAATAATAATAATAATAATAATAATAATAATAATAATAATAATAATAATAATAATAATAATAATAATAATAATAATAATAATAATAATAATAATAATAATAATAATAATAATAATAATAATAATAATAATAATAATAATAATAATAATAATAATAATAATAATAATAATAATAATAATAATAATAATAATAATAATAATAATAATAATAATAATAATAATAATAATAATAATAATAATAATAATAATAATAATAATAATAATAATAATAATAATAATCAGAAAATGTTTATTAGAAAGGTGTATTTGAATTGGGGAGTCTATTAAGAGAATATGGTGTTAAAATATCAACTAATAAAACGAATTTAATGGCGCTTCAAATACATTGCCCTCATAGATCCAAAATAGTAATGAATAATATAGCGCTAAAACAAGTAGGTACACAAGTTTAACTGTTTAGGATGCCATATATCATATAAGCACAATCAAGACTTAAATGAAAAAGTAAGTAAATTCCAGAACAGTTGCGGAATATCACAAGAAAAGAAACAAGCTTAAAATTATATAAAACGGTGGCAATTCCAACAATAACGTATGGTTGTGAAACATAGACGATAAAGAAAAAAGAGTGGTATAAAATAAAAGCAGTAGAAATTAGGTACCTTGGAGTTATTAAATGATGCACAATAACGGGTAAACTAAAAAATGAAGAAATAAGAGAAAAACTAGGTTTTGTCTAATAAACGATGAACAGAAAGTTAGAGAAATCATTTACAAAAGATCGACAATACCCGATTCTCCAAAATGGCATCAAATGACCAACCATATGGGAGGAGAGATGCTGGAACAACAATCAGAAGATGGAGAGAGACTTGAGTTCGGAACAGGAGAAGTCTCGTAATCCATGAAGTGTTTATTAGTGATGATGATGATGATTATGATGATGATGATGTAGATGATGATAATGATGATTGTTGATGGTGATATGCGGATGAAAATGATGATGATGATGATGATTGTTGATGGTGATATGCGGATGAAGATGATGATGATGGTGATGATGATTGTTGATGGTGATATGCGGATGAAGATGATGATGATGATCATGACCGTGTTCCGAGTGGGGCGAATAGCGTTTATAACTAATAACGTGTTAAACGTTCTGCAATATCATTTGAAGTTATGCTCATTATGAATGAATGTTGTATCGTTATGTATAAGTGGTAAATCATGCGATAGAAACTTACTACTTAAATGTATAGTTTTCCTTAAACACAATTTAAACACACTATTTATGGCGTTAACTACTTTTCGAGAAACCCGTTGCTCTTTCAATTATCCAATACTTGATGAGTACGTTAATGAAATGTTGCTGAAATGCGCTCTGGTTTCATAGAGCCTTAAAGTTA
This sequence comes from Tenodera sinensis, assembly GCA_030765045.1. Taxonomy (NCBI): domain Eukaryota; kingdom Metazoa; phylum Arthropoda; class Insecta; order Mantodea; family Mantidae; genus Tenodera; species Tenodera sinensis. The sequence continues at coordinate 40,087,265 of CM060967.1, forward strand.
TCCGACATTTGTCTTCTCAGGTTAAGAGGAACCCCTGGAAAGTCTCCCTCATCGAGATTCGAACACGGGAGCGATTCAATGTAAACCAGACGTGCTATCCCACCATCACACAGACGGGCGTTAAACTGTTGTATAAATAATGTGTAATACAGATATAAACACATAAAATAAAGCAATTATTGTGTCTAGACAATGTCTCGAGATCCAGTGGACTTATATATTTTCACTGAAATCATAAATGTAAATGCCGCTCAATATCGAGGATAACAGACAGAGAAGGTAAACAAAAGAAGTGATTTAAATTTGGGTAGTGTCTAATTTCGAGAACTAAAGTGTAGGAATTTGCATCTTTAAAATCAGGAAAAGCTTACAAATGTAAACGATTTTAAATACGTTTTAAATTGCTCTACAGTAACTCATTAAGAAGTAAAATTGCGAAAAAAAATAACTATGAATATACCTCACAGTCGTTTTCATAAAGTGAACTAACAAAGATACTTTTTAACAGGAAAAGCAAATAAACAGTTATTGGCACGGAAAGGCGTATGGAATATTGTTACAAGTTCCAAACTACAACATTACAGCGTCATATAATCTAAATGTAGGCACTCAAGTGTTCTGACTTCTTAATTAACCATCCGAATAAAAGAAATGCGGGTTAGTGTTTCTGTTCGGAACGTGATTGTGCCAAAAGGGAAGTCATAGTCGCTACATGGGTTGGTGCCACATTATACACCGTGGCCCAGTGCCGCAGACTGTAGTAAATCTGCAATCTGCGGTTTGTTGCTGCGCCGTTCTTGCCGCTGCTGCGGTCGTCGTTACCTAGTTTGTTACCCTGTAACCTCGGACCTCCCCACTCCTCACTTCCTTCAGTCACTGCTATATACACACGCAATAACGATGTTGTATCCGTGAGAGTTAGAGTAATTCAATCATTTCAAATTTGTGTGCACCTGAAGTGTCATAAAATGTTCAAATATTTCAAGGCATAATATTTATATTTTTTTATATACTGTGTGGACGAGCGGCGCGCACAACAAATGATTGGCTGCGAGCAAGTAAAGGCGTCAGCCTGCATCGTGCAACTGTTTGTGTATAGGTGACCAACAATGGGTGCAGCACGCATCAAAGGCGCTCTTGGCCAGGCTTCTCCACACTACTCCCACGAACAAACACGCGACTACAGTCAGAGCGGCAGAACCAAAACGGGTTTGCTTCACATGATACGATGTGTCCCATGCCCGGCTTATTTGAAGTAGGTTGCGAATGGTTCCTGTGACGTCATCCCCGCTATATAAGAATGCGAGGAAACAGCAAAGGCTGGCGAAGCGCTTGGAGTTTTAAAGTTAGATAGCCGTGTGTGTGTGTGTGTGTGTGTGCGTGCGTGTGTGTGTGTGTGTGTGTGTGTGTGTGTGTGTGTGTGTGTGTGTGTGTGTGTGTGTTTGTGTGTGTGTATTACGATCGTCGTGAAAGGTTCGTCACCTCACGTCGAGTGATTGTGTCGTCAGATTATTGTATGAAAGTCAGAGAAAGACATAAGAAGGACAGTGAAAGAACTGAAGCAAGGTTACAAGAAGTAAAAAGTTGCGAGTTGTAATATTATGAAATATTGTGGATTGTGTTAGCGTCAGTAGAAAGAGAACTGTGCATTTGCGGTAAGGTTTAAAAGACAAATCCGATGTGAAGCACTCACATGACCTTCTCTACTTTTGTACTAAACATTCTTACACACTCTTATTCCTATATCTTCTTCGTGTTAGTTGAGATAAACATTTGTACAAATTATCTTATTGCTTATTTCCTTGTAGGTACAATGGGAATAGGGGAACACAGTAGGTTTTGAGCGTTAGTCAAATCTTTTAAAGCTTTTAGATTCCGTTCTCTTTGCACACTTAACATACAAAAAAATGAACAACTATGTTCCATTGCACGAAAGTTTCAAGTATTTTAGATATTATTGTGAAATGGGTAGACAAGAAACAATCATATTGTCACCGCGCCCGCCGCATCTAATTGCCGACAACAGCAGTGTCACCCATCGCATTATTGTCGGCACTACGGCAAAGGAGCCGAAGGAAAGAGACAGAGAATGGCCGCATTGTTGGGGCGCTTGCCGAAAGAGAGAAAAGGATAGAGGCTTCTGGAGTCTTCTACTTTGCATCTCACCGCAATAACTGAACGTTCCTGAAGCTTCCACAATAGTGCCTGGGAGATATAAATAGCGGTAAAGTGCGACAGAAGAGTCAGTCAGACGTATGTGAAGGTTGAGTAGTCGTGCCGACGGAGACGGACAGACGATGTGAAGAGTTGTGCCGACGGAGAAGAGTTAGTTCTTTGTGTTACGAATTCGGAGTCGTGCTGTTGGAGAATCGGAAAAGACTTTCTTGCTGTTGCAACGAGTGTACAAGTTACTGTTTACGGAAATAAAAGTGTTTCTTTATCTCGACTACATCTGTCTTCTTTACTTTTCAACACAACCAAAAGTCACAATATTGTTAGCAACTAATGAGTATCCAATAAATAAATATTACAATCGGAGAAGAAGCAACCGTTTTAGTAGCTGTTACAAAGCCACCGGATGGCACACCAAAATGATGCTATTTAGTTGGGGGGAGCCTAGATACCGTGTCAAAGGCTTTTTTATAATCTACAAAGAGAATCTGTCTTTCTAAATTGTGCTCTTTTTTATTTTTATAGTAATAATTCTAGTTTTAAATTCATTTTATTGGCGTCTACATTAAATAAGTACAGCGCAGACAACTTCCCACGAGAAGCGGATAAAAAACACTATCGTGGAAAAATGTATAAATTTTATTGTAATATTGCTTAGCGAAAATATGCTGCATGGAGACAGAAAGTCTGTAAACTCGAAGTATAAGATTACTTTCTGTATGGCGTATAGTAAGTACGCGAAGTAGTCCTGCCCGCCTCGGTAGCGTGATGGTTAGCGTGTCTGCCTCACGTTCAAGAGGTGGCGAGTTCGAATCTCGCTTAGGGTAAGTTATCCGGGTAAGGTTTTTTCCGAGGTTTTCCCTTATCCTGAGAAGACGAATGTCGGGTAACTTAAAAGCTCCATGGACCTCGGGTTCATTTGAGCATCATTTCATCCGTTTCATTCACTCACCGTCCGATATGACGCAATGTTGGAGGACGTTAATTTAAAAAAAAAAAAAAAAAAAAAAAAAAAGTAGTCCTGTTTACTCTTGACGACTTTTGTATAACTGATAAGTTTTGTGAATGAGACATAAAACTGTTGCAATCATTCTCCTGATTACAGTATATTTGACTGTTTCAAGTCTGTGCAACACAGAAATTGTTAATCTGTGAACAGCTGCCACTCTCACGGGCGGAGCGAATGTTATCCTGTTGTATATAAAGGCGAGTTGAAGTGCTATTGATCGGGGAGGTCCGATGCTACAGGGTAACTTCATGGGCTTCGGCTCAACTTGGTCTTTGGAAAGGAACATTAGCCCTCGGGCAACACCCTGCCGCGGTGTAAAGTGGCACTAACCCATGTAGCGACCATGACTTCCCTTTTAGTTTTCGTCATTAAGTATAGTGTTACGGCTGAATGGCTCGAAAAATATATTTTTACTTACTCTACTACATATAGCAGCATGGGAAGTATTATATTCGACCGAAAAATTCTATGTTAAGATTTCACTGGAAATGTCTTTGGTGTGGGGGTGTGGGGCTCCGAGTTCTGGCCCCCTTAGGGCAACTATGAACCCGTAAAAGAGGAGCCACTACCGAAGAGTTGAAACCTATAATCGTTAGGGACCCTGTTCTCTGATGTGTATCCTCATGTCCCACCACTTACTTCAACCCTCTCTCCCTCCCGGGGAGGGGAGTACCAGGTACAGAAGATCTCCTTTAGGTCGAGGGGATCTTGTCATAGTCATAGAGACAACACACGCCAGCAGCGAACTCCCAAGACTGAAATAATAAATGACATTAGCTGGAGAAACACATGGGAATGCAACACAGAACATGCGTTTACTTTCTTTTCCTTGTATCCATTGACAAAGAAAGGCATTCCATTCCATCCAACGTTTCCATGTTGAGATTTCAACATCAATGCCTGTTTTCACATTCCCTGAATAAGAAATAGGTTTTTTTGGAGAGGTCCACGTGTGTGTGTGTGTGCGCGCGCGCGCGAGCGTGTGTGTCTGTGTGTGTCTGTATGTGTGCGTTGGTGTGTCCGTGTCTGTGAGTGTGTGTCCGTGACTGTGTGTGTGCGTGTGTGTGTGTGAGTGTGTGTCTGTGAATAAAATTATCCATAAATAGAGTGTCCAATCAATAAAAAACTTGACATTTACGATCTTCATTTCCCCACACTCAAATATATTTTACATGGAAGGTGCTTGGATATTTTATCCTCAAAAATGACTAAAGATTTTGATTAAAAAACTATAATGTATAAGAAGATTTTTTTTGGAATATCGTAGGAAAACCCCCTTTCAGTTCCAAAACTGTTTTATAATTTTGTATAACTAGTAAACCATACGAAATTAAGCAAATGTATCTAGTACACAACATACTTAAATCCCTTGAAATGTATATTTTGTTTCCAAAATATTAGCTATTTCTAAAAGATGTAATATTATCGCTTTGAATTGTTCAATACTGTGTTTGTGCAGTGCTGCCTCTATTTAGTTGTTTCTCGCTATTTCGAAGAGTATTGACTTTCAAGCACTGCAAATAGTAAGAATAGTTTGTAAACTTTCTATAAAAATAGATAATAGTGAATATTTTTAACTGTAAGACATCAGCACTTTTTACATTTTAGATTTACTGGTCTCTACACATGATCCGTTCTGGGTCTAGCAACAAAGGTGCATTTGCCACTCTCACGGGGAAATGTTAGTTACACGACTATATACGTATAAAGGCGAGTTGTAGTGCTGTGCTGTTGATCGGGGAGATACAAAGATACGGAGTAACTACATGGTCTCAGGCGCTAACACATTCTTTGCTCAAATAAAACGATAGTTGGGATGGTTGTTGTGGCGGTGGCGGTAGCAGCAGTGGTGGCGGTGGCGGTGGCGGTGGTTATACTGGTGGTTATAGTGGTGGTGGCTGTAGCAGTAGCGGTGGTGGTGGTGGGGGTGGCGGTGGTGGTTGTACTAAAAATAAAATAAAATAAAATAATATCTGCCAGCTATGTCCAGATACCTAATTTCTTATATCTGGACGTAGTATGCGGATATTTTCATTTATTTAAACTTATTTATTACAATTTTTTTCAAATAGAATGTGCAGAAGTTACTAACCTAAATTAAATAACAATAAGGAAAATTGGTGATATTGTAAAGTTGTCCCTAGTCTCTGGTAGGCTGTCCAAGTCTCATCAGGCTGTCGTTTTGGCCTCGTTCTTCTCCTTTCTGCTTACAGTTGGTTTGACAATCTTAACGATCGACGGGATGGTGCTACAACAGTCGCTGGAGGTGTATAAAAATGTCTTAGATTTCTTTCTTGTTCAGTTTGTCTTAAAGATCTTTCTGCTATACTGATTTGAGTCGCTAACTCATTTAAAGTATTTAGATTTTGCTTATTCCTGACCATTTCCGATAAAGTGAGGTACATGAGCTTTTCCCTGTTAGATTGTCCTATTTCACTGTATTTCTGACAGTTAAACATTACATGCTCAGGAGTATCTTCTGTATTGCATCTGGTGCACATTTCAGAGTTGATGATACTAAAACGTTTTAAGTAAGTGCCATATGGCCCATGGCCTGTGATATAGTGTAATGCAGCTTGTAAGGGATTTAGGTGCTTTAGTCGTAACCTTTCTGGTATATTAGGGTAAAACATATAGGTGCGTCTCCCAGTTTGCAGGTTATCCCATTCTGACTGCCATAAGGATATTAACTCAGTCCTTATTTGTCTTTTCATGTAGCATCGTTTTCCTATTATATCTTCTATCTTTTGTTGATTGCTTTTCTTTAGCCAGTAGTAAGCACCATATAGGCGAACCTGTAGATCTATTGGCCAGGTACCAGTGGCCACAAGAAGAGCCATAGTAGAGGTCGTTCTTGCTGCTCCAGTAAAACGGAGAAGAATTTTCCTCTGGCATTTTCTGAGATCTGCGACGAGGTTTAATTTTTGCATACACTGTGCCCACGCTCCTGCACCATATGTAATGATGGCAGTAAAGATACAATTATGATATGTTCTAATGGTAGTGAGAGGTAGTTTATATTGACGTTGGGCAATGCTGGCAATCTTCATCATAATTTTACTGGCTTTGTTGCAGACCTGAGTGACATGTGTCTTGAAGTTGCCTTTCTCACCAAGCGTTATTCCAAGGTATTTAATATACTTGTGGCGTTGAATACGTTCTTCATGTATTCGTATAACTGGGTTTCTTAATAATTTACCTTTAAATAGCAAATACGCAGATTTGTTAGCTGCAATTTGTAGTTTAACAGAGTTGCACCATTTATGTATCTTCTGGGTCACATCAGAAGATTTTGTTTCCAGTTCCAGGCGGGAGTTTCCTTCTATTAATAAAAGCAGATCATCCGCATATGCTATAGTGGTATATATTTGTGTGTCAACTACTAACTCATTAAGCAGAGGCTCCAAACCTATATCCCAGAATATTGGACCCAATATAGAACCTTGCGGGCATCCTTTCGTAATATCACGTGTAACTGTACTATTTGCCCCTGTGATGTTGACTCGGCGGTCTACATAATAGTTCTTTAGAATTCTTTAAAGGCTTTTTGGGTATTCTTGTTGGCGCATTCATTCAAAAAGTGCAGGCCACCAGAGGTTATCGAAAGCTCCAGCTATATCAAAGAAGAGACCCATCACATAGTTCTTTTTAGAGTTCTTAGCTGCAATTATGGCTTTAGTTATTGCATCCGTGGTGGACTTTCCAGATCTAAAACCATATTGAGTAGGATTAAGGCCTTTCAGGATCCTAAACTCTTGTATGCGTTTACACAGGAGTTTTTCTTGTACTTTACCCAAAAGGTTAAGTAGACAAATCGGTCTATAAGATTTTGGCAATGCAGGATCCTTATCGCCACTTTTATGTAAGATCGTGATACTGGCTTCTTTCCAGCAATAGGGAATACGGCCTTGCCATAGACGTTCATTAAAGAGATCTGTTAGATATGGAGTTATTTCTGGTGCAATATTTATGAGTATTTCTGCATGTATTTAATCAGGTCCTGGAGCCTTCTTCTTTTTGAGGATTTGTAATGCATGCAGAACTTCAGATCTGTCAAAGGGATAGACGACTCCAGCTATTGGTTCGTCGGAGGTGAAATCCTTTCTAAGTTGTTTGTGCTGGATTGTATCTGACTCATGGTTATTTGAGGGAAGGACAGTAGTTAGCAGGGTTTGTATAGATTCAATCCATCCTTTAGTTAGTTCACCGTTTGGTTTAAGTAATGTAGAGAGGACTTCTGGAGACTTTATTTTTTCAGTGGCTCTCTTGTATGGGATGCCCCATATATTGGTGGTTAAATCATTCTCAACAAAATTATCCCATGATCTTTCCCTCAGATCTTTTAAAGAAGTTCTAAATTCCTCTTTCAATAGTTGGTATTTTCTAAGGTGTGTTTACCTCTCTGTGTTTAAGATAGAAGTCTGATATGCTCGGCGTGCTTTCCTCATTTTAATCCGAAGTTTCTGCAATTTTTCGTTCCAGATATTATTACTAAAAGGACGTGGCTTACTTCTTGGAATTGCCTCAATCATAGCTTTCTGAATGGCCTTAGTAAGCTCAGAAGCTTTGTAGTCAATATCGTCACCCACATTAATTGAGGGTGGCATTAGTAGATTTTCTTTCAGGGCTTCCCAATTTGCCTTTTTGATGTTAAAAGTTCGTCTTTTAGATATAACAGTTGCTATGGTGTTCTGTTGTTGCCTATATTGAAAATAGATGAGATTATGGTCACTGGTGGTAAGATCCTGACCTACCATCCAATTCGAAACATTCTCAGCAGCTTTGTGGTTTGCTAACGTAATATCAATATTACTGGTTGAACCAGCACCATTTTGGAATGTTGGAGGATTAAGCGGCTCATTTAGAATGTGGAGCTGTAATTCTGCTATGGCTTCTTCCATTAGTTCACCTCTTGCATCTCTAGTGGTACTATACCACCAGGGGGATTTGCTGTTACAATCCGCAGCATATACGTCTGGAGTATGGGGATACATGTTGTTTATTATACGCATCTTATTGATGAATGGCTCTATCGGATGACTGTATTGAAAATACATGCTTACTAAGATGAGCGTTCCTCTTTTATAACATACTTCAACACATGAAGTATGTTCATCACAGACTTGATGGATCCTAGTCACTTGTAGATTAGCATTCGTTATTAAAATTGATGCTTTGGGACTAAATCCTGTCGTAATATGTCTGGTGGAGATGGGAAGGTGTGCAGGTTTACCTTTAATGCAATATGGTTCTTGTATACACAAAACATCAAATTGCATTTCTTCGGTGACTTTTCTAATCTCTGCCATCACTGAACGGCTATTCTGAGCATTAATTTGTCCTATTTTAAGAATGTTTTGATTCCATGTTTGGAGCTTAAACGCCATAATCAGTTTTTGCTATCAGACGTTCCCAGTAGATCTTCTAAGTGAGACAGTCTCGTCGTCCTTTACAGATTTTTCATCTTCTGAGGCAAGGAATACAAGTGGCCGGTCGTCCTATCTTTTTGCAATTAGGTTTGGTATGACCCAACTCACCGCAATGCCCACAACTGGCTTCTTGTGCTCTGCAATTTCTTGCTATGTGCCCTAAGTCGTGACACTTCATACATCTGGCAACTACTATATAGTCTTTTATGGTAATTGCCTGGAAACCAACATATAATTTCCCAATTTGTAAAATCTGCTGTCTCATTCTTGCCGATACTTCAGCCACATGATGTACCGTCGCCTTTTCCCGTGGACCAGTTTTAAAATGTAGACGGAAATGTTTGTTAAATTCTTCAAAGGTCATTAAACGAGAAAAATTTTGCTGATATATGTTTTCAGTTATTTCTTCGTTAGATTGTCCACTAAAAATATCATATAAAATCATAAGCGGAAGTCTTTTTTTCGGAAGCTCCACTTTTATAGGTTCATCAGATAAAGCTGGATGGTTCATAATTTTCTCAACATCCTCTTGGCTCTCAGTTTCCAAGACTAATTTATCCATAGTTGTGCGAATACGTTTTACTTTTATTTTATCTTTTGGCGGATGTAAATTTTTGGTGACAACTTCTTGTACTTCACTCACACTTTGTCCATTTGTTGCAGAGATAAAAACGGTGTGTCCTTTCTTTTCAATTGTTCTATGAAGTTGGACTTCTTTTTCCGGTCGTGCAGGTATGGCTAGCGATTGCGCGTAAGTAAAACTATTTATAGGCATCTGTTGTGACTGTTCTTTTTGTGGTTTGTTACAACTAAGTTCTCTCAAAATGCAATTTTCAGCCTTTTGCGTTATTAGTTCATCACGAACATCTTGGTACAAATCCCTGCATTTTCGAATGAGCTTAAAAAGAGTCTCCTTTTTCTTACCCACTATCTTTACTTTGGCTATAATTGTTGATATGGCTATAATAACTTCATTAAAGTCGTTTCTTTCAGAAACTTCTGCTTCAGGATTAGTTTCTGCATCTACTTCCA